>OX337239.1:2881012-3305232 GCA_946965045.2 Epithemia pelagica | reverse complement strand
ACCCTAACCCTAACCCTAACCCTAACCCTAACCCTAACCCTAACCCTAACCCTAACCCTAACCCTAACCCTAACCCTAACCCTAACCCTAACCCTAACCCTAACCCTAACCCTAACCCTAACCCTAACCCTAACCCTAACCCTAACCCTAACCCTAACCCTAACCCTAACCCTAACCCTAACCCTAACCCTAACCCTAACCCTAACCCTAACCCTAACCCTAACCCTAACCCTAACCCTAACCCTAACCCTAACCCTAACCCTAACCCTAACCCTAACCCTAACCCTAACCCTAACCCTAACCCTAACCCTAACCCTAACCCTAACCCTAACCCTAACCCTAACCCTAACCCTAACCCTAACCCTAACCCTAACCCTAACCCTAACCCTAACCCTAACCCTAACCCTAACCCTAACCCTAACCCTAACCCTAACCCTAACCCTAACCCTAACCCTAACCCGAACCCAAGTCGAAGGTGTGCGCAAGCGTTGTGTGCAAACCATCCACAATGCTGGGACCTCGATGATTGGATTTGGGCTCTTCAGGTTCCGGGAATAAGATTTTCAAGGCCTCTTTTGCATGATCCTCCGTAAAATTTCCATGAGTCGAAAGTAAACATCCTACGAGAATACCGGCACGATTTTTTTCATCGATTTTCCGGGAATGTATGGCTGACTTGGCTTCTTTCAACTTCGGGACAATACTGACGTCCAAATCATTCTCGTTCGCGAATCTTAGCAACGACTGTTCGGTTCCTTCGTCCATCTCCATGTCGCTTGCACTCATCATCGTCGAATTGGCTTCCAAGCGAGGCTTTTTCGTTGGACCGTTCATCCTCTGTGTTGTGTGGAAAGCCATTCTGTACGCAGCGAGAGCGAACGTGTGTGTGTGTTGTGTGTGTGTGTGCGCGCAGGGTCTGTCAGTCTGTCCAATTTTTACCGACAGCGACTGGCCCGCGCCCAAAGAAAACCAAGACAAAACAACGAATACAAGGAAGCGGCATGGACAAAACCCCCGCAGTCGTCCCATGTTGCCCAAGCTACCAAACTACACGACAGTTCGATTTCTGTGCGATTGGGGTCCTGAGTCCTGAGGCAATGGGACGACGACGACGAATCACCTCGCTATTACGAGAGTACTATACCGTAGAACTATGGTATCTAGCTATTAGTACCACACACCATTGTCCCGTCTATACCGATATGGTACTAGGCCTGTAGATTCTTTTATGCGAATACTACTACATGTGTCAGTACGGCAGGACAAGATGTGAACCTATTATAGCTAGAACGCCTACGAACCATCCCCTTTCGGGATGGTATGGAAAAACGGTTTTACTATGGTTCGGGCACTTGGAGCTCCAACCCGACGAAGTAGTTTTGGGCCAACCAGGGCAGCCCATTGGGTCGCCATTCATAGACCGCCATGCCCAATCCATTTGCCGTAAAGCAGCCCTTGAAGGCCTGGTTCCAAAAGGTGAATTGGGGACGACCCGTTCCAGTCGATGTGGCGGTGGTGAGTTTGGGTTGGTACTGTCCCTCTTGGATCACGGCTTGATACAAGGCTTGTCGCGCCGCCGGAATGCCTTCATCTTGGGGCCCCGTGCCACCAAAGGGAACGACCGCCACTCGTCGGGGTCCCACCCATGTATACCGACACTCGGGTTCCATGGTGGTGGTGGTTCTCGAGGACGACGGCTCATCCTCCTCGGCTGTAGTGTCTGGTTCGTCCGGTGAGTCCTCGTCCTCAACGTCCTTGCTGGTGGCGGGAGGCCACACGAGTTGCGATTGAAGTTCGACCGAAAGAGGAATCTGCCATTGCAACAAAACACCCCCATTCGTCGCCTTGTTGCTGCTACTGCGAATTTGGAGTTCGAGCGGCGAGGTGGGAACAAAGCGTTCTTGGGTCGGTCCCACGGTCGACAAGGCCGACACCCCAAAGGCATGACTCGGCAAGACTTGAGCCAACTGGACGGTCTGATCCATGCTGGTATCGACCACGGTGGGTGTCACGTACCATCGTCCCGGCCAGTCCCAAATTTCATAGCCTCGTCGTTTTTGCACCACGACGTGGGATTGCACTTCGGCCGACTGTGTCATGCCAATGTGATACAAATCCCAAAAGCGCGGCAACAGTTGCCTGGCGAGGTACTGATTGCGCAATAGGGACACTTGATCGTTCTTATTGTTCTTGTTGGTGTCATGTCCACCAAACAAGAAATCGTCTTGTTGCACAATACTCCATGATGACGACGAATCGGCTTGTCGTTCCAATTGCAAGTGGGACGATCCGACCAAGAGGACGCGAGGTTCCCAGGCGAATTCGGACCAGGCCAAGGACACTTCCCAGTGCAGTTCCATCGATAGTCGTCGTTAGTTGTTCGTGTCGTCGTTTGGCAGGGGTCGACCCGCTGTCAGGGCGACATTGACGCGTTCAAAGTCATTCAAGGCACATTGCAAAGCCTCCAATGGATTCATCAGGGTGCCGGTTGTTTTGGTGTTTTTCTGGTTCAGGTACAAGGTCTCAAAGGGTGTCTTCCACACCAACGTGGTGGCATAGCCCTGCAACTCGACCTCATTGTTGTCTGTCACAGGTTCTAGTTCGGCATCCTCATACAAGACCTGGTTGATGTGACGCTGCAATTGTCGGGCCACACGGGCCACCGTGTCGTCGGCAAAGGCGGACCGGTCGGCAAATCGATCCCATGATGCGCCATCATCGGACGGTTCTGGCGCTGTGGCAACCGCCGTGGCTTCGGCTTGGGGATCGTAAAATTCTTCCTTTTCCTTTTAATCGCCAAAAAATTCGGCTCCTCCAATGGCCGGCGTCGTTGTGGTTGAGCTGGTGGTGGTAGCACGGTCGACCGAACGGCGCGATGACCAACACAAACAAGAGAGCGGTGATTGTTGTGGCTGTCGTTGTTGTCGCAAGGAGAGCATCGGTCGACCGGTCCGCAAAACAATCCTAGCGGTTCGAATACCTTTTACTGCACAAAAGATTGTAGGTACAGGAGGTCGATATCTTTATCTCCCAGCGGGAGGTAGTCATGAGAATTCGTGAATGACTAGTTTGAACACCAAAAGCACGACACATATGCGACCCGACTTCTCACCCCCGCTGGGGACTACTCCGTCACATCGACCACGATGACGGCGATGATGAGGACGACGACGACTTGACCTTATCAATCCATTTCACCAACATGTCTCTTCAAGAAGCGATGATTGAAGACCACAACCATGAAGTGGCCTCCTTCAATCCGTGACAATTGAATTACGAGGCCCAGGATCAGTCCCAACATTGGGAAACAATGGCGGTTGCCAACATAATAGATCGAGGAGCGCAAGAGAGTTTGCATGGACCCTCAAGTTCGAATCGCTCCAATCTACGGACGGCAAATCTCCACAAAAAGATGCGACAACTCTCATTGGTTCGTCATTCTTGCCAAATGACACCCAATGGTGGCTAATCCGTGCCACTGAGATTGCCTTGGTGGTCTATGTGGCCTTTTACTCGGCCCGATCCGATGTTTGGAGCTATGTGGGCATTGTCGAGGATTTCATGTACAAGGGTCATTGGTGCAATCGTCATTTGAATCGACACGGTTACGTCATGCATCCGACACGGGAGAATCAACAGGTGAAGAATCGATTATGGGAAAGGGTCCCATCGCCCTTCCACATCGACCAGACGAAGATTCGCAACACCAACCAGAATCCAACGAAGAAGAACAACAAAAGTTCTATTAGACGACAGCCAAGACATGATCGGCGGCATTCGTGGTCGTGGTTTTGTTGTTGGTACTGCTGAATTCGGTACGAGGCTAAAATGCGGTAGTGATCGAAGTCCAACACTGCTGCTCGACAGTGTTATAATCGTGCAACAAGGTTTGGCGAACTGTCATTGAGGGGCAAGACATCGCGATGGGGAGCAGCTTGTTTCCAGGCATTAGCATTCGAACAAGCAATAGTGCGACAGGGAATAGCGGTGGTGGAGGTTTCCTGATTCGTTGTCGTTGTCGTCGCCGCCGTCAATGCTCCGACTTCCAAGATGGAATTGAACACAGTCGGTTCCACGGCAATGGCGCCGTCAGCAGTTTCGTCCAATTGAGGTACTTCTTCATTTGTGGCTGCGTTCGTAGTTCGGAAGGTTATGGTGTGGCAACGACGAGACTCGATCCGTGTTGTCGTTCTGGTCCATTGCGAGCAAATTACCGACCTCATGATAAAGAATAGTTGCTGTATTGGAGGAAATATCGATCACGTCGGTGCTAAATATTCCAAAGGATTCGCAATTGTCCTGTCACCCAAAACCGCCACGAGCATCGAAAGACGGGGTACTGTCCTCTTACGCAGGCATTAGCCATAGAAGGACCGGACCCCACACAATTAAACGCATGGTCGGAACGAAGATGACCGTCCAAATAAGTCGCTGCGCCATGTTGTTTCGGGCACGTAGCCATATAATCTTCCACAGCATGATAACTCGACCCATTCAACAGCAGAGAGGCATGGTACCATGAACATCTACCCGAGGCCTGGCTCCACTCCTGTTTGCGGTTTCATGCCGGATGGTGTAACTTTCATTTTCTACTAGTACAACGGTGTACATGATATCTCTATAGTTCGCAATGCCATGAAGAAAACAATCAACTACTGTTTGAGAGTAAAATGATAATGCTATATAGTGCCGCTAATGTTAGGACATACATGCAGTACGTCGCAAATTTCAAGTTCCATCCTTCCCTTCATCACCACGGTGCGTGTGGGGCCTTGCTCGTTTACGATCTGATGTCCAGGTGGGGAAAGGCGAGTTATCAGCATGTTGGATATTCCTTCCTTCCCGAAATAGACACCATATGTTGAACTGCTGGTCAAAGAGTCGTTGAAAACACCACGTATGCTTGTCCAGTAGTGGTAATGTCGCACAGGTAGGACTTCCCCAGCCACTTATCACGGCAACCTTATTGGCAACAGTCACCGTACTGCAGTCCTCACGGTGATTTCCGAATGGTGGGAGATTCCACACGCGGTTGTGGTGTGTATCGAAGACTTCCACACGTAAATTGCCTCGTCCTCCCACCACCACCAGACAAGATCCCACGGTAACCACTGCACAAGAACTTCGTCCATTTGAAAGCATCAATTCCGAATGGGTGGTCCAGGTGGGTGAGAAAGAAATGAACGTCGAGCCAGTTTCCTTTTCTGTCTCATCACTTTCACATGGCCTTTCGAAGTCCAAATACTCCAGCGAGTCAACATAGCCATGTTCATTACGGCCTCCAACGACAAAGATGCGGTGTCCAATGACCGCACTGGAACACCCTCGTCGTGGAACAGTCATGCTTGGCCCCGCAGTGACAGTGTAATTGTTTGTATCTATAATATCCACCGACGACAAGTAGCGATCGTTGGAACAGCCACCCATTACAACGATGTATCGGTTGTGAACCGCAACAGCACAACATCCAAATCGTTCCACTGATAAACGACATGTCAATGTCGTCCAATGACTCTCATGTGTGTTGCTTTTGGTTGTAGATGAATGCAGCAAATCATTGGAATCAATTTGTTCGATATGATCAAAACTTGAACCTGCATTGCTCCCACCCATGACGTAGACGCCGCCATTGCACACAACTGCGGCATGTCCAGAACGTTTCTTGTTCATGGATGGCCCTTCTCGCCACTGCTTGTAAGAGTCTACTAGATTCAATACAAGAACTGAATCCGTGATACCTTGGCCTTGTTGATATCCTCCCAACATGACGACCGTCTGCCCCCTGTTGTTGCTATCGTTTTCCGTATCGAGATGATCGAGTACGACCGAAGCATGATGTATGCGCCATCCACCCTCAAGAGGAGGACAATCGTCAGTATTCCATTCAGGTGTCTCGTCTAACAGGACAAGGCCCGACTGCCATGCTTGTTCGTTCAGTGGCGTTGTCATGGTCAACGGCGCTTTACAACAACGTCGACGAGAAATGACAGCTTTGAGCAACGCGGGCTTTTCGGAGCTGTGCCTGTCATGCGTACGATGGTGAAGGGAAGTCAATCGCTCATAGATTACATGACAAGCCCCAAGAAGTACCAAGAAGTATCTTTTGCTGTGTTTTTTAGGACCGTCGTCCTCGTATGATGAAGAGGTCCACAGATGGCCAATCCAACATCCACTGGGTCGATATCGCTTGTTTCCAAGTCATCTCTCGTCCAAAGCCTTTTATGGAGCGCCATTATTCCCGTGGTCCTGCGGACTGTTCACAGTGACAACAACAACAACAACAGAGAGTGGTCTTCTCTTGATCCAATGATTCGAATGGGCATTGCTTTGTGACGGAACCAAGGCCACATGCACAACTACGCCAAAACGAGAATCTGACGACAAGATGGACCAGAGGGAACACGACAGTTCCATTCCGTCTTTGCTCAATCAACAATGATTCGTTCTTCACATGACGACGAGGAATGTAGAGCAGCAGCAACCAGCCATGCTCGATTTCTAAACAAGAACCATCAGAGAAGCGGGCTACAGGGTCCACAAGGTTTCTCCATTCGTGCTTTTACTCTTCCTTTTCGTCCTTTTGTCGGATTCATCGACCACGACCATGAACCAAGCCAAAACATGGAGCACGACCATATGTCGAAACTCATGGTTCGTGGAGGAAAGGAGCAAAGACAATGCAGTCACTTGATTGTACTACGATATGATGACGACAACCATCCTGCTCTTTCACCAAGGAGCATGACAAGAAAAGAAAAATCATGATTCCCGATCCACCAACAGGACCGAAACAGCAACAACAATCGTCGGATGCACAACAGGCATACCGTTTTGTCCTCCTTCTCGCAATATCCAATAGTAGTGAATGATTGGTTTCGATCGATCATCGGCAATTGGTGTGGACCAAAGAACGACTACCACGACAAGCTGGTTATTTTGGAACAGGGTCCACCAGCACCCCAGACTGAAACGACTGACACAGTAGCACAACCACTACCTTTACGGCGTCGAGTGATTTGTCGCTCCAACTAGGAGGAACCAACCACAAGAGGAACAAGCCGATGCGGCAAGAACCGCCAGGACTACACATGCTTCTTTACTCAAACCAGACAAGAAGTCCTCCAATATCACAACCGATTGCTGCGGAGAGTCTCCATCGGTGTTCTTCAGGTATTGTTTGGATGGTAACAGATGATCCGCCAATGGTGGTGGTCCACAGCAAAATTGTGTCGTAGCAACAGCATCCCAAGCCAAGAAACGACAAGATGGCGCATCCTTGACAGTCACGGCAACCACAATGTCAAAAAAACATGCCTGAATTTGCCCGGTCACGAACACTAAGAGTACTCTTCACTACTCAATAGTAGTGGACACAAAATGGCGACCAACCGTATTGCCCTTGGCTACGAAATCGATGCGAAACTCGTCCTCTCTGGAGTGCACCACTGTCGGCTTCCGGCGTCCCTTGACGGCAACCGATCCATGGACCATGTCTCTGTGTCCTACAAAGTGTCAAGATGCCACCACAAAGCCCTGGCACTACCACTTTAAGAGACAAAAAATTGGTCGTTCTTTCAACATCTTTGACAACAAACAAGCACCCTCTTTCTTGCAACATGTTCTTTCTACTTTTGAGTAACTACCTACTAGGTTCTAAGATTGCAATCGAATGTAGAAAAGAAGTCAACCACTCGAGAAATAAACGGCTAGGCTTCATCATTCCCTCTATCATTTTGGCATGTATTGGGCCTTGCTCGTTTACGAGCTCATGCCGAGGTGAAGAAGGGTGAGATATCATCGTCTCGGATACCCACACCTTCAAGAGAATGATGCCATCCGTTCGGTTGCTGCTCACAGAGTCGTCGATAACACCACGAATTCCTATCCAGTAGTGGTAATGTTGCACAGGAAGGATTGCGATATCCACCAATCACGGTAACTTGATTGGCAACAGACACCATACTGCAGCCAATGCGGTCATTTCCGAATGGTGGGAGGTTCCACACGCGGTTGCGGTGCGTATCCAACACTTCCACGGTTCGACTGGGTCGTCCCGCCACCACCAGACAAGATCCCACGGCAACCACTGCACAAGATCTTCGTGCATTGGAAAGCCTCAACTCCAAATGAGTGGTCCAGGTGGGTGAGAAAGAAATGAATGTCAAGCCTATCTCCTTTTTTGTCACATCACTGTCACAGGTTGTTGTATAGTACAAATACTCCACCTTGTCAACACGACAATGCTCGTTCCAACCTCCAACGACAAAGATGCGGTGTCCAATGACCGCACTGGCACAAAAAAATCGGGGAACATTCATGGATGGTCCCAGAGAGACAGTGTGGTTCCTGGTATCAATAATATCCACCGACGACAAATAACGATCGTTGTAGCCACCCATTACAACGATGTATCGGTTGTGAACCGCGACAGCACCACATCCCCATCGTGGCGTTGATAACCGGCATGTCAATGTCGTCCAGTTCATCTCGTGTGTGATGCTGGTTGTCAAAGATGATTGCAGCAAATCATTGGCGTCGATTCGTTCCATGCAATCCAAAGGTGCTCCAGTGTCTCCTCCCATCACGTAAATGCCGCCATTGCACACCACAGCGGCATGTCCATCACGTTTCTGGTTCATGCGTGGCCCTTCTCGCCACTGCTTGTTTGATTCTGCCAAGTTTAATACATGAATGGAATCGAGCTCGCCTAGCCCCGGTTGATATCCGCCCAACACGACGACCGTTTGTTCTTGGTTGTTATCGGTATGATTCAGTACGACCGAAGCATGACGATAACGCCATCCACCCGCAAGAGGAGGCCAGTCCTCGGAATTCCATTCCGGTGTCTCGTCTTGTAACAGGACAAGGCCCGACTGCCATGCTTGTTCTTTCAGTGTCGTTGTCATGGTCACGGCGCTTGACGATGTCGACAAGAAGAGTATTGTATTTGTAATGTGGAAGCTTTTGCAGCGAGTTTTTTTTGCGACGCGTGTGGCGTGGAGAGAGAAGGGCAATCAATCGCACATAGATTTCATGACAAGCCTCAAGAAAAGTATCTTTTTGTTACGACATGGGAGAGCGAGATCCCACAAGCTGTCATGAAGAGGTCCACAGATTGACAATTCAACATCCACTGGGTAATAGATATCCCCACAAATATGAAACAACAGAGAGAGTGGTCTTCTCTTGATGTCATTCATCCCATTGTGACTCGCTTCCCGTGTTGCATTAGCTCGCACCAGACGCCTGCATTTGTCTTCTTGGACGTGGTTGGACCGCAAAGCTTGGTCCTATGTCATTATTGATACCGACTCCATCAATCATCATCTTTTTTGGAGAGCCAAATCCGTCTCGTGCCGTCTTGGCCGGTTGTTTGCAATATGCTCGCGCAGATGACAATCCTTGTGGCAGACGCATATCGCACTGGTTCAATGGGCTCCGTTCGCCACGGTGGGTGTCAGGACTGGTGCTACATTTGCCAATGGGTGGTGTTGTCGTCTTGATTGAAAACCACACGAGTGCAAGGAACAAAAAGTGGACCGGGGGAGTCGTGGCTTGGATCCACCTGTCGTCGAGAACGTACAAGAGTTTCGTGTGTCTGGTTCCAGCAAAACGACCAACAGCCAAAAAAGAGCCACACCAGATGAGGATTTCACGAAAAATAAGAGAAGCCAGACTTGACAATGAACAATCAATCACCATTCCTGTCCTGCTCGTGACAAGGCTTTGTTGGGCAAGTTTGTCGTATAGTCTCTCTTGTGCTTGTTGTCGCTTGCTGATTCTGTTGCTAAGTTCGAGGTCCAAAGATTGTCATGGTGGAGTGGTGGTGTAAAGATCGGTTTTGCTCACTTCCACTCCCAATAACAAAACCAAAGTATAGAAGCAGAAACCATCCATGCTCGATTTCCACCACGAAGAACCATCAGAAGTGGACAACAGTGACAACAAGAATCGCCTTGATCCATCCAAACAACATCAACTATACGAATCGTCTATCTCTTTCATCAAGGATGACGACAAGAAGTGAAAAATCACAATCCCTGATCCACCAACAGCAGCCAAACACCAACAACAAGAACAATCGTCTCTTGCACAACAGGTCGATCGATTCATCACCATCTCAATTGGTGGATCACATGACGACTTCGAAAGCAGTTGCCTTTTGTTGGAACAAGGTCCACCAGAAGCACAGTCTTGGGAATCGGAGCACCACCAATATTTGTACCGTGTCGACGGATTGGTTCCTTCACAACGACAGTGACACCAAGAAGGAGGAATCGACGACGACCCACGATAAGCCTGTCTTGCCTGCTACAGGGGAAGTACTTTGCACTGCTACCATCGCAACGGAAACAAAACGAAGACAAACTGTGTTGGCTGTTAGATTCATCCGTTGCTACCAATCCATGGCCGCACCGACTGTCCCACAGCTATCAGGTCTGCCTTCTGTGCCATCACTTAAAGAGACACAATTCAGGCCGCTCCTTCTTTGTCCAAAATATGCAACGAGACCGTAAAATACGGTCATCTTCCATTGAAGATGATACATTCTATTCAAGACCAGTGAGTTTTCGATTGCACAGAGAGGGAACAGTTCCATGGCCATTCATCCAAGACTGGTTGCCAGATATCCGCAGGTTTGTAGAGGACAGCAGTGCCATGGCGGACGATGTAACATCTCATTATATAGTTATATAGTACACGGATAGCTGACCATGGTGCATGGATCCGACTGCAACAAACACCATGGCTTCAGAGGGAAATTCGTGTGCGGTCATCTTCTGTAGATGGTGGAGCCTTCAAACCAGACAAGGAGTTGCCCTTTGAAAGCAGTCAACTGTAGTTTCTTTTTAGACAGAGCAAGCCACTCCGTATAGCTAAAGTGATTTAGACAATGTAACTAATGATGGACATTAGGATGGATACGATCTCCTTTTATGGACGAGAGTATAACGACCATTATATAGTTACCAAGCTCATGGCCGTGCAACCTGTTGCACATCTCAAGTGCCATCTTCCATCATGTATTGGTCCTTAATCGTTTAAGAGTGGATGTCGACATGGCCCAAGATATTTCATTGACATCTCCGTGACCCGATCTTTCTAGACAATAATACCATTCCTTCCGAGGCTGCTCACAGAGTTGTCGAAAACACCATGATTTTCTATCCAGTAGTGGTAATGTTGCACATGAAGGATTGGGATATCCACCAATCACGGCAACTTGATTGGCAACAGTCACTAGACTGCAGCCTTCGCGGTGATTATCTAATGGTGGAAGATTCCACACGCGGTTGCGGTGCGTATCCAAGACTTCCACGGTTGAATTGTGCCATCCTCCCGCCACAACCAGACAAGATCCCACGGCAACCATCGCACAAGACCTTCGTGCATTGGAAAGCACCAAATCAGGATGAGTGATCCAAGTGGATGAGAAGGGAATCAATGTGGTAGCCGTGTCCTTCTTTGTCTTTTCAGTATGCCATGGCCTTTCGAAGTCCAAATACTCCACCGAGTCAAGATTGCCGCCCGTGTTAAAACCTCCAACGACATAGATGCGGTGACCAACGACCGCACTGGCACAAAATCGTCGGCTCACAGTCATGGATGGTCCAGCAGTGACAATGTGATTTTTGGTATCAATAATATCCACCGACGACAAATAGCGATGGTTGTAATAGCCACCCAGTACAACGATGTATCGGTTGTGAACCGCAACAGCACCACATCCTGATCGTCTCGTTGATAAGCGACATGTCAATGTCGTCCAATTACTCGCACGTGTGCTGCTTGATGTCAAAGATGATTGCAGCACATCATTGGCATCTATTTGTTCGATACAATCCAAATATCGTCGTACTCTATTGCATCCTCCCATCACGTAGACTCTCCCATTGCACACAACAGCGGCATGTCCACAACGTTTCGTGTTCATGGGTGGCCCTTCTCGCCACTGCTTGTTGGATTCTGCCATATTTAATAACAGAACGGAATCTGTGGTAGTTTGACCTGGTTGCCAACTTCCATCACGACGACCGTTTGTCTCATCGGGTTGTTGTCGTTGATGTCCTTATCGGGATGATCAAGTACAACGGTAGCATGACGCTCTCGCCATCTTAAAAGAGGAGGCCAGTCCTCGAAATTCCATTCAGGTGTCTCTTCCAAAAGGACAAGATCCGACTGCCATGCTTGTTCTTTCAGTGTCATGCTCATGGTTCCAACCGTTTCGACTGAAGAATTTATGGGGATCGAGACCCTGTCGTGTAAGTGGTTAGTGGTTTTGCTTTGCTCATGTGATTTTGATGGGTGCGGACTGGAACCACGACTGACTTGACGAAATGGATGGACCAAAGAGGGGTAGGAGCTTTCGTCACGAGACAAATCGTGACAGTTGCTTCGATCGAGCTGTTGTTGTTGACACTGCTCGTTTTGTTCCATCCTGCTAGTACTGCTAGTCAATGGTCGGAGTCCACAGCATGACACGGGAGCCTGGTACTGACAAAGGTCAGTTTCGTCGCCATGTAATTTTCGGGATGCGTCGTCCTAGTAGTACACAGTGTGTCGTGGTGCCTCTCGCAAAGAACCCCAGCAAGACGTCGCTCTTTTCCGCCATTGTTCGAGCTCCGCCAAACGCCCTTGGGAACTAGCATATCACAATAGGGCATGTGCGTGCTCCTCCGTCATCCTCTCGCTTTGCACAACACCAATGGCTGGACGCGCAGTGCCTGCAACCAAGGTTTGTTTCCAATCCCTCTAGTAATAGAACAGCAATTTGTTGCTGGGTGCCATCAAGAGGAGTTGGCCACCATGTGGCTTTGCGGACCAAAAGTGGGAGACTAGAAGAGTCCTTCTAATAGCACCGAACAAGAAGAAGGATGACAAAAATGGACAATCCAGTTGCTGCATGCCTTGAAGCGTAAGCGGAGAATGCCCGTAACAGTGACGAAGGTGATGTTTGTTGTTGTTGTTGGAATACACAACCATGCAATGAAGGCTCCAGTCTGTCTGGGTAGTTGTTGGTTCCTTACGCATTCCGAGTCGACGAGAAGCACCGAGGACACTGCTCTTTTGTTCCACGGTTGATCATTGCAGGTTGAGACGGACAAGCATCAAAAGTCATCTGGAATCGGAACGATTGCTGTAAAGTTGCGCAGTGCATGTTCTGATGATACGGAATGGTGGGTTGGAACTTGGAACTTGAGATATCGTCCGCATCCCACATCGTCCCTTGTCGCCTCGGTTTGCTTCCTAGCGTTTCTAATACCTTTTACTGTCCTAAAGATTGTAGGTACAGGCTTTTGGGTGAGCGCAGAAAACTCTATTCCCCGGCGGGAGGGAGTCATGAGGATTAGTGAATGAGTAGTTTCGAAACCAAAAACACCACACATCACATGCGACCCGACTACTCATCCCCCGCTGGGGACTACACCATAACATCGACGACGAGGACAGCGACGATGAGACTTGACCTCATCAAGCAATTTCAGCAACATGTCTCTTGGGAAACGATGATTGAGGACAACAACCATCAAGTGGCCTCCTTCCATCCAATTGCGAGGCACCAGGATCAGCACCAGCATGAAACGCTGATCAACAACACCCACATGATAGATCGAGGAGCGCACGAGAGTTTGCATTGACCCTCAAGTACGAATCGCTCCACTCTACTGTGAGCAAAGATCCGCAAAAAGATGCGACAAGTCTCGATGGGGAGTCATTCTTGCCAAATGACACCCAATGGTCGCTGCTACGTGCCGTTGTCGTTCTGAATTCTGGAGCCGTGCCGCTGCGATTGCCTGTTGGTCGATGTGGGCTTTTATTACTCGGCGCATCAGCGTATGTGGGGCAACTCATTATGGTTTAGCATGTCGAACCATGGCCAGACAACTTTGTTGACTCATTCCGATGTTTGGATGGAGTATCCGGTTAGGTCGATCGCACTATTTGGGCATTGTCAAGGATTGGATTTACAAGGGGCATTGGGGCAATTTGTCATTTGAATCGACACAGTTACGTCATGCACCCGACACGGGAGAATCAGCGCGAGTGGCGTAGTGGACAATGGTTTCTCATGAGTCATAGACAAGCCTTGCAATTGTTGTCTGATCGGTTACACCATATAAAGCAACCGATGAACTGTTGTTGTTGTCAGAATGGCGGGTTGGTGTGAACCGGCCTATCGCCATGCCGTACAAACCTTGCTTCAACTGCAACAACGGATGTTGTCGACTGCCAAGGAGGCCGCAGACCAAGCCTCGATTCAATCCCTCATTGCGAAAGCACAAATCTCTCTTTTCTCAAATGTCGTCCGCATCTTTGTCCTTGCTCGTCCTCAGTCAAATCGTCTTCAGTCAACTCTGGATGGGAGTTCGGCTTTGGAGACGATTGACAAGGTATCATCCTCGACTGCTTGCAATGTCACAGACTTTGATCCCCCTACCGTGATTGGAGAAACGAATCAGGTACGAGTCATCGATGACAATAATACGGACGACAGCAAGAGACCGAAACAGCCACGTGGGCGGATGAAGATTGTCTTGTGATTGCGGTCGAGTGTAGTCGGACACATGGCAAATCGCGACGCCCCTTTTACAGTCCTGGTACATGGTTGAACTGTCAACCTGATGGGACTGGCATTGGAGGAAAGATTCAGCAAATTTGGGGCAGAGAATGAAGTGGATTTAGTCATATCACACCACTGCCAGCCAGTGCGCATGCCTCGTGTAAAGCTGGAATCGACAGTGTCAACAGAACAATTGATTTGTCCTCCCACCGCCCAAGACAAGTGACACGGCGGCGCAGCCAGAACACGGCATGGGTAGGCGATACGATTAACCAGCAGGTCTACCAAAGGTCGCGATTCGCAGCAAATGTATCATAGCAGAAACACAAACCAAAGAATCAAGGCACAATGGAAACCTACGTTGTGGACAAGAACAAACAAGCAAAGACACCAGCAAGTACAATCTACAATGCTGCAATCGCATCAGACTACCTTCTATCTGGTAACATGTTGTGTCTACTTATGAGTTACCATTATAGTTACTAGGACTTCAATTGAATGTAGAAAACAAGACAACCGTTCAAGGACAAAATATCTGTGTCTCATTTTTTCGTTTATCGTAATGACATGTGTTGGGCTTCACGTGGTCCTTGGTTATTTCGGATACCCATTCCTTCCCGAAACTCGTGCCATTCGTTCCGAGGCTGCTCACAGAGTCGACGAAAGCACCATGTATTCTTGTCCATCAGTGGCAATGTCACACAGGAAGGATTGCGCCATCCACCAATCACGGCAACTTCATTGGCAACAGGCACCATATTGCAGCCAACACGGTACTTTCCGAATTGTGGGAGATTCCAAACGCAGTTGTGGTGCGTATCCAAGACTTCCATGGTTGAATTGTGCCATCCTCCTCCCGCCACAACCAGACAGGATCCCACGGCAACCATTGCACAAGGGCTTCGTGCACTGGAAAGCACCAAATCAGAATGAGTGATCCAAGTGGAGGAAGATATGAAAGTAGAGCCGATCTCGTTTTTTGTCTCATCACTGTCAAAGGGTGTTGCATAGTCCAAATATTCCAGCGAGTCAAGATTGCCATTATTGTTACGGCCTCCAATGACAAAGATGCGGTGGCCAACGACTGCGCTGCCAAAATATGATCGAGAAACAGTCATAGATGGTCCAGCAGTGACAATGTGATTGTTGGCATCAATTATATCCACCGACGACAAATAACGATTGCTGTAATAGCCACCCATTACAACGATATATCGGTTTTGCACCGCAACAGTACAACATCCCACTCGTCCCGTTGATAATCGACAGGTTAATCTCTTCCAATTACTCGCACGTGTGGTGCTTGATGTCAAAGATGAATGCAGCATGTCATCGGCATCGATTCGTTCGATAGAATCAAACGAACCTTCATCGTATCCTCCCATCGCGTAGACGCCGCCATTGCAAACAACAGCGGCATGTTCGTCACGTTTCTTGTTCATAGGCGGTCCTTGTTGCCATTGCTTGTCTGGGTCTGATAGATTCAATACAAGAACGGAATCCGTGGTACCTTTGCCTTGTTGACGTCCTCCCATCACGACGACCGTTTGTCGCCTGTTGTTGTTGTCGTCGTTCTTATTGGGATGATGGAGTACGACCGTAGCATGAAGCGAACGCCATCCACCCTCAAGAGGAGGCCAGTCGTCTTCATTCCATTCTGGTGTCTTGTTCAACAAGACAAGGCCCGACTGCCATGCTTGTTCTTTCAGTGTTGTTGTCATGGTTGCAAAGGTTTCCACTGCAGAATTTATGAGGATCGAGACACTGTCTTGTAAGAGGCACGTAGGTTTGCTCTGCCGTTGTGATTTTGATGGGTGCGGACTGGAAGCACGACTGACTGGACGAAATGGATGGACCAAAGAGTGGTAGGAGCTTTCGTCACGAGACAAATCGTGACAGTTGCTTCTTCCGACCTGTTCTTGTTAACACTGTGCTCTTGTTGTTCCATCCTGATGTGCTGTTCGATGGTCGGAGTCCCGCATGACACGGGAGCCTGGTACTGGCAACGGTCAGCTTCGTCGCCATGCAATTTTCGGGATGCGTCGTCCTATTAGTACACAGTGTTTCGTGCTGTGCAAAGAACCCCAGCATTACGTTTCTCTTTTCCACCATTTTCCGAGCCCTGCCAAACGCCATGGGGAACTAGCATATCACTCAATAGGGCATGTGCGTGCTCCTCCGTCATCCTCTCGATTTGCAGAACACCAATGGCTGGTTGGGCAGTGCCTGCACCAAGGTTTGTTTCCAATCCCCTCCAGAAGAAGAACAACAATTTGTTTTCGGGTGCACATAAGAAAAGGTCTGGCCACCATGTTGGTTTGGGGGACCGAGACAAGTAGGGTCCTTGGTGTAGTATTCTTTTCCAAGAACAAGAAGAAAGAAGACACAACAGGACAATCCAGTAGCTGCAGGCTTTGAAGCGTAGGCGGAGAATGCCCGTTACAGTGATGAAGGTGATGTCAACCATCCAATGAAGGCTCCAGTCTGTCTGGTTGTTGGTTCCTTACGCATACCGAGTCAACGAAAAGCAACGACATTTCCCACAGGCCGTGAATGGAGACATGGGTGGCCTTGCGAATCCTCTGGGAAGGAACTTGTTTGAATCATAGGACAGTACTACACGGCATCGGCAGGTTGAGACGGACAAGCGTCCAAAGTCATGGCATCCATGATGTGGCGGTACGATTGCTGTGAAGTTGCGCAGTGCACATGTTCTGATTTTGGTGGGTTGCCCACAGTCGACATCGTCTATTGTCGTCGACGCCACGGAACAATCCTAGCGTTTTAAATATTTCCTACTGTCATCAAAATTGTGGGTGCAGGACGTCGACCCAGGGGGTTGGGTCATGAGGATTAGTGAAAGAGTAGTTTCAAAACCAAAAGCACGACCCACATGCGACCCCGATCCCCACCCATGTTGGGGACCATTACATCGACGATGACGGCGATGACGAGGACGACTTGACCTCTCATCGGGCAATTTGACCCACATGTCTCTTCCGGAAACTATGATAGATAACAACAACCATTCAGTGGCCTCGTCCAATCCGTGACAGTTGAATTGCGGTTGCCAAGATTGATCAACACTCAAGTCACAGATCAAGGAGCGCAAGTCATTCGCGAGAGGTTTTGTATGGACCCTCAAGTTCGAATCGCTCCAATCTACTGACAGCAAAGATGCGCAAAAAGATGCGACAACTCTTGATGGGAAGTCATTCCGATGGGACACTGTGGTGGATGGTGGTTGCTCCGTTCCGTTGCCGTTCTGAATTCTTGAGCCGTGCCACTGCGATTGCTTCGTTGGTCGATGTGGGATTTTACTCGCGGCGCATCAGTGTATGTGGGCAACTCAACATTGCGAACCGGTTGAGTGAATCGCACTATTCGGGCCTTGTCAAGGATTTGATGCACAAGGAGCGACGGAATA
Organism: Epithemia pelagica; assembly: GCA_946965045.2. Classification (NCBI taxonomy): domain Eukaryota; phylum Bacillariophyta; class Bacillariophyceae; order Surirellales; family Surirellaceae; genus Epithemia; species Epithemia pelagica. The sequence goes on along the minus strand of OX337239.1, from coordinate 3,287,242 downwards.
CTTAGACAGCGGTATCACTTACAGTAGGACTAGCTTGGACTCTCGAGGTGATCAAGCTCTTGAGGGCAAGCCAGTAGGACGGATCTAGATCAGTTGTAACTCAATAGGACAATTTCTAAGATTGTGAGCATTAAACTAAATTGATCTGTCGACATGATCTTGTGAATTTCCAATTTGGAAATTCCCTCACATGGTTAGTACATGTAGCACATGAGAATCACATGGCTAGTACATGTAGCACATGAGAATCACATGACAAGCACATGAGTAGCACATAGTCTAACCGACTGCCAAATTTGCTACTCCTACCACATAATGTGCTTGTGACTGAACGTTCAACCCACATAATGTGTTCCACATTATGTGTTACACATGCACATTGTGACCGGTTAGATTCACAAGATTCCTCAACTCAAGGGTCATTCTGGCAATTTTGTCATGTCATTTGAATCGACACGGTCAAAAGCCTTTGTAAACACCCATAACGCTCCTGTGAACGGCACATGGTGCGGTGGCTCACTCGATTTACCAGGCATTACGGCATTCACAACAAACAGGAGAGCCCGCTCGATTTTTGCAACAACAAGGAAATGGCCGACAATGGTGTCTCATCAGTCATAGACAAGGAAGAGCCATATACTCCGTTCTGCATCGGTTACTTCGCGAAACCATGGAACCGTTGTTGTAGTCGGAATTGCGGTTTGGTGTGTACCGGCCTATCGACATTCCGTACCAGCTTCAACTGCAACAGCGGATGTTGATGACGGCCAATGAAGACGTGGACCAAGCCTCAATTCAATCTCTCATTGCAAGAGCACAATTCTCTCTTTTCTCAATGTCGTCCTCATCTTTGTCCTTGGCTCGTCCTCAGTCAAATCGTCTTCAATCAACACTGGAGGGGGTTGGGCGTTGGAGACGATTGACAAGGTATCATCATCGACTGCTCGCAATGTCACAGACTTTGATCCCCCTACCGTGATTGGAGAAACGAATCAGGTACGAGTCTTCGATGACAATAATACGGACGACAGCAAGAGACCGAAACAGCCACGTGGGCGAATGAAGATTCCCGTGTGATTGCGGTCGAGTGTAGTCGGACACATGGCAAATCGCGACGCCCCTTTTACAGTCCTGGTACATGGTTGTATAACGTAGAGTTTGAAGACGGTGAGATTTGGAACAAGATTGAGCTTGGTGATCTCCGTTGCTCTCTCATATAATAGAACGAGATTTCCATCCTCTGCAGTCATCGCATTGACTAGTTTGTGAGAAGATTGGAGTCCACCAAAAGAAGCGGCTTTTGCCAAACCATTTCTTGCATTCGATTATTTTCCTCCACGGAAAAATACCGCAGGGACTGCCAAAGCACTCAACACAACGACAATAAAACTTAATACAAGGCAAAATTCTGCATAATGCATGGTATTGTTTTCTCGTTTCGGAACAGTCGCGGTCTACCGGAAACATGATTTCGTTTATGCTATAAGGATTCACATGAGAACTCCACAGCTAATAGACAATAAGAAAACTGTTCGAGATCAAAATGATTATTCGCAAGTTTTGCCATTGTAGGACATGAACGCAACGTGATGCCCACTTCAAGTTTTCCTAGTCTTTATCACAACGGCGTGTATTGGGCCTTGCCCGTTTACGAGCTGATGTCAATGTGCAGGAGGGTGAGACATCAGCATCTCGGATACCCTTACCTTCAAGAGAATGATACCATCCGTTCGGTTGCTGCTCACAGAGACGATGAAAACACCATGAATTTCTATCCAGAAGTGGCAATGTCGCACACGAAGTAGTGCGCCATCCACCAATCACGGCAACTTGATTGGCAACAGACACCATACTGCAGCCCCAACGATCTTCTTGCAGTCCAGGGAGATTCCACACACGGTTGCGGTGCGTATCCAAAACTTCCACGGTTGAATTTCTCCATCCTCCCGCCACCACCAGACAAGATCCCACGGGAACCATTGCACAAGGACTTCGTGCATTGGAAAGCCTCAACTCCGAATGAGTGGTCCAGGTGGGTGAGAAAGAAATGAATGTAGAACCAGTCTCCTTTTTTGTCTCATCATTGCCACAGGGTGTTGCGAAGTCCAAATACTCCACCGTGTAAAGACAGCCATGCTCATCGTTATGACCTCCAACGAGAAAGATGCGGTGACCAATGACCGCACTGGCAAACCATTGTCGTGGAACAATCATGCTTGGTCCGGCAATGACAGTGTGGCTGTTTGTATCTATAATATCCACCGACGACAAATAACGATCGCTGTATCCACCCATTACAACGATGTATCGGTTGTGAACCGCGACAGCACAACACCCATGTCGTCCAGATGATAACCGACATGTCAATGTCGTCCAATGGCTCGCACGTGTGCTACTTGTTGTCAAAGATGATTGAAACAAATCATTCAAGTCAATTCGTTCCAGACAATCCAAAGATGTTGTATTGCGACCTCCCATCACGTAGACGCCACCGTTGAACACAACAGTGGCATGTCCATCACGCTTCTGGTTCATGGGTGGCCCTTCTCGCCACTGCTTGTTTGGGTCTGCCAGATTCAATAGCAGAACGGAATTGACATCGCCTTGGCCTTGTTGATATCCTCCCAACACGACGACCGTCTGCCCCCTGTTGTTGGTCTCGTTTTCCGTATCGAGATGATTCAGTACGACCGAACTATGACCTGCACGCCATCCACCCACAAGAGGAGGCCAGTCCTCGAAATTCCATTCAGGTGTCTCGTCTAACAGGGCAAGGCCCGACTGCCATGCTTGTTCGTTCAGTGTCGTTGTCATGGTCACGGCGCTTTGCAACGTGGACGAGCAATGACAGCTTTGAGCAACGCGAGCTGTGCCTGTCATGCGTACGATGATGAAGGGAAGTCAATCGCTCATAGATTACATGACAAGCCCCAAGAAGTACCAAGAAGTATCTTTTGCTGTGTTTTTAGGACCGTCGTCCTCGCATGATGAAGAGGTCCACAGATGCCAATCCAACATCCACTGGGTCGATATCGCTTGTTTCCAAGTCATCTCTCGTCCAAAGCCTTTTATGGAGCGCCATTATTCCCGTGGTCCTGCGGACTGTTCACAATGACAACAACAACAACAACAGAGAGTGGTCTTCTTGACTTCTTGATCCAAAATGATTCGAATGGGCATCGCTTTGTGATTTGTGACGGAACCGAGGCCACAATCACAACTACGCCAAAACGAGAATCTGACGACAAGATGGACCAGAAGGAACTTGTCATGTATCCCATAATGACTCGCATCAGGTGTTGCATTAGCTCGCAGCAGACGCCTGCATTTGAGGAGACAAGGCAGTAAGAGCACAAACAAGAGTATATGTTAGTATCGATCCTGAAGAGAAGACCGTTCATTGACAAGATAGAGTGACTGAACTCATAGGACAATACGGCGACAAGAATCGCAAATTCTCAGGAATGAGCAAATTGGCGGTTTCCATTGCAGATCGCGCAAGAAAGTTTGCATGGACCCTCAAATTCGAATCGCTCCAATCTACTGAGAGCAAATCTCCACATAAAGATGCGACAACTCTCGATGGTTACAAATGACACCCAATGGTGGCTGCTCCGTGCCACTGAGATTGCCTTGGTGGTCTATGTGGCCTTTTACTCGGCTCGATCCGATGTTTGGAGCTATGTGGGCCTTGTCGAGGATTTCATGTACAAGGGTCATTGGTGCAATCGTCATTTGAATCGACACGGTTACGTCATGCACCCGACACGGGAGAATCAACAGGTGAAGAATCGATCATGGGAAAGGGTCCCATCGCCCTTCCACATCGACCAGACGAAGATTCGCACCACCAAGAACCAGAATCCAACGAAGAAGAACAAGAACAAGTTCTATTAGACGACAGCCAAGACATGATCGGCGCCATTCGTGGTCGTGGTTTTGTTGTTGGTACTGCTGAGTTCGGTACGAGGCTTAAATGCGGTAGTGATCGAAGTCCAACACTGCTGCTCGACAGTGTTATAATCGTGCAACAAGGTTTGGCGGAACTGTCATTGAGGGGCAAGAACTTCTCGATGACTGCGACATTTCGAAGCCTACTCTTTTGCTTATAGTATTTCTAGTACTTGTTTCTACGGTGGCCCTACGGGACGTTCACCATGGTCAATTCTCGTGGTTCTAGGCCTCCTGCGGCAGCTTCCGCTACGTCGACGCCTTCCCATGGCAATCAAGCCCGAGTGACCCAGTTCTTTCAGTCGGCGGTCATGGTGTAGCGGTTTCTGGAACGCCTCGAGTGAATCATCCAACGACGGACTCCCAAGCGGAGACTACGACGGCGGCTAGCACCTCGGCGGGGTCCCTTACTTCCCGCTCCGCTCGGTCGTCAGGCCGAGGCCCAACCACCATGACGGCGCACCGTTCTCCGGATCAGGTGACATTGCCCAATACTAGCTCTGACACGGCGTCGGATTGGACTAGCGTTCCGTCCTCCCGAGGGAGTTCGGGCGGACGGGGCCGAGGACGTGGACGGGCTCCAGCTGGTCGAGGACGAGGCCGTAACAACGGCCGACCTCCCCTGGACACTCAACGCGGTTGTGGCGGTCGTGCTAACAATGTGAACGAGTCGGATCTTCCCGCGTCGTCTCCTCGTCGCCGACGTAATCGTCGGTCCAATCGCCGGGCCCCACGTTCTCCGGTGGCCGAACCAGTGGATGAGGACGTCCCTATGGCGGATGTTTCGGTGCCGAGGGCGGTACCTCCCGTAGCCGACGCCTCCCCCGAGGCCAATCCACCTCACCACCATGGTCCCCCTGATGCGGTTCCACAACCCACTCCAGCGGATGCTCCCCCTGGGGCAGTTCAGGTTGCTCAGACATCGGTGGAGTCCCCCCAACGAGGATTTACGACGACTCTGAATGCGGAAATTGAGGACTTGGCCCGGCAGAATCAGGCCCTTCCAGCAGAGCACCCGGCCCCTCCACGAACGGATAACACTCCAACATCCAGCTCCGAGCCGCCCCAACCTGCGCCTGATGATGCGGCTGAGGCTGTTACCGTTGCCCGAGATAATGCCACCGGCCCGCTGGTGCATATCTTCGTCAACCAGCCGGTCGCTACGCCGACCACGGTTTCTCCAGCCCCCGCGGCGGCACCACATACCTACGCTGCTGCCGTTTCGCAACCACGGGCACGTATTTCCCGCACGCAGGTGGTGAATCCGTATCTTCGGCCTTTACGATTGAACCCGGCTCGCCACGTCACAGCACGGTACGAATTACGCATTAATGTTCCACCCTCTACGAATCCGGAGGAAGAACTGCGTCGCGCGTTAGCCAACCTCATGACCAAGATTCAGGAAGTGGATGCGTCGTTGGTGGTCCACCCGTGGGCCGAGCTCGACAACAGGGATCGGCCCAACGGTGTTCGTGTCCTCCGAGCCATTTCGTCCCCTGCTGGCATACCAGCCGATATCGGAGTGCTTAAAAAGTACTTCCCGCGCGCGGTTCCTAAAGCGGCAGGAGGGTTCATCTATCCCTCAGTGTAGTTTGGACACACTAAGCCGTTCTCGGAGTTAATGGCAGGACTATCCAGTTGGTTCCAAGCCGAAAGACACGGGCTTTGGACACGGCAGCTTCAATGTGAGACGACTTCTATAGTCGGATGGGCTCTTTATTCCACTCAGACGATGCATGTGCCTACTCTCCGCATGCATCTGTCTGCGGAACTAGGATACGAAGTCGGGATCCGGTGGCGAACCATCAGTACAGGACAATCGGGAGCGATACCTAAAGAGCAACTCGCTAAGGCTCTCCACTTTGAAGTGGATCGCCAGCACAAGTCCGATGCCAAGCGCCGCCTTGCAACCATCTACGATCGGTCGGCAACGGAATTCCCCTTGGGTATTAAACTTCGCATCGTGTGGCCGCTACATGACCTTATGAACATCAACACTCGCAATAAGGTTGCGGCGTTAAGGTTGAGGCAGCTCCAGTTTTGTCAATCGATGATCAACATGCGTACTTGGGAGTTGCATGACTTAGACGTGGTCGACGATACCTCGGGACTTTCGCTTCGGGATCGGCTGATAGAGATCAAAAGCCAATCTGGCTACCGCCTATTTCACTCAGTGGATCCCAGCCATTTAGAGGGAGCGACACAGTTCTGTTTCCACCCTGATCGAGAAGATGAAGCGAGAACCATGATTCTGGCGTTGGTGCCGTACCTTCGTTGGAAGGTCGCCACGGCGGAGCCGGACTTGGAGGATAGGGATCGGGAAATTTTGTTGTCACGGGTGGTGTACCGTCACTTTAACCAAGAGGCTCTTGAACGCGCCGTGGGCGCAACCTGGAATCCTACCACTTTGACGGTTGACTCACCGGCCGACTCCTATAGCCTTTGGGTCCATGACACCGGTGACGCTGAATTAGATTGCTCGAAGGTGGGCGCCGTTTCCTCTGCGACGATACAACTCGTGGCTCCCCAGAGTTTAGTCCGTCCCCATGACGCGGCTGCGGACCACGATAGCATTTCTACGCTTCCGCAGGGGACATCGATTGCCTCCACTGTCTCAGGGGGCTCGGCCCCGTCCCAGTCAAGTTCTCGCGCGAGTTCCCATGTCCCTCGGCCGCCGGCTGCTCCCAATTTGGCCTCCACCGCTCTCTCCGATACCACCTACTCCCTAGCTTCCTCCACCACCCCTGACCAAGTATTGGCTCAACTCTCTGCAGTTTTACAAAACGTTTCACAAGTGCTATCAGCTCATCCCAATCATCCTTCAGTCGCGACAGTACGCGCTCAGCTTTCTTCTCTTGCATCTTCCCCGGCGGGCCAGCAGTCCCCGTTGGGGCAGGGCCATTAGTTCTGATGCCCCGGGCCGGGCCGGGCCGAGTCCTCATCTCGGGCTGGTTCCACCGAGGGGCTAAGTGCAATGAGGAGCGGCGAGATGGCGTTGTTCTCGGTCAACTCCGCCGACTGTGGTGGTGACTGCTGGGGGGATCCTTTTCACGCTCGAACGTCAGACCGGTATTTGTGGATAGTGGCTCTGAATTCGGCTGGATTACCTACCTACGGCCATCACCCAAAGTATCACGACCTTCAGGCCTTTATGCTATCGAACGATGTGGATGTGTTATGTTTATCTGAGACTAATATTGCGTGGCAGCATGTCGAGGACACTGCTCATTTGTCTCAGATTATTCGCCCTTGGTTTCGGACTACATTCTGCAAAACAGCTTGGTTTTGGCAGTTTCCTAGCCCGTCGGCTCGGCAACCTGGTGGAGTGGCATTGATCATCCGGGACGCGCATTGCGATCGCGTGATGTCAAGTGGCACGGATCCCTCTGGTTTGGGACGCTGGGTCTGGGCTCGTCTCCGCGGAGTCCGGGGTCAGACCCTGGTCATCGTGAGTGCCTACCGGCCGGTGTTCAACTCCCGTGACGTCTTCTCAGTCTGGTCTCAACACAGAGTCCATTTTGATGGATTGAATCCTGTTCGACTGACGGATCCCCTTCAAGCCTTCCTGGAGGATTTAGCGGTGTTCCTGGAGGAACTGCAACAATCGGATGATCATTTTGTCGTATGCATGGACGCAAACGAGGACCTTCGGGCCCCTACGAATCCTGTCACCAATTGCTTCGCCCCCTTCCGTATGCGTGATGCTGTTTTCTCTCGCCATGATGGGTCTCGAGCTCCACCCACCCACCAACGCGGTTCACACCCTATTGACGGTATTTTCTTGTCTTCGGTGCTCCCTAGCTCGTCGTGTGGATATCTCCCGTTCGGCTCTACACTCGGGGATCACCGTCCGGAGTGGACTGACTTGGATGTCCAAGACCTGTTTCGTCTCGGGACGTCGTCGGGAGCCAGTCAACCCAGTACGGCCCGTCGGCTTCAGTGTTCTGATCCCAGAGTGGTGTCCCGGTATAATGGTTTCCTAAACCGCTTTTATCAAGACAATGACATTCCAGCCCGGGCATTCCGGCTGGAACAAGCGGCCTCCACGGGGCTCTGGACGCCAGCTCTTGCTACGGAATGGGAGCATCTGGATCACCTGCGAGTGACGGGTATAGTTCAGGCCGAATCCAAGTGCCGGCGTTTACGCACCGGCCATCTGCCCTGGTCACCGTCCTTGAGCCGCGCTCTTCTAACGCATCGACTGTGGGATCGGCTTCTCCACAAAGCTCTGGGCAATCGGGTTAGTTGGTCATATCTTCACCGGTTAGCTACCAAACTGGGTATCGACATTCCCGACCCTTTGGATGTGGCGGTGCTTCAACACCAGCGGGATAGTGCTTGGGAAGCGTATAAATGCGCCAGGATATCTGCCGCCGCCGATCGGACCACCCATTTAGCTCGGTTGGCCCAAGCTCGGGCGGATGCTGGGCTTGAATCGCAAGCGTCGGCCATCAAGGTTATGGCTACCCGTGAACGGCAACGACGGGAGGCGCGAGTGATTAAGTCAATTTTCAAGCCCTCAGCTCGTCGGGGTTTAGATCGAATCGAGGTACCCGTCGGCGACGGCGCCTGGGAGGATGGCGAATGGAACGGAGCCTGGATGGAAGTCACGACTAAAGAAGCGATTGAACAAGGATGTCTTATAGAGAACGATCGCCGGTTTCGGCAAGCCTCTGGCACCGATCTGCTCCAGACCGGAGTGATTGATATATTGGGACCCACTGGGTGCTCGCCGGCGTCGACGGAGCTCCTACATAAAGGGACGATACCGGTGGAGTTGTCCTCCTTGGTTTCGGAACCGGCCAAGGCCTACCTGGCCCAGCATCGACGTCCGGTTGGCCTGCTCGATACTGCCCCTGCTGTCCCGGACTTTCGGACCACGGCGTACGCTTCTGGATGGGCTAAAATGCGCGAACACACGGCCTCGGGCCGCTCTGGGCTTCATTTTGGGCACTTTATTGCCCATGCTCGGTCGCCGCACCTTGGGGCGGTCGACGCGGCCCTTTCCCGCATCCCGACTTTGACCGGTTACGTCCCTAGTCGATGGACCTCTGGCTTGAACGTAATGCTCGAAAAGAAACCTGGCGTTGCCAAGGTCTCGAAGCTCAGAACAATCCTGCTTTACGAGGCAGACTACAATCAGAATAATAAAGCTCTGGGACGCACGATGATGGCCTACGCCGAGCAACATCAGCTCTTGGCCCCGGAACAATACGGGAGCCGGAAATTCCATAGTGCCATTTATCAAGGACTCAACAAAGTTCTCACCTTTGATTTGTTCCGGCAGCAACGCCGGCCAGGGGCCCTATGCTCCAACGACGCGAAATCATGCTATGACCGCATCGGTCATACGGCTGCTGATCTCGCGATGCGTCGGTGTGGCGTTCCGATCCCATTGGTCGAAGCCTCACTTCGTCCTATTCAATCCCTCCGTCATTATATTCGCACGGCGTACGGGGACTCTGCAGTGTTCTTTGAAGCCGGAGGCCACGATCTGCCGGTGCAAGGGATTGGTCAGGGTAATGGAGGCGGCCCCGCCATCTGGGCGGTCGTGAGCACGCCGATCTTCAATTCGATGCGGCAACGAGGTTATGGTATCTTTCTTCGGCTTCCTCTGTCTGGAGATCAATACATCTTCGTCGGCTACGCCTTCGTCGATGACACGGACCTAGTCGTGAACCTTCCGCCCTCCGACGTCAGCGTGTGTGATTCGGATCGGTTAGCTGCGGTTGCAACCCGTATGCAGCAAAGTGTGGTGTTCTGGGAGGCTTCTCTCCGCGCTTCGGGAGGAGCTTTGGTTCCCCAGAAATGCCACTGGTACCTGTTGGATTTTCGATGGCGGAATGGTGGATGGGAAATGCTCCGCCCTCAAGATGCTTCCTTTCTGTTACGGGTCCGGTCGCCCTCTGGCCGACAAGTTGAGATTGAACAACTGGATCCCTCTCATGCTCGTCGCACATTAGGCATTTGCGCGGCCCCCGATGGCAACATGGCTGCCGAGTTCGAGTATTTGCGCCAGAGGATAGCGGACTGGACGGACACCCTTCGCACCCGACGGTTGCCCTATCACATGGTGTGGACAGCCTTCAAAACGGGTATCTTGAAAACCCTAGCTTACCCGCTGCCGGCTTCAACGTTCTCGGAAGACCAATGTCGCCGCTTGATGCACCCCTTATTACAAGTGGCGCTCAGTCGCTCGCATATTGTTCGCAGTATGCCGCGTGCGGTGGTCTACGGTCCCCCGGATCGAGGTGGGCTGGATGTTCCCAACCTTTACACGGAACAAGGTATAGAGCACGTCAAAACCATTCTTCAGTTTTTTGCGGATACCTCCATTACAGGCTACCTCCTACGGGCCACGTTTCAAGCCTTGCAACTCGAATTAGGGCTTCCCGGACACCCCTTTGCTCATTCGTACACGACTTGGCATCGGTGCACCACAGCCACCTGGATCACGTCTACGTGGGACTTCTGCTGGCACCACCAGATCACCATCCCAAACCTCCAGATCACGGACATGCCGCTGCTTAGCGCGGGTGATTGTTGGCTCATGGACGCGTTTCACGCCGCGGGCATTCGTTCCCCTCATGAATTGGCTGATCTCAATTGGTGCAGATTGTCCCTCCGTGCGGCGTCCCTGGCTGATATCGTGACGGCTGACCACCAACACATCATGGCGATGGCATGGTCTGGTGACAGTGGGCCGTGCGGACGGCGACACTCCTGGGACTGGCCGCGTACCCCGCCCGCCTCTAGCCTTAATTGGAAAGGATGGCAAGACGCCTTAGTTACCACCTTCGGAGTGGACCGACGTTTTCGTCGCGTCTCCCGAGTGTTAGGTTCCTGGGACGGCTCCTTGGCGTTTCGGAGTTGTGCCTTGTGGTCAGGACGGTATGATCGGCTTTATTGTCCTGTCTTGTCGCTTCCCGCTTCCCCGGCACTTCCGACGTCCTGGCGAATCTTTCATCCACTCCCACGGTGCCGTGGCCAGGATCGCTTTGAGTTTCGCGGCGAGACGGTCGGATTTTTTGCAGCTCTGTGCCTCAGTGCCCCCCTCTACGTCGCGGATGTCTCACGGCCTCTGACTGGCAAGTTCCGTCCTTCCTCACAGATTCGCCTTGAGGGACGGTCTCTTCGTTCCCTGGAGTTGCCGTTGGAGTTCCCCCGCCCCGGGCCCCCGCCCTCAGCAGTTGCGGTGGCTTGTGCGTGGCTGCCTCTACCCTGCCAGCACTGGTTCGTGGGCCCAAGTGAGGCTTCGATTCAGCGATTGGTGGACGCTCTTCACACCGGTACTCTGGAAGCTGTGTCAGATGGTTTGGCTCAGGCCGGAGTGGACGGCACTTGCGCGTGGTGTCTTTCTCCGTCGGCTGATGAATTGGAAGTGATTTCGGCTGGAGTTCGTGTCCCTGGGCCTACGTCAAGTCACAACTCGTTTCGCAGTGAGCTGTACGGCCTTTACAATATTGCTCTTTTCGTTCGCGGTCTCGTCCGTTTTGGTCATGGAAAGGGCGGTATAATTCATATGGCCACCGATAGCCTGAGCGTTTTGGGCCGCGTCTTACGATCCTCCCGACCGGCTTCGGTGCAGGACAAGAGCTGGGATTTAGTGTCGGCTACACTGGATATCCTTCGATCCATGCCCACGGTGCTCTGGAAGGGACATCATGTCCGGGGACATCAGGACTCCTCTCAGTCTCGAGAGGAACTCGATCGATGGGCATTGAGAAATGTGCTCATGGATGAGCGGGCTACCCAGGTGTACGAGCTCCTCGCCCCGGATTGCATTCCCCCGTTGCCCATGGGACGTGTACCGGCAGTGGTCTTGGGACAGGCGACGATCCTGTCTGACTTTACCGCCGCTCTGCGGAGTCACGTCAATGGACCGCCCTTGACGGAGTTTCTCGACCGTCATGAGAAATTTGGTACTGGATCCGAAACTATGGTCCATTGGGAGGCCTATCGGAGCGCCTTTGTCGCTCAACCCCTGAATCGTCGACACTGGATTGTGAAGTCGACCACCAACTGGTCTGCCGTTGGTGTCGAGATGGTTCATCGCCGTCAATGGCGTTCCGCCTCTTGTCCTCGCTGCGGATTTCCGATGGAGAATGCCCTCCACGTGTTCAAGTGCCCACACTCCGAGGTTTCCAGTCTGTGGGATAAAACCCTCCAATCCCTGGCTACATGGTTGGCCCGCCGATTTACCCACCCTGCTATTGCTGCATACGTGCTGGCCGCCCTCCGCTTGTGGCGCCAGGGTCTGCCTCCTCCGCCTCTTTACTCCGCCGTTCCGAACTTGTCGGCCGCGGTCGCGGCCCAGCGTCTCCTTGGGTGGGATGCCGCCTTCGAAGGCCGCTGGTCAGAATGATTACTACCAGTTTTTGGGAAACGCAATACTGGCCGTCGTTGGCTAGCTGCATTTATTGAGTTTCTGTGGAACACCGCCTGGGACCTGTGGGAACACCGCAACGGCCACCAGGCTCGGCGGGCTGCGGCTCAGGAACAGGCCGCGCTTCGTCATTCCATCCAAGAGGAATACGATCGCGGTACCCTGGGCTTACCCCGTCCCGTCCAAGACTTGTTTCAGCGGCCGTTGGAGTTTCGTTTGCAGGATGCGCCCGGCCGCCAACGCCTTTTCCTGGTCCGGATCCACGCCGCCCGCCGGCAACGGCCTTATCGCGCTTTGGCGGCTCAGCGCCGCCGGTTCAGGCGATTCTTCCAACCGTCCGCTCCCTAAAGCTGTGTCTCCTTCCGGTTCTCAGTTCCCTTCTTTTATGTGTGGCTTACTTTCCTTATCGTGTTTTCTATCGTGTTTTCTACTGTGTTCCTGGTCGACTTCTGCGACAGTATCTATCTTTGGATCTGTCTGTGAGGAAGCGACGTAAAAGCCTTGGGCAGTCTAGAGTTAAAAAGACTAATCTATGAGTTGTATTTGTATCATTGAAAGGCAAGACATTGCGATGGGGAGCAGCTTGTTTCCAGGCATTAGCATTCGAACGAGCAATAGTGCGACAGGGAATAGCGGTGGTGGAGGTTTCCTGATTCGTTGTCGTTGTCGTCGCCGCCGTCAATGCTCCGACTTCCAAGATGGAATTGAACACAGCCGGTTCCACGGCAATAGCGCCGTCAGCAGTTTCGTCCAATTTAGGTACTTCTTCATTTGTGGCTGCGTTCGTAGTTCGGAAGGTTGTGGTGTGGGAACGACGAGACTCGATTCCGTGTTGCCGTTCGGTCCATTGCGAGCAAATTACCGACCTCATGATATAGAATAGTTGCTGTATTGGAGGAAATATCGAACACGTCGGTGTGAAAAATTCCAAAGGATTCGCAATTGTCCTGTCACCCAAAACCGCCACGAGCATCGAAAGACGGGGCACTGCCCTCTTACGCAGGCATTAGCCATAGAAGGACCGGACTCCACACAATTAAACGCATGGTCGGAACGAAGATGACCGTCCAAATAAGTCGCTGCGCCATGTTGTTTCGGGCACGTAGCCATATAATCTTCCACAGCATGATAACTCGACCCATTCAACAGCACAGAGAGGCATGGTACCATGAACATCTACCCGAGGCCTGGCTCCACTCCTGTTTGCGGTTTCATGCCGGATGGTGTAACTTTCATTTTCTACTAGTACAACGGTGTACATGATATCTCTATAGTTCGCAATGCCATGAAGAAAACAATCCAACTACTGTTTGAGAGTAAAATGATAATGCCATATAGTTCCGCTAATGTTAGGACATACATGCAGTACGTTGCAAATTTCAAGTTCCATCCTTCCCTTCATCACCACGGTGCGTGTGGGGCCTTGCTCGTTTACGATCTGATGTCCAGGTGGGGAAAGGCGAGTTATCAGCATGTTGGATATTCCTTCCTTCCCGAAATAGACACCATATGTTGAACTGCTGGTCAAAGAGTCGTTGAAAACACCACGTATGCTTGTCCAGTAGTGGTAATGTCGCACAGGTAGGACTTCCCCAGCCACTTATCACGGCAACTTGATTGGCAACAGTCACCGTACTGCAGTCGTCGCGGTGATTATCCAATGGTGGGAGATTCCAAACGCGGTTGCGGCGCGTATCCAAGACTTCCACGGTTGAATGGCCTTGTCCACCCGCCACCACCAGACAAGATCCAACGGCAACCATTGCACAAGAACTTTGTGCATTGGAAAGCCTCAACTCCGACTGAGTGATCCAAGCGGACGAGAAAGATATGAACGTCGAGCCAGTTTCCTTTTTTGTCGCATCATTGTCACAGGGTGTTGCATTGTCCAAATACTCCACCGAGTCAAGATGGCCATTATCGTTATGACCTCCAACGACAAAGATGCGGTGACCAATGACCGCACTGGCAAACCATTGTCGTGGAACAATCATGCTTGGTCCGGCAATGACAGTGTGGCTGTTTGTATCTATAATATCCACCGACGACAAATAACGATCGCTGTATCCACCCATTACAACGATGTATCGGTTGTGAACCGCGACAGCACAACACCCATGTCGTCCAGATGATAACCGACATGTCAATGTCGTCCAATTACTCGCATGTGTGATGATGTTTGTTGTTAAAGGTGATAGCAGCAAATCATTTTCGTCAATTCGTTCGATACAATCAAATACTGAGCTTCCATTGTAGCCTCCCATGACGTAGACGCCACCGTTGCACACAACAGTGGCATGTCCAGAACGTTTCTGGTTCATGCGTGGCCCTTCTCGCCACTGCTTGGTTGATTCTGCCAAGTTTAATACAAGAATGGAATCGAGCGCGCCTTGAACTGTCTGGTATCCACCCAACACGACGACGGTTTGTCTCTTGTTGTTGTTGTTGTTGTTGTTGTCGTTGCCGTCCGTATCGGGGTGATCAAGACCTGCACGCCATCCACCCACAAGTGGAGGCCAGTCATTTTGATTCCACTCTGCTGTCTCGTCCGATAAGACAAGGCCCGACTGCCATGCTTGTTCTTTCAGTAACGTTGTCATGGTACAGCGCTTTACTAATACGTTGACAAGAAATGGCAGCACGAGAGAAAGTATTTTTGAGAGCAACGCGTGGAAGCGCTTTGCTTTTTTTGCGTGGAGACCGTAAGGTGTGCCTGTCCTGCGTACGATGGTGAAGGGAAATCAATCGCACATAGATTTCATGACAAGCCCCAAAAAGTATCTTTTGCTCGACGACGAAAGGGAGAGAGTGACAGCATTTGTGATGAAGAGGTCCTTTTGTATGATGAATAGGTCCACAGATTGACAATCCCTAATTTCCACACAATTCTTCCCTTGGTCCTATACAGTCAGTTCACAACGACAACAACTTCAACAGAGAGATGTTGCAAGAGAGTGGTCTTCTTGCCTTCTTGATCCAATGATTCGAATGGGCATCACTCATCGGGTATAGTGGAGGCAGCAAGGCCACAAGTACAATCACACAGAGACGAGAATCCGACGACATGATGGACCAGAAGGAAAATGATGTCATCCATCCCATTCTGACTTGCTTCTCGTGTTGCATTAGCAGCAGACGCCTGCAGTCGTCTTCTTTGGATCGCTTTCGAGAATGTCACGTGGATGTGGTTGGACCGCAAAGGTTGGTCTCCTATGTCAGTATTGATACCGGCTCCATCAATCATGGTCTTTTTGGGAGAGCCAAATCCGTCTCGTGCCGTCTGCGCCGGTTGTCAGCAATGCTCGCGCATGCGGTTCAATGATTGTGCAGACGGCCGCATATCGCACTGGCTCAATGGCCTCCGTTCGCGACGGTGGGAGTCAGGACCGGTGCTACATTTGCCAATGGGTGAACTTGTCGTCTCGATTGAAAACCACAAGAGTTCAAGGAACAAAAGGTAGACCAGCGGAGTCGTCGTTTGGATCCACCTGGGGTCGAGAACGTACAAGAGTTTTATGTGTCAGAGGTTCCGGCAAAAGGACCTACAGCCAAAATAGAGCCAAACTTGATGAGGATTTCACGACAAAAAAGAGAAGCCAGACTTGACAATCAATCAAGATTCCTGTCCTACTCGTGGCAAGGTTTTGTTCGGGGAGTTTGTCATATAGCCCCTCTTGTGCTTGTTGTCGCTTCTTGCTGATTCTGCCGATTAGCTCGAGGTACAAAGATTGTCGTGGTGGAGTGGTGTAACCAATAACAAAACCAAAGTATAGAAGCAGAAACCATCCATGCTCGATTTCCACCACGAAGAACCATCAGAAGTGGACAACAGTGACAACAAGAATCGCCTTGATCCATCCAAACAACACCAACTATACGAATCGTCTATCTCTTTCATCAAGGATGACGACAAGAAGTGAAAAATCACAATCCCTGATCCACCAACAGCAGCCAAACACCAACAACAAGAACAATCGTCTCTTGCACAACAGGTCGATCGATGCATCACCATCAAATGACGACTTCCAAAACACAGTTGCCTTGTCGGAACAAGGCCCACCAGAAGCATAGTCTTGGGAATCGTAGCACCACCAATATTTGTACCGCGTCGACGGATTGGTTGCTCCACAACGACAGTGACACCATGAATGAGGAATCAACGACGACCCACGATAAACCTGTCTTGCCTGCAACAGGTGGTTCCTTTACAACGAGACATTGGCACCAAGGAAGAGGAATCGACGACGACCCACGATAAACGTGTCCTGCCTGCAACAGGGGAAGTATACTTTGCACTGCTGCCATCGCAACGAAAACAAAACGAAGACAAACTGTGTTGGCTGCTGTCGGATCCAGCCATTGCTACCAGTCCATGGCCCCACCGACTGTCCCACAACTATCAGGTCATGGTCCCAGCGACACTCTCGTTCCTTATGTGCCATCACTTGAAGAGACACACTTCAGGCCGCTCCTTCTTTGCCTAAAAGATGAAACGAGACCATGAAAGACCGTGATCTTCCATTGAAAGAAGATTCATTCTGATCAAGACCAGAAAGTTTTCAACAGTACAGAGAGGGAACGGAACCATGGCCATCCACCCAAGAGTGGTTGCCAGATATCCACAGGTTTGCAGAGGACAGCAGTGCCATGGCGGACGCTGTAACATCTCATTATCTACGACACGGATAACTGACCATGGTGGTGCATGGATCCGACTGCCACAAACGCCATGACTTCAGAAGGAAATTCATGTGCGGTCATCTTCCATACAAGGTGAGTGCCTTCAAACCATACTAGGAGTTGCTCTTTGAAAGCAGTCTAGAGTGATGTCTTTTTCGACAGAGCAAGCCACTCGTGTATGGTTTTAGTGATTTAGAGCTTTTCATTAACTTTTATGATTCACAACGTAACTTAGGATGGACACGATCTCCTGTTTTGTACGAGAGTATAATGACCATTATATCGTGCCAAGCTCATGGCCGTTCAACTTGTTGCACATTTCAAGTGCCATCCAATTGGTCCTCAATCGTTTAAGAGCGGATGTCGAAATGGTCCTGGATGTTACATTGACATCTTTGTTACCCGATCTTTCTAGACAATAATACCATTCGTTCCGAGGCTGCTTAAAGAGTCGACGAAAACACCACGAATTTCTATCCAGAAGTGGTAACGTCGCACAGGTAGGATTGTCCCATCCACCAATCACGGCAACATGATTGGCAACAGTCACCATAGTGCAACCATGGCGGTTATTAGTGAATGGCGGGAGATTCCACACGCGGTTGCGGTGCGTATCCAAGACTTCCACGGTTGAATTGCTCCATCCTCCCGCCACCACCAGACAAGATCCCACGGCAACCATTGCACAAGAAATTCGTGCATTGGAAGGCACCAAATCAGAATGAGTGATCCAACTGGACGAGAAAGAAATGAATGTCGAGCCAGTCTGCTCCTTTGTCTCATGATTGTCACGGGGTGTTGCACAGTCTAAATACTCCACCGAGTCAAGAATATGGTCATGCTCTTCTTCGCCTCCAAGGACATAGATGCGGTGTCCAATGACCGCACTGGAACAAAATTGTCGAGGAATGTTCATGCTTGGTCCTGCAGTGACAGTGTGGGTCCAGGTATCAATAATATCGACCGACGACAACGTTCGACCACAGCCATCGCCACCCATTACGACGATGTTTCGGTTGTGAACCGCAACAGCACAACATCCTTTTCGTTTCGTTGATAATCGACATGTCAATGTCGTCCAATGACTATCCTGAGTGGTGGTGGTTGTTAATGGTGATTGCAGCAAATCCTGTACGTCAATTCGTTCGATACAATTTAAACATGAACCTTCAGAGTATCCTCCCATCACGTAGACGCTTCCGTTGCACGCAGCAGCGGCATGTCCTCGACGACTCTTGTTCATGGGTGGTCCTTCGCGCCAGTGCTTGTTTGGATCTGCTAAATTTAATACAAGAACGGAATCGAGCCCGCCTGGACCTCGTTGATATCCTCCCATCACCACGACTGTTTGCAACGGGATGATTTAGTACGACCGATGCATGAAACGAACGCCATCCACCCTCGAGAGGAGGCCAACCGTTTTCATTCCATTCTGCTTTGTCGTCCGATAAGACAAGGCCGGACTGACATGCTTGATTTTGCAGTCTCGTTGTCATGGTCACGGGGCGCTCTTTTGGTAGGAGCTTTTCGGAGCGAGGGCTTTTTTTTGCCTGGAGCGTGGAGCCATGCCTGTCATGCGTACGATAGTGAATGGAAGTCAATCGCACATAGATTACATGACAAGTCCCAAGAAGTATCTTTTGCTGCCCGAAGAAGTATACCTTGTGCTGTGTTTTAGGAGGGAGAGTGTTGAGGATATGTGACCGGGCGACGAGTAGCAGCGAACAAGCCGCGACTAAAGAGAGTGATTCGGAAGCAAAGGATGAAGATGCCGAAGCATGGACTTTAGTCCGTCGACGTGGCAAAAGCAACATTAGGCAAGATGAACAAGCAAGTGTTCATTCTAAGGAGATTACGTAGTTCGATAAGCCTATAAAGAGTTGCTTTTACGGCACGGCTTGTTTGAGTTTCAACATAATCTCCTTAGAAATAAAGCATTATATCTCATCACAGACTGTGAAGGGAACTACGCTATATGAGCGATAGACTTGAAGCTCGTTGGCAAGATATATTGGCTCAATTGGCTCAGCTGACTCTCGAGGAACAAGAAGAAGTACACGCAATTGAAGAGCGCTTTCAACAAGAATACCGAAGAAGAGAAGCTCAACACCGTCAAACGGTGGCGGCTCTTGAGCGTCAACGAGAAACGGATCGTGATAACGCGTACGACGAGTGTGAGATTCGGAAGCAACTTGTGTTTGAAAAAGCTCAGGCAAAACGTGACAACTTGTTAAGAGAAATTCAATCCCTTGACAACAACACACCTGTCCCAGAACCCCGGTCAGCTACACCGGATCCACCGCAACCATCAAGGCAATCGACGCCCGAACCAGAGGTAAAACAGACAACTGGACAGGCAAAGCAACGATCAAGATCTCAAAACAGTACGCCTCAACCTCAAGCCAGTGGTACAAGTCATCCAGTGCAAGTCCCACAGCCTCCTTCAATCGCATCGCAAAGAAACAGCCCCATAAGGTGGATCCCAATTGGAACCAGAGTGTGGGTACTCAATCCCCTCAAGTTGAAGAATCAAACCTCCACTACTTATCTTGAAGGAGTCATGTCGCGACACGGTAGTTTCTACCACTTCCTTCGCATTTGGAATCCATCTACCGGCAAACACGAAGAACATCGTCGACACCGAGACAGTCTAGCTGTAATCGAATAAGATGTTGACTGGTGGGAACGGTCCGCGGCCGGATGGACAGGAATCAAACGGCGGACGAGGCAATCAAACGGGTGGTCGACCCAACGGAGGCAGAGGACGAGGAGGTCGTGGCAAAAACCAAGGCCAACAATCAAACACTCGCTTTCAGGGCCAAGAACCATCGCTGAAAGATTGCGTGTTTGATTATAGTGAAGATCCCCAGTCGAAACGTTACCTACGCAACGTTGAGTTGTTAGTGGGATACGTGGGGACATCATTCGACTACTACAACCTAGAGTATCAAAAGGCACTGGAGAAATTGGAACTTAAAGATCCAGACAAGGCAAAGGTTCCAGATGATCCCACGGATCCCATTCAGATGGAAGAATGGAAAATGGAGTACAAAGCGAGAAAGGATCAAGTGAAGGCGTATCGCAACTTTCGCGCTTCCTTGTTCAGTGTCATTCTCGGGCAATGCACGCCCCTCATGAAGGACAAGTTGCAAGCCAAACCAGAATATGAAGCGATCAACGATGAAAGGGACGGTGTAGCGTTACTCAAGTTGATCAAGCAAACCACCTTCACGTTTGATTCTGGCCGGATCTATAAGCTAGTCGGTCGTGACAAGTTGAAAGAAGAATTTTATGGTTTGAAGCGCAGAAACAATCAAACCCTACACAGCTACTATGAAGTGTTTAGGGCAAAGGTTAAAGTGCTCAATGAGGTGGGTGTGGTGTTGTATGACAAAGATCTCGTGGATATGATAGCCAAGAAAAACGGAAGGGACCCTCCTTCAGACATCGATCGAGAAGAAGCACAAGAGAGATGTGTTGCGATCCGATTCATCCGAACATGTGGCCATCGAGAATATGAGGCCCATTTGCAAAACATGTTTTTGGACGGCCACAAGGATGTGTATCCGGCCACCCTGGCGGATGCAAGGGCAATTCTTGATAACCGCATGACAGGTAAACAGAAGCAATCGAACCAAAACCAACAGACCCCGACTGAGAATGCCACTGGCATGGCATACCATACACAAGAGTTGGACAACAGCAATGAAAGCCAAGCGGCGTCCACATTGACTGGTAATAGCCACATGACAACAAACTCACGACAAACTCAGAGTCGCAATGGGAGTGGCAACAATAGCCGAGGAAGAGAACTAGCGAGCACAGGCAGCGGACAATCACGAGGCCATGAATCAAATCAAACACAAACCAACAATAATGGTGAATGGAATGAGACCAATGAATCAACCGGCCTTCAGGATGCTCATCGTGACTCACTTCAATATTCGTTTTCTGCTTCTTCTTCACAGGCTAGCATATCCCCAGAATGGCTACTCCTCGACAACCAATCGACTGTAGACATTATCCGAGACTCCACCCTCCTCAAGAACATTCACACAGCCGAGCGCCCAATCATGATCCAAAGTCACGCTGGGCGACGTCAGATCTCCAAACAAGGCCTACTCCCCGGATATGGCATCGTCTGGCATGACCCGGAAGGGCCGGCCAACATCATATCACTCAATAACGCACGCACAAGGTTCTCAATCAAGTATGACAGCGAGAACGGCAACACATTCAATCTCTTCGACCGATCTTCAGGGCGACTCAAACATCAATTCCTGCCAAGTCAAGACGGTTTGTTCTATATGGATACGTCAAGAATGCAGAGTAGTTTCATCACTACGGTTAATGATAATGAATCTGCTTATTCTCAAGACGAAGTCTATAGAGCTAGACTGGCACGATCATTAATGGCCAAGATAGGTCGTCCATCCACACGTGATTTCGTACACATCATACGAAACAATCTGTTGCCGAACACAACGATCACTGTGGACGACGTCAAGAGGGCCGAGAAAATATACGGGCCAGACCTTGGAAGTCTCAAAGGCAAGACAACTCGTCGTAAATCGCCTGTGGTTGACTCGTCACAGACCGTGCCACCACGAATCAAAGAAGAACACAAGGACGTGACACTCACTGTTGATATTCTCCACGTCAACAACATTCCTTTCCTCGCAACGACGTCAAGGAAGTTGCATTTTGGGACCATGGAAGCAATGGCCAATACCACTGACGATGATGTCATGAACTCGTTGCGCAAAGTGGTTGCAATCTACCGCAGAGGTGGTATGCGCCCGCGGATGTTACTCGCTGACGGAGCCTTCTGTTCCGAAAAAATGAAGACAGAGTTGCAATTGATCGGTGTATTGTTAAATCCTACCGCAAGAGATGAACATGTGGGAGACATTGAAAGGTACATACGTACAGTAAAAGAAAGAATGAGATGTGTTTATAACACCCTACCATTCAAAGAAATCCCGAAGGTCATGATCATTGAGATGGCCAAATTCGCTACATTCTGGCTAAATAGTTTCCCTCATCGGTTGGGGATTTCACAATCAGAAAGCCCACGACTGCTCGTCACGGGAGAACAGGTGGACTTCAACAAGCACTGTCGCTTCGAATTTGGACAGTATGTCCAATGTCATGAAGAACATGACAACTCGATGGCGCCCAGGACCATAGGTGCTCTAGCATTGAGGCCTACTGGGAATCGTCAGGGTAGTTATTATTTTTTGAGTCTTGTCAGCGGGCGAGTCATAACACGGAATCACGCCACAGCCCTACCGATGCCCCAAGAAGTGATCCAACGTGTGCACCAATTGGCTAGAGCCCAAAACATGCAACCAGGGTTAGCTTTCGGTAATAGAGATAATCGGATTTTGTGGATGGATCAAGACAACGACCTTTACAACGAAGAAGACGATGAATCCTACATCAATGAAGAAGAGGAGGACATCGAGCTACGCTATGATGATGAGATGATCGAAGATGAGCTGGTGGATGCCGTTAACAACCCCGACTATGTTGATCCTGAAGAAGATGACGGCGAACCTGCAATCAACCCAATGATTGGTCCCGATGATCAACACATGGAAATTCAAGGAGTGGGTGACCCACTAGCCGGAGAACTTGACGAGCTGAACGGTCCGGAAATTGAAGGAGTGGAGGCAGATGGAGAACTGCCAATCCATCCTATGGCAGAAGATGATGTTGGTGCAGTCCCGGAGGAGGCAGTGATGGATGTGGAGGAGGATGTAGAGGAGAATGGGGGGGGGAGCTAGCCGGTGGAGAGGAGATGGAAGAGGGACAAGACATTGACGCTAATGAAGGTACCGACGATAACAGCGAGGCTGATCCGGTACGTCAACAACAACAACAACAACAACAACAACAACAACAACAACAACAACAACAACAACAACAACAACAACAACACAGATACAATCTACGGCCAAACCGTGAAAGGAGCTACGCGCACCGATACGGGCACTCGTTTGCCTGCATCGATACTCTAAAAGGAGGGCGCTATGATGGAATCCTTCGAGATGGAGTGTTGTTTCTTGTAGCGAGTGAGGTGAATCAAGCCACACCGCAGATGCCTATGAAGAAGGGCATCAAACTGTTTGGAAACAAGGGAGTGGCCGCCGTGAAGGTGGAAATCCAACAATTGCATGATAGAGGAGTATTGAGGGCAGTACACAAAACTGACCTCAGCTGGAATGAGGTGCAACAAGCACTAGGTTACCTAATGTTTTTGAAACGAAAACGGTGTGGCAAGATAAAAGGACGAGGCTGTGCCGACGGGCGCAAACAACGTGCGTACATAGACAAGGAAGATTCAGCTTCTCCTACCGTGGCCACCGATTCTGTATTCATCACTGCCGTCATTGATGCCCTGGAACGACGTGTGGTTGCTGTGGCAGACATCCCAGGTGCGTTTATGCACTCGGACATGGATCCTGGCGTGTATATGCGGCTTACTGGACTAATGGCTGAGCTACTCCTAGAAGTCGATTATGAAGCATATGCCCCTTATCTAACATATGAGAAGGGCGAACTCAAAGCAGAGTTTGGACAGTTGGGAGAAATCTCCGTGTCGGAAGGAACAAGGCACGACTATTTGGGCATGTTCTTAGACTATGGAGAGGATGGGGTTGTGCAGGTGGACATGAGATCCTACCTGGACACCATTTTGATCTCGCTACCAAAAGAATGGATCGGTAAAGCACGGTCACCCGCTGCTAAGCATCTATATCATACGGACCCGAACGCTCAAAAACTCAATGAGGAGGAGGCAGATCGATTCCATAGTGTAACAATGCAGTTAGCGTACATGGCGCAAAGAGGACGGCCAGATATACGCACTGCTGTGGCCTTTTTTAGCACTCGTGTCATGAATCCAGACGTTGATGATCAGAGAAAGCTCGGTCGGGTTCTCAAGTACCTACAATCAACCAAGGATCTGATCCTACGACTAGAGGGTGATGGATCTGGAACACTCTGTTGGTGGGTGGATGCCTCCTTCGCTACTCACTCAGACATGAAAGGACAGACCGGCGGAGTAATGACTATGGGCAAGGGTGCCGTCATGACGGCCTCATCAAAACAAAAACTTGTGGCGCGAAGTTCAACCGAATGTGAGTTGATAGGCGTGCACGACGTGTTACCGTCAATGTTATGGAGCCAGAACTTTCTGAGAGCCCAAGGACATGAAGTAAAGAACGTTGTCCTGCACCAGGACAATCAGAGCAGTATCCTACTGGAAAGAAACGGTCGGTTATCGAGCTCAAAGAGAACCAAACACATCAATCTACGATATTTCTATATCACAGATTGTATTCGCCGAAAGGACGTGAGTGTGCGTTTCTGTCCGACTGATGAGATGATCGCTGATTTCTTTACAAAACCGTTGCAGGGTCAAGCTTTTTATCGCCTGCGGGATATCATCATGAATGTGGTCCCGAGTAGTAAGTATCACTCCTCGGCCCAAAGGAGTGTGTTGAGGATATGTGACCGGGCGACGAGTAGCAGCGAACAAGCCGCGACTAAAGAGAGTGATTCGGAAGCAAAGGATCCAAACTTGAATGATGAAGATGCCGAAGCATGGACTTTAGTCCGTCGACGTGGCAAAAGCAACATTAGGCAAGATGAACAAGCAAGTGTTCATTCTAAGGAGATTACGTAGTTCGATAAGCCTATAAAGAGTTGCTTTTACGGCACGGCTTGTTTGAGTTTCAACAGAGAGGGTTCTCGTATGATGAAGAGCGAGGTCCACAGATAGCCAATCCAACATCCACTGGGTCGATATCCCTAGTTTCCAAGTCATCTCTCGTCCAAAGCCTTTTATGGAGCGCCATTATTCCCGTGGTCCTGCGGACTGTTCACAATGACAACAACAACAACAACAACAGAGAGTGGTCTTCTTGACTTCTTGATCCAATGATTCGAATGGGCATTGCTTTGTGACGGAGCCAAGGCCACATGCACAACTACGCCAAAACGAGAATCTGACGACAAGATGGACCAGAAGGAACATGTCATGTATCCCATTTTGACTCGCTTTCCTTGTTGCAACAGCAGCAGACGCCTGCATTCGAGGAGACAAGGCAGTTACAGCACAAACAAGAGTATATGTTTGTATCGAGCCTGAAGAGAAGACCGTTCATTGACAAGATAGAGTGACTGAACTCATAGGACAAGACGGCCACAAGAATCGCAAATTCTCAGGAATGAGCAAATTGGCGGTTCCCATTGCAGAACTCAGATCTGGAATGACTACCTAGACATCAGATCCTCCAAAACAAACGATGCAGTACCATCATACATGCTAGCCAGTCAGAACACGGCAAACAGGACGAAGAGAAGGACACTGACAAAAATGAAGATAGTAGCTCGGACGAACGGAGGAGCAAGATTGACGGTCCAAGCAGTGTTACTTCCCGATCCTCCACAAAGGCGAGAATAGGGTACAGACGACAAGTTCCATTGAACAACTGTCGACCTGGTAGTGCCAGTCGAGAGACTGGTTGCTTCCCCTCGCTTCTCAACGACAGTTCCATTCCGTCTTTGCTCGATCAACAATGATTCGTACTTCACATGACGACGAGGAATGTAGAGAAGCAGCAACCAAGCATGCTCGATTTCCAAAAAAGAACCAGCAGAGAAGCGGACTACAGGGTCCGCAAGGTTTCGCCATTCGTGCTTTTACTCCTCCGTTGACCACGACCATGAACCAAGCCAAAACATGGAGCACTACCAGATGTCGAAACTCATGGTTCGTGGAGGAAATGAGCAAAGGCAATGCAGTCACTTGATTGTACTACGATATGATGACGACAACATACAACAACAACAACAACCAATTACACCATCCTGCTCTTTCATCAAGGAGCACTACAAGAAAAGAAAAATCATGATTCCCGATCCACCAACAGGACCGAAACAACAACAATAATAACAATCGTCGGATGCACAACAGGCATCCCGTTTTGTTCTCCTTCTCGCAATATCCAATAGTAGTGAATGATTGGTTTCGATCGATCATCGGCAATTGGTGTGGACCAAAGAACGACAACCACGACAAGTTGGTTATTTTGGAACACACAGTTCACCAGCACCCCAGACTGAAATCAGACTACCTTTACCGCGTCGAGTGATTTGTCGCTCCAACAATGAGGAACCAACCACAAGAGGAACAAGCCGATGCGACAAGAACCGCCAGGACTTCACATGCTTCTTTACTCAAACCAGACAAGAAGTCCACCAATATCACAACCGATTACTGCGGAGACTCTTCCTCGGTCCAGTCGAGAGACTGGTTCCTTCCCCTTGCTTCTCAACGACAGTTCCATTCCGTCTTTGCTCGATCAACAATGATTCGTTCTTCACATGACGACGAGGAATGTAGAGAAGCAGCAACCAACCATGCTCGATTTCCAAAAAGAACTATCAGAGAAGCGGACTACAGGGTCCGCAAGGTTTCGCCAGTCGTGCTGTTACTCCTCCTTTTCGTCCTTTTGTCGGATTCATCGACCACGACCATGAACCAAGCCAAAACATGGAGCACGAGCAGATGTGGTTCGTGGAGGAAAAGAGCAAAGACAATGCAGCCAGTTGATTGTACTACGATATGATGACGAGAACAAACAACAAGAACAACCAATTACACCCAAACAACAACAGCAAGAACAACCATCCTGTCCTTTCATCAAGGAGCATGACAAGAAAAGAAAAATCATGATTCCCGATCCACCAACAGGACCGAAACAACAACAACAATAACAATCGTCGGATGCACAACAGGCATCCCGTTTTGTCCTCCTTCTCGCAATATCCTATAGTACTGAATGATTGGTTTCGATCGATCATCGGCAATTGGTGTGGACCAAAGAACGACAACCACGACAAGTTGGTTATTTTGGAACACACAGTTCACCAGCACCCCAGACTGAAACGACTGACACAGTAGCACCACCACTACCTTTCCCGCGTCGAGTGATTTGTCGCTCCAACGAGGAGGAACCAACCACAAGAGGAACAAGCCGATGCGGCAAGAACCGCCAGGACTTCACATGCTTCTTTACTCAAACCAGACAAGAAGTCCACCAATATCACAACCAATTACTGCGGAGACTCTCCCTCGGTGTTCTTCAAGTATTGTTTGGATGGTAACAAATGATCCACCAATGGTCGTGGTCCACAGCAAAATTGTGTCGTAGCTAGAGCATCCCAAGCCAAGAAAGACAGGATGGAACACCCTTGACAGACACGGCAACCACAATGTCAAAAATACATGCCTGAATTCGCCCGGTCACGAACACTAAAAGTACTCTTCACTGCTCAATCGTAGTGGAAACAAAATGGCGACAAACCGTATTGACCTTGGCTACGACATCGATGCGAAACTCTCCCTTTCTGGAATTCACTACTGTCGGATTTCGGTGTCCCTGCCATATACCTACCGATCCATGGACGGTGACTCTGTGTCCTACAAAGTGCCATGATGCCACCACAAAGCCCCAGATTCTAGTCTCACGACCGCACAAGCACGGTGGTGGCACTACCACTTGTAAAGACAAAAAAATTGGTCGTTCTTTCCACATCTTTGACATCAAGCAAGCACCTTCTATCTTGAAACATGTTCTTTCTACTTTTGAGTAACTACCTACTAGGTTCTAGTATTGCAATCGAATGTAGAAAAAAAGTCAACCACTCGAGAAATAAACGGCTAGGCTTCATCCGCCCCTTCACCACCACTTTGAGTATTGGACCTTGCGCGTTTACGTGCTGATGCCAATGTCAAGAAGGGTGAGATATCAGCATCTCGGATACCTATACCTTCAAGAGAATGATACCACCCGTTCGATTGCTGCTCACAAAGTCGACGAAAACACCAAGTATGCTTGTCCAGTAGTAAAACTGTGGCACAGGTAGGGTTCTGAGATCCACCAAACACGGCAATTTGATTGGCAACAGTCACCATACTGCAACTACTGCGGTAAACCACGAATGGTGGGAGATTCCACACGCGGTTACGGTTCGTATCCAAGACTTCCACGGTTGAATCGACCCATCCTCCCACCACCACCAGACAAGATCCCACGGCAACCATTGCACAATAAGCTCGAGGGTTGGAAAGCACCAATTCAGAGTGAGTGGTCCAAGCGGACGAGAAGGAAATGATTGTAGACAAAGAGTCGTCTTTTCTTTCCTCTGCAAAGCCCAAATACTCCACCGAATCAAGTTCGTTGTCACCGTTTCGGCCTCCAACGACAAAGATGCGGTGGCCAATGACCGCACAGGCACAAAATGATCGAGGAATAGTCATGCTTGGTCCCTCAGTAACAGTGTGGTTCCTTGTATCAATAATATCCACCGACGACAAATAATGACCGTTGCATCCACCCATTACAACGATGTACCGGTTTTGAACCGCAAAAGCACAACATCCCTTTCGTCCCGTTGATAATCGACAGCTTAATCTCGTCCAATTACTCGCATGTGTTGTGCTTGATGTTAACCATGATTGCAGTAAATCATTGGCATCAATTCGTTCCATACAAGCCAAGTATGCTCCATTGTATCCTCCCATCACGTAGACCCCTCCATTGCACGCAAGAGCAGCATGTCCATAACGTGCCTTGTTCATGGATGGCCCTTCTCGCCACTGCTTGACTGGATCTGCCAGATTTAATAACAGAACGGAATCTATGGTACCTTGGTCTTGTTGATATCCGCCCAGCACGACTACAGTTTGTCCGTTGTTCTTGTTATTGTCGTCTTCATCGGGGTGATCAAGTACGACCGTAGCATGTTCGTCACGCCATCCACCCTCGAGAGAAGGCCAATCGTTCTCATTCCATTCTGCTTTGTCGTCCGATAAGACAAGGCTCGACTGCCATGCTTGTTCTTTCAGTGTTGTGGTCATTGTTGCAAACGTTTCGACTGCAGAATTTGTAAGGGCCGAGGCACTGTATTGTAAGCGGTTAGTGGTTTTGCTTTGCTCCTGTGATTCGGATGGGTGCGGACTGGAAGCACGACTGATTTCACGAAATGGATAGACCAAAGATGGGTCGCTTTCGTCACGAGACAAATCGTGACCGTAGCCACACAATGAAGAAGACCACGCATCCCTCTTGGGAGTATCGTGGAAAAGTTTTTGGATACCGAAATAAACCTCATGGCAAGACACAGAACCACTGGTATGCATAGCTCCTCTCTATTTCTCTGTCTCCTTGTGTTGCATCCATAGGTTTTTCGTGCGACGAGACTCTCTCTCTCTGGTTGGTTGTGGCGTGTGGCAGCCTTATTGCTGCCGGTAGCCAAACCAGAGAAGAACGCTGATGACTGCAGGATCTCTTTGCAAATTCTACTTTTTGAGCCTTTCCTTTTGATAACCACAACTACACGTCTTCTAGAGGGATGGCGAAGTGGATTACACGAGACAAGAATTTCAATCATGACAGAACACTTTTCCTCGGCCTGTAAACCAAAAGAGGATACCCCTCCCTCATGATTGTTACGCTTGGTCGATTCAGAGTAACAAACAATGACTCGACCATTTCGCACAGGCCACGTCTGCGCCTTGAGCGGACTCTTTCGAGGCTCTTCTGTCGCAAAAGGAAGACACTGATCTTGAGATTTCTCTCCAGTTGCCGAGAAAATATGATCGACTGTAACTCCCATGACTATGACTGCAATGATTGTTGTGCTTGCCGCCATTCCTTTTTGCCCGAGCTTTGCCAAACGCCCTTGGGAATTAGTATACCGATAGTGCAGGTGGCTCCTCCATCATCCTCTCGACTCGAAGAATAATGGCACGATACTCTCATTGCCGGAAGGAACCATGGCTTGTTGCCATTCCCAAACAAACACACTGTATTGGTGGGTCCCACACACAAAAGTGGCGATTTTGGCGTTGTGAAGCCAGTGGCGTCTTTGTGACGACCACCACGAACCTTTGGAGTAGTACTCTTTTGGAATAACAAGAAAGGTGTCAAAAAGAACAATCAAGTTGCTGGCCTTGAAGCATGAAAGGAAAATGCCTGAAACAGCAATGAAGGTTCCGTTGTGGTTGTGGCTCCTGTTGCCACTTGCCTTTTGCCATGGGTGATGGAGTGCATTGTCGTCATGATCTGTTTGACATTGACAGCATCCGTCACAACAATGCCAAGCAAGAAAGGCTCCACAGCTTTGTTGCGTTTCAACCGGTACGAAGTGGTGGGCAGAGAAGCTCGCGGTGGGTCCGTCGATGACAGTGTCAGCACCTTGTTGGTGGCAAATAACGACGACAGTGCACTGGACATGGATGATCGAGACATGAGTATTGTTGCGCCACTGGGAGTGTGTGGTTGGCCTGTAATGGATACATTTCATAACAAAGGGAGTTTCTTGATTCACCCTGCTTGGATTCGACAGTCAGAAGCGTCCCTGACGAGAGCAATTGGTGGGATGGTGGCACTTGTGGTGTGGTTCTATTGCAGGCGGCCATTGCTGTTGGAACGACATTCTATATTATATGCTGGAGTCTGTTGCGTTGGTGGTGATGGGTTGCGATTTGCAGGACCATGCGAGGAGCGGAGTGAATCAACACAATAGGTTCGTCTCGTCCACATTCACATGGTGATTCGTCGTCATATCAGTCGATCTGTTGTTCTCCACGCCACGAAACATTCCTCTAGCGTTTCTGATAGCTTTTACTGTCCTAAGGCTATCTCCACCCGGGGCCGCTAATGGTCCAAATACCGCTATTGAACTCCACCACCTCCTCTAACCGCTAAACAGCTCCCCTATCCGCTATTTTTGCCGCTATTTGGGGCCCCCAATAGCAGGAAAAATAGCGGATCGCGGTAACCGTAGGCATAAATAAATCAACGCATGATGCCAACAGCGTCCCCTTCATTTGGTTCTGTAGTGTTTTTGAATCTCTCCCGCCGAAGAGGTGGCATGGTAGCGATGGCATGGCATCTCTTGGGTTTCATGCTGGTGTTTTTTATGCCTCCTTCATAAAACAATCAAACAGAAAACATCGGTCGTGGGTCTGTGTATTCTGTTGTGTTTTTGAATCTCTCCCGCCGAAGAGGTGGCATGGTAGCGATCGCATGGCATCTCTTGGGTTTCATGCTGGTGTTTTTTATGCCTCCTTCATAAAACAATCAAACAGAAAACATCGGTCGTGGGTTTGTGTATTCTGTTGTGTTTTTGAATCTCTCCCGCCGAAGAGATGGCATGGTAGCGATCGCATGCCATCTCTTGGGTTTCATGGTTGTGTTTTCTATGCCTCCTTCATAAAACAATCAAACAGAAAACATGGGTCGTGGGTCTGTGTGGTCACCTGAAGAAAAGCGCATTGCTGCACTTGCGTGGAAGAGGGCCTCTGCCGACCCTATTTCTGGTGCTGACCAGAAAGCTGATATATTCCGTGAAAAGGTAAAAGTAAACATTGCAGCACTTGCCCCACATGGTTGCGACAAACAATGCTACCACTATCGCTCCACCGCGTCCATTTTTGGACATTTGCGTGATAGAGTTTTCGCAGACATCCAGAAGTTCAACAGTGTGTTGCGGTTGGTCGAAGGAGCAAATCTAAGTGGTGTGGACAAGCAACAGAAAATAAACATGGCAGTGGCGATTCACCTCAAAAAAAGTTCGCTTCCTTCCTACCTTTTCAAGAGCTTTGATGCATGCCAGTGGCCCAACTATCTGGCATGGATCGAATTAAAAGATATCCCTAAATTTGCTGTTGCCGAGTCCTCTTCGTCCAACTCTGGAGAGGATGACGACGTGACGGACTCCGTTTTTGATTCCTCAGCAGACGCGGAACAAGTGGCATCTACTCCTAAGCCCAACAGCAAGAGTCGTCCTGGTGGTCGAGACATGGCAAAATCAAAAATGCTCAAGAACAAAAAGACTGATGAGACACGAGAACGGCTTGAAGAAGCAAAGAGACTCCGCCTTGCTATCGAGCACCGTAATAAACAGTTAGAGAGCATTGGGCGTCTGGCACAGCTGAAGAGCGTTATCTCATTGTGTGGTGAGACTCACAAGGACCAAGTTTACCAACTCAAGCAACAGCTTCTTGAAGAAACCTTGCGTAAATATGGACAAAACCTGTCTAGCGCTGGTGAAGGTGAAAAAGAAAATGAACCTGGTACAAACGAAGGTGACAATGAAAATGACCCAGAAGAAAGCACTAACTCTACAGAAATTATGGACGGCGATGAATCTGAAGTGGCGGTTGCACTCAACCAGCTTGCAACTAGTATTTAGTGATTAACCTACCCGTTACGTTTAGACCATGCATGTTCAATCAGGTCGCCTTTTAGGGATATTTTTTGTTGCGAGTCCTGGATATTCTCCTGCAAATGAGCATGCTGGAGAATGGCTTGAATTCCACTTCCTCCGACAGCACCAACTTCCTCGGCTGGTGCACCAAACAACGACACGACTTCATCTGTCTCGGCATTGAACGCCATGTTTTCGCTATCGACATCCATCGGATCCGTGCCACGTCCATGCTCGACACACATGTTGTGTAGGATAATACAACAATCCAACACATCTCCAATTTTTGATCGGGTCCAGAACCGCAGAGGTCGCTTGAGAATATGGAACCTCTTAACCAGAACACCAAAACAGCGTTCAATGTCTTTACGGACGGCTTCTTGACATGATGAAAAATACTTGAGCTTTTCTTCATCAGAGCCCTGACAGGAATCAATGAAAATGGACCAGTCTGGATAGATACCATCCACCAAGAAGTACATGTAGTCTCTCCAATTTGGTCCTATCTTGTATGGAGCGGGACATGAAAAATCAAAGGAGCCATTCACCATTGCGCCAACTATGGAACTCTTATCCAGAATGTTTATGTCGTTCAAAGTCCCTGGTTGCCCAAAAAAGAAAAACCAAATGTACAAGTCAGGATCACAAATTGCTTCCAATACAAGAGTGGTGACACCCTCCTTTCCACGGACTTGCCCTTCCCAAGCTTTAGGACAGTTTTCCCAATTGAAATGCTTGCAATCCCATGACGCAAAGCAACCTGGGAAGTTACGAGCAGCATTTTTCTTCAACGCGTGCTCCTTTTCCGAAGACGAAGGTTGGCGATTTAAATAGTCTTTGGCAAAATGTTGTTTGATAAGGGATAAGAATTGCTCAAAGGATTCATGTAAGACCGACTCAGACAAGCAAAGATTTTCATCTTCCCTGTCATCAGCATCTCCATAAGCAATCTTCCGAAAGCAAGCCACAAGACGCACAAGTGGGTTGATCCCAGGACGTCCATCAAGCATGTAATGTTGCGTGAAGCAACCACTACCATAAAGTTGGTTGTATATCTGATTGAAAACTGCGCGGGGTAATCGGAACCGACGCTCAAAGTCTGCCTCGTCGTAGATGGAGTTTTCTCCATCAAAGTAATTGCGCACCAATCGCTTGTACGCTTCGTCAAAGTCACGACTCTTGTTTGGTGCCTTTCCTTTAGGCGAACCACCATGTTGGGTGCTAGTATGTTGTTCCAGGAGGTCAGATGCAACTGTAGAAGCTACACCAATGTCAACATCTGCCTCCTGTTGGAGCAGCTCCAACAGTTCATCCAACGAGTCCTCCATCTTTTTTGAGCAAACTTTGGTCTGTTCTTGCTGACTATTGTTTGATGACTCCTCTCCCCTCTCATTCTTTAACCGAAACAAGATAGGGCATATGTGAATTTGCAAATGCCTTATCAATAGCGGCACTATTGTATAACGGAGATCGTGGAGTTCATTTCCTCTTGGCTCCGCTAACCCGCTATCCGGATAGCGAGGCCAATCAGAAAGCTCGAATACGTCAGCATAGCGGCGCTCGGGTGGAGATAGCCTAAGGATTGTAAGTACAGGCTTTTTGGATGTACAAAAACCCACCGCGGGGGTGAGTCATGAGGATTAGTGAATGAGTAGTCTGAAGTGTGAACATCAAAAGCACGACACACATGCGACCCCACTCCTCACCCCCGTTGCCGCTGGGGACTATTATCGACGATGATGACGGCGATGATGAGGACGACGACGACTTGACCTTATCAATCAATTTTACCAACATGTCTCTTCAAGAAGCGATGATTGAGGACAACAACCATGAAGTGGCCTCCTTCAATCCGTGACAATTGAATGGCGAGGCCCAGGATCAGTCCCAACATGAAAGGACGAATGGTGGTGGAGCATGAGAGTTTGCATGGACCGGCAAGTTCGAATGCGAATCTCTCCAATCTACTGAGAGCAAAGATCCGCCAAAAGATGCGAAAACTCTCGATGGGGAGTCACTCTTGCCAATGATACCCTATGGCCTATGGTGGATGGTGGCTGCTCCGTGCCATTGCCGTTCTGAATTCTTGAGCCGTGGCACTGGCAATATGGATGGGCACCTCAATTTGGGCTCGTAACCTGGCGGACCAGTGCAAGACGTTTCTCACGAGTCATAGACAAGCCATACAATTGTTGTCTCATCGGTTACGCCATATAATCCGTGCTGCATCGGTTGCTTCGCGAAGCGATGGAACCTTTCTTGTCGGAATGGCGAGTTGGTGTATACCGGCCGATCGACATGCTGTACCAACCTTACCTTGCTTCAACTGCAACAACGGATGTTGACGATGGCCAAGCAGGCCGCAGACGAGGCCTCGACTCATTCTCTCATTGGGAAACGACAAATCTCTCTTTTCTCAATGTTGTCCGCATCTTTGCCCATGGCTCGTCCTCTGTCGAATCGTCTTCAATCCAATGATTGACGATGAGTCATCATCGACTGCTTGAAATGTCACTTGGATGGTTAGACAACAAATGTTTGTCCTCCCGTCGGTACCAGTGCAAGGCATCTCTGTGGAACGTCGTCGTGCATCGTCTCCGTTTTTCCATTATTGCTGGCATGTGCAATCCTTGGTAGACACGTAATATCCAAGAACCTTCACCAAATGCCAAGTAGTCAGTATCGGGTTCGATTGCTCAAGTTTGCGAAGGTCACTATTGGTACTTGGGATTGATTCCAAAAGATTTGAAACAAGAATTTCAGGAACATGAAGTGGAGAGGGTGGGTCGTTTCGATCCCCATACCGTGATTGAAGGGGTGTGCGAAGATTGTCCTGTGATTGCTCTTGACTTTATAGTCGGACACATGGCAAATCCCAACGTCCTTTTACAGTCCAGGCAAATACGGGGATAATCGTCGCTCCGTCAGAGAATAGAACAAATTTTATTCTTACAGTCAGAGTGATAAGTTTGTGACTCTTATCGAAGTTTGGAGTCCAGCCAAAAGAAGCGACCGCTTCATGTGCATAATCCCTAGGGGCTGGCAAAACAAGGGCCACGACGACAGAAACACTCAACACAAAGCAAAGCTCTCGATAATCCATGGCTTTCGTCGTTTCGAGAAATCACGTTCCCTGCCGTACGCTGTGTCACACAATCTCATTTCTACTACACCGATGGTACATGAATATCTCAATAGTTTGCAATGCCATGCAAACACTAGAGCAATAGTTTCAGAACAAAAAGATTACACTATATAATGTATCCCCTTTTGCAGGACATCAGTGCAATATGTTGCCCATTTCAAGTTTCATCCTTGCCTTTTAGTACATACTGGTCATTGTTCATTCAGATTTTGATCTCGAGGTGGAGAAGGACGAAATGTCCATTCCTTCCCGAAAAAGATGCCACCCGCTAAGTTGCTGTTCACAGAGACGGCGAAAACACCACGAATTCCGATCCATTAGTGGTAATGTTGCACATGAAGGATTCCGACGTCCACCAATCACGGCAAGTTGATTGGCAACAGTCACCATAGAGCAGCCATGATGGTGATTTCCGAATGGTGGGAGATTCCACACGTGGTTGCGGTTCGTATCCAAGATTTCCACGGTTCGAATGTTTTGTCCTCCTGCCACGACGAGACAAGATCCCACGGCAACCATTGCACAGGAACCTCGTGCATTGGAAAGCCTCAACGCCGAATGAGTGATCCAAGTGGACGAGGAAGATATGAAAGTCGAACCAGTTTCCTTTTTTGTCTCATCACTGTCACAGGGTGTTGTATAGTCCAAATACTCCACCGCGTCAAGATTGCCACGCTCGTTCCAACCTCCAACGACAAAGATGCGATGACCAATAACCGCACTGGCACAATATTGTCGTGGAACAGTCATGGACGGTCCAGCAGTGATAATGTGATTCCTGGTATCAAGAATGTCCACCGACGACAAATAACCATCGTTGTAGCCACCGTTGTAGCCACCCATTAAAACGATATACCGGCTGTGCACCGCAACCGCACAACATCCTCTTCGTTGCGTTGATAAGCGACATGTCAATGTCGTCCATTGGATCTCGTGTGTGCTGCTGGTTGTGAAGGATGAATGCAGCAAATAATTGGCATCAATTCGTTCGATACAATTCAAACATGAACCTTCAGAGTATCCTCCCATCACGTAGACGCCGCCATTGCACACAACAGCGGCATGATGCCCACGTTTCTTGTCCATGGACGGCCCTTCTCGCCACTGCTTGTTTGATTCTGCCAAGTTTAATACATGAATGGAATCGAGCTCGCCTTGACGTGGTCGATATCCACCCAACACGACGACGGTTTGTTCTTGGTTGTTATCGGGATGATTCAGTACGACCGATGTATGAAACCAACGCCATCCACCCTCGAGAGGAGGCCAATCGTTTTCATTCCATTCTGCTGTGTCGTCCGATAAGACAAGGCCCGACTGCCATGCTTGTTCTTTCAATGTCATGGGCATGCTTCCAAACGTTTTGACTGCAGAATTTATGTGGATCACAGAAGAGTGCTTTTGCGGCTGTTGTGAGTTGTTTTGGTAATATATGGAATATGGATCGATGGATGGAAGCGAGAGGACTCTTACAGTAGAATACACGTGGAAGCTTTGGAGCCCAGAGAGCGTCTGTCGTACGTACGATATCGCACATAGACTTCATGACAGGACCACAGCAAGCACAGCGTATCTTTCCCCAAAAGATGCGCGTCTGTTCCCAAAACCAAACGATGGACAACATCCACAAGAACAAGGCGTCGAAGTATCCTCATGTCTTTCGTTGACTAGCATAAGGAATTTGGGCAAAAGACATTGTTCCATCCGAAAGCCATGTTACATGTTACATCAAAACGACCGACAGCCTTTTATAGAGCCAAACCAGATGAGGACCCCACTGTCACGACAATTAAGAGAAACCAGCCTTTGCAATGAACAAATCCAATTGTGGACGGTTGCATCTGCGGATGGGTCAGGAATGTACAGGAGTGGAACAGGCCTCGAGTTTGGTCAACGGTCACTCAGCTGTGGCAGAACAACGAGTGGTGAGGTTGCTTTCACCAATAACCACACACCAACAAGACACCTCCCCTCCCTACAACGACCACCACCAGTCAAGCTTTTCCCTGGCTTCATCAAGCAACCATGATGACTAGCAGGATGATGACGACTGCGGCTCTGCCTCAAGACAATAGCAGCAGGACCTTGAAGAGACAATGACAAAGTCTCAACGTCCCACATCGTGGCACGATTGAATGCCACTCAAGACCTTGCGACAGTCGGGAATTGGGATGCTACGCCGCTCTCTTTATCGCCCAGAAGAAGCAAGATGGCCAATATCTCACATTGCGTAGTCGAATTGGTCAGGTTCCACCGCGCGGTTTGGTGTTCTGACGGACAATCATCACTTAACCTTTGAGTTTGCCGTGTTCCAGGTAAAACGTCTCGCTGACCTGACGTCCGATTTGGCCGTGGTGCACATGTCCGATTCTTGGTGGGTGTTGAATTCTACCTTCACCACTCGTCGTTCTACCGTCGTCGTGCCCTTCCCCACTCACTGAGGAGTGAGTCACTCGCCACACTCACACTACCTAAGCCCCAAAAATTACTGTACTTAGAGTTTTTATTCTAGTGTAATCATGAAAAATAGTTGTTGTGTCGTTTAATCAGTGTGGTTGTGGTCGGGTCGGGGTGGGGGTGGGTGTGGGTGGGGGACAAACATTGACTCCAAGTATTCTGTTATCTTATTTATACAACAATCACGCCTCGGAAATTGATTGGCTTTCTACATATGTAAAACGAATGATACTTAGGGTAAACCGTTATAAATCATCCGATGTAATCGGATGTGATCACTTATTTGACGCGGTTATTTACAAAGAATTGAAGATTACCTAGTGCCCTATCAAAAATTAGGCCTGCCTAAATGTGTAACACTAATTAGGCTCACGACTACTAAGTATCCATTCAGAGAACCGATCACTTAATATGATCGAAAATTACCTTGGGTGCGCTGGCACGACTCCTCGTGACAAAGGAAGCTAACATACTTTAATAGCCCTGAGGGACTCCTCATCGCAGGGCGCTCCTCGTGGCTTAACTCCTCGTCGGGCAATAGCTTCTCGTCGTGGACTGCCCCCTCGATCCGCTTACGCGGATCTCACAGGGGCAGTCCACTCCTCGTCGCTATTGCCCTTCTCGGAGCTGAGCCACTCCTCACACCCTAGCTCCTCCTCGTCCACCCTCAGCTATTAAAGTAGACTTACCACATACTGGTTGTTCAGGCAGTCTCACACCACAAGGTTTCCCAGACTTTTACTTACCCACAACCCTTTTTGCCATTGACGTCCGAACCATCGAGCCCTGTTCCGACCACATTCTCCTCAAGGCAAGAAAACAATCAACCGTTGCCACAGCAAACGCTCACCGTCATGGATACTTGGTTCGATCAGGTATAGCTCCGAGCATATACACGAATTTCGCCATTCCGACTGCGACGAGCAAAACCATTCGACCACAACCGCCTCGGGCGACTCGTGTTCCAACACCAACAACCATTCATACGGTGTGGGTGGCAAGGCTTCCATAATGGCCAAGACATGATCGGCGGCATTCGTTGTCGTGGTTGTGTTGTTGGTGCTGCTGCTGAGTTCGGTACGATGCACAAAGGATGTAGTGGTCAAGGTCCAACACTGCTGTTCGACAGCGTTGTTGTCGTGCAACAAGGTTTCGGTGGAACTGGCATTGAGGGGCAAGACATCGCGATGGAGAGCGGCATGTTTCCAGGCATGAGCAGTTGAACGAGCAATGCTGCGACAGAAAGTAGTGGTGGGGGGAGGTGTCCTGTCTGTCTCGTCGCAACGTCGAGACTCGATTCCTTGTTTTCGTTCTGGTCCATTGCGACAATTGGGACGACCCTCGATCTGATTTGGTGGGTTCCTCTTGGACTCGTCATCTTCATTGGGCCATTCCGGCTTGACATCACATGACAAGTGCAGCAACGTATTGCGATTCACATGCAACAGCAACTAGAAGAAGGCATTGCGATTGGAGCGGTGACTCCTCCGAAAGGGACAACCTGCTCTTGACCAAAACGTCGGAATTGGATATGAGATGGTCCTCCCTCCTTACTTCCATCCAAAGTCGACCCATTGTCATCTTTCGAGGAAGAACCATTCGAAGCGGACAACATCAGGTCCAACAAGGTTTCGCCTTGGTGTGCTTCTGTTCCTGCTCCTCTCATTGGTTGTGCCACAGCTACCATTCCATGGACCACGCTGTGTTATGTAGAGTGCCATGACGCCACCACAAAGTACCCGATTCTAGTCTCACGACTACACAGCCACGGTGGTGGCACTGTCCCACAACTGACAGGAAACAGGTAATGGCCGAAGCGCAGTACCACTTGTAGAGATATAAAAGTGGGATCGATCCTTCCATAACAAACAAGCACCTTCTTTCTTGCAACATGTTCTTTCTACTTTTGAGTAAACACTTAATACTAGGTTCTAGTATTGCAATCGAATGTAGAAAACAAGTCAACCACTCGAGAAATAAACGGCTAGGCTTCATCCGCCCCTTCATCACCACTTTGAGTATTGGACCTTGCGCGTTGACGTGCTGATGCCAATGTCAAGATATCAGCATCTCGGATACCTATACCTTCAAGAGAATGATACCATCCGTTCGATTGCTGCTCACAAAGTCGACGAAAACACCACGAATTCCTATCCATTAGTGGCAATGTCACACAGGTAGGATTGCGCCATCCACCAATCACGGCAACTTGATTGGCAACAGTCACCATAGTACAACCATTGTGGTAGTTAGTGAATGGTGGGAGATTCCACACACGGTTGCGGCGCGTATCCAACACTTCCACAGATGATTCGAATCCTCCCGTCACAACCAGACAGGATCCCATCGCAACCATTGCACAAGATAATCGTGCATTGGAAAGCACCAACTCAGGATGAGTGATCCAGGTGGACGAGAAAGAAATGAATGTCGAGCCTATCTCCTTTTTTGTTGCATCCTTGTCACAGGGTGTTGCATAGTCCAAATACTCCACCGAGTAAAGATGGCCATTATCGTTATGACCTCCAACGACAAAGATGCGGTGACCAACGATTGCACTGGCACACGATTGTCGTGGAACAGTCATGCTTGGTCCCACAGTGACAGTGTGATTGTTGGTATCAATGATATCCACTGACGACAAATAACCATCGTTGTTATTGCCACCCATTACAACGATGTATCGGTTGTGAACCGCAACAGCACAACATCCTGATCGTTCCACTGATAACCGGCATGTCAATGTCGTCCAATGGCTCTTCTTCGAGCTGCTTGATGTCGAAGATGGTTGGAGCAAATCGGTGGCATTAATTTGTTCGATACAATCCAAACTTGAATATCTATTAGTGTATCCTCCCATCACGTAGACCCCTCTATTGCACACAACAGCAGCATGTTTATAACGTGCCTTGTTCATGGATGGCCCTTCTCGCCACTGCTTCTTTGGGTCTGCTAAATTCAGTACAAGAACTGAATCGAGCTCGCCTTGACCTGCTCGGTATCCACCCAACACGACAATGGTTTGTCTGTTGTTGTCCGCACCGAGATGATTTAGCACGACCGATGTATGATACTCTCGCCATCCACCCTCAAGCGGAGGCAAGTCCTCGAAATTCCACTCGGGTGTCTTGTCGGAAAGGACAAGGCCTGACAGCCATGCTTGTTCTTTCAGTGTTGTGGTCATGGTTGCAAACGTTTCGACTACAGAATTTATGATGATCGAGACACTGTCTTGTAAGAGGCAGGTAGGTTTGCTCTGCTGTTGTGATTGTGATGGGTGCGGACTGGAAGCACGACTGACTTGACGAAATGGATGGACAGGAGCTTTCGGCACGAGACAAATCGTGACCGTAGCCAGATTGTCATCGTTTCGGCATCCTTGCCGCCGCTGCTATACCCATAATTGCGGTTGCACTGCTTACTGACATGTTCGTCATTCCGTCGTCTCTAGTTTCCGCCAATGTCCGAGCTCTGCCAAACGCCCTTGGGAACACTAGCAGTATACCGATAGGGCATGTTTTTCTGCGAATGGCAGGATGCTCCTTGCCTGCAACCAAGGCTTGTTTCCAATCCCTAGAGAGCAGAAATCAGCAATGTGCTGGTGGGTGCCAACAAGAAAAGGTGGCCACCATGTGACTTTGGGAACCGAGTGGATCATTTCTGGTGAAGACAAGAAGAGTCCTTCTAGTACCGAACAATACGAAAGATGACGTAAAAGGACAATCCAGTTGCTGCAGACCTTGAAGCATCAGCCGGGAATACACGTAAGAGCAATGAATGTGGTGTGGATTCGTTTCAGATCTTTTGTGGTTGTTGCTGATGTCACTTGAAATGGGCGGTGGAGTAGAGTATAGTCGTGATCTGGTTGGCATTTTTCAATCATCCCAAATCACAGTGCCATGGAATATCCAACCATGCAATGAATACTCCACAGTGTGTCTGGTTGTTGGTTCCCATCAACAAATACCGAGTCGACGAAAAAGCAACGGCACTGTGTACTGGTCGTGGATGGAGACCTGGGAAGTGATGCGAGTCTCGTCTGGGAAGGAACTTGGTTCGACCGAGCTGTTGTTGTTTCGTCGACCGAGCTGTTGTTGTTGGTACTGCTCTTGTTGTTCCATCCTGCTGGTCGATGGTCATGACGGGTACCGGTCGCTGTCATGGTACTGGCTCAGGTCAGTTTTGTCATCCTGCAATTTTTGCCATGGGTCGTGGTGTCTCTCGCGAAGAACCCCAGTAATACAACGGATCAAAAGGCCAAGGCCACTTGCTGCTGACATGGCATGGTACGGTGCTTGTAAACTGTTGACCTTGGCAACCTGGCTAGGCGTCTTTTACAAAAAGCACCGGCAGGTTGCGCAATGCATGTCATGGGTCCATCTGTTGCGCCAGTGGGAGTGTGGTTGGATGTTTCCCAAGGAATACCTGCCATGAGTTTAGACTGCCAATTGGGATGATCATTCTTTGGCCGCCATGGCCGTGGATCGAACGCCGTTGCCGTTGGGATGATACCGTAGATGCTAGATGCCTTGTTTCCCATTGAGTGTAGCAGTAGATTCTATTAGAGTGGTCGTTTTTTGGCGACGACATCAATCGATATTTTAGAGTAACACTGCTCGTCTCGGTCGGCGCGCCTGCGAGCCATTCATGTCCTCATTCCGCGACCAAGATTTGGAAGGGACTCACAGACTTTGGGGGAGGGGGACTCCACATCAGTTTGGGGGAATATCCATTGAAACGAACGACAAAAAGATACCATCAGCAAGCACCACAATGTGTCTGTCGCCGTCGTCGCCGTCTTTGGTTTCGGAGATTGACCTTTTCGCGCCTTCTGGCAGCGTTTTCTGCTGTGACTCGCTCTCATGTCTCCCGTGGAGGAAGACTCAAAAGAAGACTCTAATACTCAACGACAACTTTCATCGCAACAAGCTAGAAATCGTACCTTGGCTTTCGATTCGCAACAGGAGGTCTAGTGTAACAAACAACAACAACAACAACAACAGCAAAAGAAGAGCACTAGGACAATGTTATGCTTCCTGATCCACATGTCTTTCTTGGAACGAGAATCCTCCT
This sequence comes from Epithemia pelagica, assembly GCA_946965045.2. Classification (NCBI taxonomy): domain Eukaryota; phylum Bacillariophyta; class Bacillariophyceae; order Surirellales; family Surirellaceae; genus Epithemia; species Epithemia pelagica. Next base: position 3,244,259 of record OX337239.1, on the reverse strand, counting down.
CCAGTACTGACCAACTAGTAAATCAGGATTGACGCCAGCAACAAGACCAGATAAATCTCTTTGTGTTGTGGCACTGCATGGCAGTCTAGACGCCAATTATTTTGGACCCTTTCTCAACATGACACCATGAGGACCTGCTGAATCGATCACAAAGTCGCCCCATTGGAGGTACATAAAGATGTGGAGGCTCGAAAAAAGTATCTAGCTTTACAGCAAATGTCATACAACTTGCATCCAGGATGATCTACAACCAAGACAAAAGAGTGGAGGAGCATTCCACTGCCCAACCTTGGCTGGTGGATATGAGGACAGCTATGAATGGCAGCGTCATGTTTGCAACAAATGCTCAAAGTCGGACCAAGAGAGTAGTTGCGCCGGTGACGAGGAGTGCAGTACTACGGATTTAAGTATGGAACGCGATTTAACTCCCTCCCGACGCGTCCGATTGGAGTAGTGAAGAATTGATTATTTGAAAGGGTCGCATCGCCCTTTCAAGTCTTCCTACGAGGACCGATACCCATGGACTGTCAACGAGCCACTTCGGAGAGACTGATTGCTGGTTCGACGCAAGCAAATTGCTGACCTCATGATAAAGTATAGTTGCAATATTGGAGAAAATATCGAACACGTCGGTGTCACAAATTCCAACGATTCACAAATGTCCTGTCACCCGAAACCACAAACGTCGAGAGACGGGGTACTGTCCTCTCACGCAGGCATTCGCCATAGAAGGACCGGACCTCACAATTGAACGCATGGTCGGAATGAAGACGACCGTCTAAACGAGTCGCTACGCCTAGTGTTTCAGGCACGTAACCATAATCTTCCACAGCATGATTACTCGACCCCATCAACAGCAGAGAGGCATGGTACCATGGCCATCTACCCAAGGCCTGGCTCCACTCCTGTTTGCAGTGTCATGCCGGATGGTGTAACTTTCGTCTTCTACTAGTACAAAGGTGTATGTGATATCTCTTTAGGTCGCAATGCCATGAAGAAAACAATCAAACTGCAGTTTGAGAAAAAATGATAATGCTATAGTTCCGCTATTGTTGGGACATACATGCAATACGTTGCAAATTTCAAGTTCCATCCTTGCCTTCATCACCACGGCGTGTATCGGGCTTTGTTCGTTTATGAGCTGATGTCGAGGTGGAGAAGGGAGAAATATCATCATCTCGGATACCCATACCTTCAAGAGAATCATACCATCCGTTCGATTGCTGCTCACAGAGTCGACGAAAGCACCACGAATTCCTATCCATTAGTGGCAATGTCGCACAGGAAGTAGTGCGCCATCCACCAATCACGGCAACTTGATTGGGAACAGACACCATACTGCAGCCCCAACGATCTTCTTGCAGTCCAGGGAGATTCCACACACGGTTGCGGTGCGTATCCAAGACTTCCACACTTAAATTGCCTCGTCCTCCCGCCACCACCAGACAAGATCCCACGGCTACCATTGCACAAAAAGCTCGAGGGTTGGAAAGCACCAATTCAGAGTGAGTGGTCCAAGCGGACGAGAAGGAAATGACTGTCGTCAAAGAGTCGTCTTTTCTCTCCTCTGCAAAGTCCAAATACTCCACCGAATCAAGTACATTGTCATCGTTTCGGCCTCCAACGACAAAGATGCGGTGTCCAACGACTGCGCTGTCAAAGTATGATCGAGGAACAGTCATAGATGGTCCCTCAATGAGAGTGTGATTGCTGGTATCAACAATATCCACCGACGACCAATAACGATTGCTGCGTCCACCCATTACAACGATGTATCGGTTGTGCACGGCAACAGCACAACATCCCACTCGTCCCGTTGATAATCGACATGTCAATGTTGTCCAATAACTATCCTGTGTGGTGGTGGTTGTAAAGGATGATCGAAGCAAATCATTGGCATCGATTCGTTCAATACAATCCAAAAGTCCTCGACTGTATCCTCCCATCACGTACACGCCGCCATTGCAAACAACAGCGGCATGTCCAGCACGTGTCTTGTCCATGGATGGTCCTTCTCGCCACTGCTTGCTGGGGTGTGATAGATTCAATGTAAGAACCGAATCGAGCTCGCATTGACCTGTTCGATATCCACCCAACACGACGACGGTTTGTTCTTGGTTGTTATCGGGATGATTCAGTACGACCGAAGCATGACGAGAACGCCATTCACCCTCAAGAGGAGGCCAGTCCTCGAAATTCCATTCATGTGTCTCGTCTAACAGGACAAGGCCCGACTGCCATGCTTGTTCTTTCAGTGTCGTTGTCATGGTCACGGCTTTACTAATACGTTGACAAGAAAAATGGCAGAGGGTATTTTTGTAATAATAATACAGCAACGCGTGGAAGCTTTGCTTTTTTGCGTGGAGACCGCGGCGACAGAAAGGTGTGCCAGTCCTGCGTACGATGGTGAAGGGTAATCAATCGCACATAGATTTCATGACAAGCCCCAAGAAAAGTATCTTTTGGTCGACGACGAGAGAGAGAGCGACAACATTATTTGTGATGATGAAGAGGTCCTTTTGTATGATGAATAGGTCAGTGCGAGGCACAAAGTGGAGGTAGAGTACTCTTGTGCGACAGTGTTGTAATCGTGCAACAAGGTTTCGGCGGAACTGTCATCGAGGGGCACGACATCGCGATGAGGAGGAGCTTGTTTCCAGGCATGAGCAACCGGACGAGCAATGCTGCGACAGGAAGTAGTGGTGGTGGACGTTGCCTGACTCGTTGTCGTCGTCGTCAATGCTCCGACTTCCAAGATGGAATTGAACACAGTTGGTTACACGGCAATGGCACCGTCAGTTTCGTCCAATTGAGGTATGCTAGGAAGAGGAAAGATGACCGCCTTCTTGTTTTGTGGCTGCGTTGGTAGTTCGGGAGGTTGTGGTGTGGCAACGACAAGACTCGATTCCTTGTTGTCGTTCTGGTCCATTGCGACAATTGGCAAAAACAGATAGATGAATTGGGCCATTCGGATTGCGACGAGCAAAACCGCCTCGGGCGACTACTAGCGTTCCAACACGACCAACCCTTCATACGGTGTGGGTGGCAAGGCTTCCAAGACAGCCAAGACATGACCGCCGGCATTCGTTGTCGCGGTTGTGTTGTTGGTGCTTCTGAGTTCCGTACGAGGCACAAAGGATGCCGTGATCGAGGTCGAACAGTGCTGTTCGACAGTGTTGTTGTCGTGCAACAAGGTTTCGGTGGAACTGGCATTGAGGGGGCAAGACATCGCGATGGGGAGCGGCTTGGCCAATGACAATAACGAGGGAGAACATGACACGTTCCTTTCCACCAATTAACACAAGATAGTTCCATTATAGCCAGCCTCCGTCAATGGAACCTCGTCGACCCCGACACCCTTCAGAATCCAGAGTCTTGTCTCGAATCGCTCTCAATCATGACAGGATCAGCATGGCTTCACCCTCTCGTCTTTCTCCTATTGTTCGAAAGGACATGCCGATCCACCCGTTTTGTCCATGTCGGATTCGTCCTCATCTTGGTGCTCCTCTCCTACTCATCGTGCTCTGTGTCATCGCTGTATAGATCGAACTTAAGTATGAACAAAACCGGATGTACGAAGAATAAAGCAACATTCAGACTTTGTGTCGCGTAAGGTTCCATGACACCGCCCCAAAGCACCAGAATCTTTTCTCATGATCGTACAACCCCGGTGGTGGCACTGTCCCACAACTGTGTCAGGTCATGGCCGAAGCGTCGTACCACTTTTAGAGGTAGACAAATCGGGTCGTTGACAACAAATAAGCACCTTCTTTCTTGCAACATGTTCTTTCTACCTTTGAATTACTACTTACAAGGTTCTACGATTGCAATCGAATGTAGAAAACAAGTCAACCACTCGAAAACAAACGGCTAGGTTTCATCATTCCCTCTATCATTTTGGCATGTATTGGTCCTTACTCGTTTGCGAGCTAATGTCGATGTGGAGAAGGGTGAGATATCAGCATCTCGGATACCCTTACCTTCAAGAGAATGATACCATCCGTTCGATTGCTGCTCACAGAGACGACGAAAACACCACGTATTCCTATCCAGTAGAGGTAATGTTGCACAGGAAGGATTGCGGAGTCCACCAATCACGGCAACTTGATTGGCAACAGTCACTAGACTGCAGCCTTCGCGGTGATTATCTAATGGTGGAAGATTCCACACGCGGTTGCGGTGCGTATCCAAGACTTCCACGGTTGAATTGTGCCATCCTCCCGCCACAACCAGACAAGATCCCACGGCAACCATCGCACGAGACCTTCGTGCATTGGAAAGCCTCAACTCCGACTGAGTGATCCAAGCGGACGAGAAAGATATGAACGTCGAGCCTATCTCCTTTTTTGTCGCATCATTGTCACAGGGTGTTGCATTGTCCAAATACTCCACCGAGTCAAGATGGCCATTATCGTTATGACCTCCAACGACAAAGATGCGGTGACCAATGACCGCACTGGCAAACCATTGTCGTGGAACAATCATGCTTGGTCCGGCAATGACAGTGTGGCTGTTTGTATCTATAATATCCACCGACGACAAATAACGATCGCTGTATCCACCCATTACAACGATGTATCGGTTGTGAACCGCGACAGCACAACACCCATGTCGTCCAGATGATAACCGACATGTCAATGTCGTCCAATTACTCGCATGTGTGATGATGTTTGTTGTTAAAGGTGATAGCAGCAAATCATTTTCGTCAATTCGTTCGATACAATCAAATACTGAGCTTCCATTGTAGCCTCCCATGACGTAGACGCCACCGTTGCACACAACAGCGCCATGTCCAGCACGTTTCTGGTTCATGGGTGGCCCTTCTCGCCATTGCTTGTTCGATTCTGCCAGATTCAATAAAAGAATAGAATTCACATTGCCTCGGCGTTGTTGAATTCCTCCCAACACGACAACAGTTTGTCCTCTGTTGTTGTCGTTGTGGAGTTCCTTGTCGAGATGATCGAGTACGACCGTAGCATGAAGATAACGCCATCCACCCTGAAGAGGAGGCCAGTCGTTTTCATTCCATTCATGTGTCTCGTCTGAAAGGAAAAGGTCCGACTGCCATGCTTGTTCTTTCAGAGTCATGCTCAGTCTTCCTTTTGTTGACCGCAGCGCATTTATAAGGATCAAAGGAGCACACTGATGACTGTGTAATAGATTGCAGTGGGCTGCTCGGATGGGTGTGGACTGGAAAAAGAAGAGTATATACTGTAATCCCCAGCGGGGGAATCATGAGGATTAGTGACACAGTGGTTAAAAAACAGAAAGGACGACACAAACGACGCGACCCTTTCTTACATTCTTGTGCGATCGGACATAGGCTTATGAGTACTACACGTGGAAGCCTTCGAGCCAGTGCTTTTGTCGGGTACGTACATAACACCACACACACATCTTTTGCCCAAATACAAACAAAACATCATGGATTGGATTCCAACTATGGGTACATCCGGACTGTTGACGAATGTGAATTGCATTGTCTCGTGCCTGGCGTCTCAATTCACATCAGAGAATGCTGATGGACTGGTTTCAGCTTCGACATGCGGCAGATCGCACCAACAGCAAGTTTAATGGAACCGCTGTCGACTCAGTTGCGTCAGTCCCTGAGACTTCTTCCTTCCCCTTGATGGTTCCATTCCATCTTTGCTCGATCAACACTGATTCGTTCTTCACAAGACGACGGACGAGGAACGTAGAGATGCAGCAACCAACCATGCTCGATTTCCAAAAAGAACCATCAGCGAAGCGGACAACATCAGGTCCACAAGGTTTTCGCTTGTCGTGCTTTTCGTCCTATTACTGCTCCTCTCATCATCGGACATTGGAATCCACCCGTTTCGTCCTTTTGTCAGATTCATTGACCACAAGAGACCATGAACCAAGCCACACAAGGATCAGGATCAAGAGATGCCTAAACTCGCGATTCGTGGTGGAAAGGACCAAAGACCACACAGTTATTCGATTGCACTACAGTGATGATGACTGCACCCAACAACAACAACGAGTTACACCCAATCATCAACAACAAGAAGAGCCGTTCTGCTCATTCATCAAGGAGCACGGCAAGACGAGAAAAATCAGGTTTGACGATCTACCAGCAAGACCCAAACAACAATAACAGTCGTCGCATGCACAGCAGGCATCCCGTTTTGTCCTCCTTCTCGCAATTTTCAAATAGGCAAAGTAAAGCCATATACTCCGTGCTGGATCGGTTGCTTCGCGCAACCATGGGACCGTTGTTGTCGGAATGGCGGGTTGGTGTGCATCGGCCTATCGACATGCCGTACCAACCTTGCTTCAACTGCAAGAACGGATGTTGACGACGGCCAATAAAGGCATGGACCAAGTCTCGATTCAATCTCTCATTGCGAAAGCACAAATCTCACTTTTCTCAATGTCGTCCGCATCTTGTTCCATGGCTCGTCTCCAGTCAAATCGTCTTCAATCCACTCTGGATGGGAGTTCGGCTTTGGAGACGATTGACAAGGTATCATCATCGACTGCTCGCAATTTCTCTTGAATGGTTGAACAACAAAGGTTTTGCCGTTCATACCTATACCAGGGATTGTGGCACCATCTCCGATATTCATTACTGATGGCATGGGTATGCAATCCGTGGGAGACGCCCGGTTGGTATCCGGCTTGATTGCTCAAGCTTGCATAGGTCCCGATTGGTACAAGGGTTTCATTACCGATGCCCATGCCGATGGAAGGTTTAGTCTCGATTTGTGGAGAGGGCATATTGCTTTAATCTTCTTACCGTGATTGGAGAAACGAATCAAGTACGAGTCATCGATGACAATAATACCGACGACAGCAAGAGTACGCAAACACACACGTGGCTGTATGAAGATTGTCGTGTGATTGCGGTCGAGTGTAGTCGGACACAGCAAATCGCGACGCCCCTTCTACAGTCCTGGTACATGATTGTGTACCGTGAGTTTGAAGACGGTGAGATTTGGTACAAGATTGAACTTGGTGATATTCAGCAAACTATCAGAAAAAAGAATGAGGCACGTCCTCTACATTCATAGTGATTAGTTTGTGACTCTTGGAGTCCAGCCAAAAAAAGCGAATTCTGCCAAACCATCTCTTGAATCTCATTGGTAAAGGCTAGCAAAGCAATTCACACAGCGACAAAAACACTCAACACAAAGCACACCTCTTAATAGTCTTTGTCTTTTCGTAAAAGTCACGTTCTGCCGGACGCTGCATTTCCATGAGTGATTTTATTCTTTAGTACAATTCAGGATTATCCTTCCCTTTTTCAATACAGTGCGTATTGGTCGTGCTTCATTTAGATTTTGATTTTGACGCGGAGCGGTCAAGGCGATTTCCAAAGGGTGGGAGATTCCACACGCGGGTCCGGTGCGTATCCAAAGGTTTCCACAGTTGAATTGCGTCGTCGTCCCGCCACGACCAGCCCGGATCCCACAGCAATCACTGCACAAGAACATCGTGGATAGGAAAGAACCAAATCAGAATAAGTGATCCATGGATGATGACTCTGTGTGCTGCAAAGTGCCATGATGCCACCACAAAGTCCCAGATTCTTGTCTCACGACCGCACGACCACGGCAGTAGCTCTTCCACACGTAGAGACAAAAATTTGGTCTTCCTTTCCCGCCTTTGACAACAAACCAGCACATTCTATCTTGCAACATAATCTTTCAACTTTTGAGTAAACCACTTACTAGGTTCTAGGATTACAATCGAACATAGAAAACAAGTCAGTGACTTGAGAACAAAACGTCTAGTAGGCTTCATCCATCCCTTCATCACCACGGTGAGTATTGGACCTTGCGCGTTTAAGAGTTGATGTCGATGTAAAGAAGGGTGAGATATCTTCATTTCGGATAACGGCATTTTCAAGAGAATGATACCATCCGTTCGATTGGTGCTCACATAGTCGACGAAAACACCACGAATTCCTATCCATTAGTGGCAATGTCGCACAGGAAGGATTGCGGAGTCCACCAATAATGGCAACTTGATTGGTAACAGTCACCATACTGCAGCCCCAACGATCTTCTTGCAGTCCAGGGAGATTCCACACACGGTTGCGGCGCGTATCCAACACTTCCACAGATGATTCGAATCCTCCCGTCACAACCAGACAGGATCCCATCGCAACCATTGCACAAGATAATCGTGCATTGTAAAGCCTCAACTCCGAATGATTGGTCCAGGTGGGTGAGAAAGAAATGAACGTCAAGCCAGTTTCCTTTTCTGTTTTATCACTGTCACAGGGTGTTGTGTCGTCCAAATACTCCACCGAGTCAAGATTGCCATGCTCATTACGGCCTCCAACGACAAAGATGCGGTGCCCAATGACCGCACTGGAACAGCATGCTCGTGGAACATTCATGGATGGTCCAGCAATGACAATGTGATTGTTGGTATCAATAATATCCACTGACGACAAATAGCGATCGTTGGAACAGCCACCCATTACAACGATGTATCGGTTGTGAACCGCAACAGCACAACATCCTGATCGTCCCAATGATAAGCGACATGTCAATGTCGTCCAATGGCTCTTCTTCGAGCTGCTTGATGTCGAAGATGGTTGGAGCAAATCGGTGACATTGATTTGTTCGATACAATCCAAACTTGAATATCTATTGTATCCTCCCATCACATAGACTTCTCTATTGCACATAACAGCAGCATGTCCATAACGTGCCTTGTTCATCGGTGACCCTTCTCGCCACTGCTTGTTCGATTCTGCCATATTCAATATCAGAACGGAACTGACACCGTATTGACCTTGTTTATATCCTCCCAAGACGACGACGGTTTGTCTCTTGTGGTTGCTATCCTCGTCCGTATCGGGATGTCCAATTACGACCGAAGCATGATAGTCTCGCGCTCCTCCCATAAGAGCAGGCCAATCGTTTTCATTCCATTCAGGTGACTCGTCTAACAAAACAAGTTCCGACTGCCATGCTTGTTCTTTCAGTGTTGTTGTGGTCATGGTTGCAAAGGTTTCAACTGCAGAACTTATGAGGATCGAGACACTGTCTTGTAAGAGGCACGTGTAGGTTTGCTCTGTTGTTGTGGTGCCGATGCTGATGGGTGCGGACTGGAAGCACGACTGACTGCATGAAATCGATGGACCAAAGAGTGGGGTAGGAGTTTTCGTCACGAGACAAATCGTGACAGTTGCTTCGACCGGTTGTTGTTGGCACTGCTCTTGTTGTTCCATCCTGCTAGTACTGCTGGTCAATGGTCAGAGGCCAGCATGGCGGGTGCCCTGTCGTTGTCGTGGTACTGGCAAAGGTCACTTTCGTCGCCATGTATAATTTTGGGATGCGTCGTCGTAGTAGTACAGTGTGTCGTGGTGCCTCTCGCAAAGAACCCCAGCAATACGTCTCTCTTGTCCGAGCCCTGCCAAACGCCCTTGGGAACTAATAGCATAATACCAGCACAAGAGGGAACGTGCTCCTCCGTCATTCTCTCGATTTGCAGAACACCACTGGCTGGATGCCCATTGCCTACAACCAAAGTTTGTTTCCAATCCCCTCTAGTATAGTGTATAGTAGAACAGCAATTTGTTGGCGGGTGCCAACAAGAAGAGGTGGCCACCATGTGGCTTTGCGGACCAAGTGGAACATTTCTGGTCAAGACAAGTCTAGAGTCCTGTTAGTATTCTTTTCCAAGAACAAGAAGAAACTTGACAAAAATGGACAATCCAGTTGCTGCAGGCCTTGAAGCGTCGACGGAGAATGCCTGTAACAGTGATGAAGGTGATGTTTTATTGTTGTTGTTGGAATATACAGACATGCAATGAAGGGTCCACAGTCTGTCTGGTTGTTGGTTCTTTACGCATACCGAGTCGACGAGAAGCAACGACATTGCCCACAGGCCGTGGATCTTTTTATACGTGTGGTTGGGGAGTGGTCGACCCTCCGTAAGGGCCCCATCAATACGTTCAAAGTCATCCAAGGAACACTGTCTCAACGCTTCCAATGGATTCATGTTGGTTGTTTTGGGTTTCTTAGATTGGAGGTACAACGACTCAAAGCGTGTTTTCCCATACCAACGTGGTGGCATAGGCCTGCAACTCCACCTCATTGTTGTCTGTCACAGGTTCCAATTCGGCGTCCTCATACAAGACTTGATAAATGCAACGTTGCAGTTGTCGGGCCACACTGACCACCGTGTCGTCCGAAAAGGTCAATCGGTCGGCAAATCGATCCCAGGATGCGCCATTGGACTTGTTGTTGTCCGTGTCGTCCGCAGATCGTAAAATTCTTCCTGTTCCTTTTTGCCGCCCAAAAATTCGGCTCCAATGGCCAGTGTCGTCGACGGAACGGCGCGATGACCAACACAAACAAGAGAGCGGTGATTGTTGTGGCTGTCGTTGTTGTCGCCAGGAGGATGAAAGCATCGACCATGTGGCGGTCGACCGTCGTGTTGTTTGGTGAATCATCGAGCCCCAGCGAACACTCGTTGGTCTAGCTTGATGGCTTCCTTGTTCCATTCCACGCCCATGGCGAGTACGTGTCTTCCAATCGTTGGTCTTTTTCCGTCCAGCCAATCCTTGCGACAAAGAGAAGTAAATGCCTCGTGTTTGTTGCCCCGGCTACCATTGGCAATCGGCGGCAGAGTACATTGTCGTCATGATCTCTTTGACATTGGCCGCATTCCTCACAACAATGCCACACAATAAAGGCTCCAGTCTTCTTGTTGCTTCATAACAATTACCAAGTGGTACGCAGCAGCGCGATGGGTCCGTCAATGACCTTGTTGGTGAGAATGACGACGACAGTGCGATCGAGACATGAGTATTGTTGCGCCACTGGGAGTGTGTTGTTGGGGGTTCCCCAAGGAACCTATACCATGTGATTCCTGAAATGGATACATTTCATGACAAAACAGTCAGTAGCGTCCCTGACGAGCCATTGGTGGCACTTGCTGTTGCAATGACATTTTATTATATGCTGGAGTCTGTTCCATGTCCTTGTCCTTGTCACCGTGCTTTTGGTTTCGACAATATATAGGCTCCATGACGAGCCATTGGTGCCACACCGCCACTTGGGATGATCCTTCTTTTGCTGCATTTCGTGGCTTCGAACGACTGCCATTTTGCTGTGGAAAGGACAGCTTGTACTTGAGAGTTGGTGGTGGTGTTGGGATCTTTGCCGAGGAGGAGCATCAACAATCAACACACGTATCGGCGGTATAGGTCGTCGTCCATCGTGCTGTGATTCGTCCCGTCTTGTTGTCTCAGTTATTTCGTCCAACATAGACCTTCTCTTCTTCTTCTCTGTTTCTTTTCTTCGCAAAAGATTCAGTTCTGTCTCCACACGCCACGTGGCAGGCATTCGGGGCATCAAAAGATACCTTTTCAGATCATTCCTCGCGTTTCACACACCACACTCTCCTTACACAAGATTCTAAAGCCTTTCACGACTCCACCGCTGAGAAGTGAAAAGGTATCTTTTTGCATCCACAAAATCGACAACAAGAGACGACGCGACACTTTGACATCAACGACGAGATGGGGTGCCAAAATTGATCAGAAGACAGAGCGCATGCGATATGGTGAGGTATTCGATCCCATGGTATTCTCCAGAAAAAAGGTTCACAACAAACAAGGACAACTTCTGTATTGAAAAGCAAGAAGCACAAGATCTCCAACAAGCATCACACATGATCAAGCCACCCGATTGCATTCGCACCAAGGCAAGTCTCAAGTCCCTGGACGCACTCTACTACATCAACAAGAGCATCGGACGACCAGTCATTTAGAAATCCAAACGTTGCAATGGAAAAGCCGTTTGGTTCAAAGTATGGACGCAATCAAGCGAGCCATACTTGGACACGAGGTGGTGGTTGGGCATGTCGCAGCACTGCCATGGTCGTTTTCGCCTTCCTCCGTGAGAGCCATGGGAAAGTGGGTACTTTGCGCTCTGCAGTTGTTCTTGTGGATCCCCATGGACCGATGACCGTAGCCTGTCAACGAGCCACACCACTGTGGAGAGACTGATTGCTGGATCGACGCAAGAAAATTGCTGACCTGATGATAAAGTATAGCTGCTGTATTGGAGAAAATATCGAACACACGTCGGTGTCACAAATTCCAAAGGATTCGCAAATGTCCCGTCACCCAAAACCACAAGCGTCGAGACACGGGGTATTGTCCTCTCACACAGTCATGGGCCATAGAAGGACCGGACCCCACAATTCAATGCATGGTCGGAACGAAGACGACCGTCCAAACGAGTTGCTGCGTTTAGTGTTTCAAGCAGCACGCAACCATAATCTTCCACAGCAAGATAACTCGACCTATTCAACAGCAGAGAGGCATGGTACCATGGGCATCTATATCCAAGGCCTGATAGTGTAACTTTCGTTTTCTACTAGTACAACGGTGTACATGATATCTCTATAGGTCGCAATGTCACGAAGAAAACAATCCAACTACTGTTTGAGAGTAAAATGATAATGCTACAGTTCCGCTAATGGTAGGACATACATGCAATACGTTGCAAATTTCAAGTTCCATCCTTCCCTTCATCACCACGGAGTGTATCGGGCCTTGCTCGTTTATGAGCTTATGTCGAGGTGGAGAAGGGTGAAATATTAGCATGTTGGATATTCCTTCCTTCCCGAAAAAGACACCATTTGTTGGGCTGCTGCTCACAGAGTCGACGAAAACACCACGAATTCTTGTCCATAAGTGGCATTGTTGCACAGGTAAGATTGCGATATCCGCTAATCACGGCAACTTGATTGGCAACAGTCACCATATTGCAGCCAACACAGTCATATCCGAATGGTGGGAGATTCCACACGCGGTTGCGAAGCGTATCCAAGACTTGCACACTTCAATTGCCTCGTCCTCCCGCCACCACCAGACAAGATCCCACGGCTACCATTGCACAAAAAGCTCGAGGGTTGGGAAGCACCAATTCAGAGTGAGTGGTCCAAGCGGACGAGAAGGAAATGACTGTCGTCAAAGAGTCGTCTTTTCTCTCCTCTGCAAAGTCCAAATACTCCACCGAATCAAGTATTTCGTCACTGTTTCGGCCTCCAACGACAAAGATGCGGTGTCCAACGACTGCGCTGTCAAAGTATGATCGAGGAACTGTCATAGATGGTCCCTCAATGAGAGTGTGATTGCTGGTATCAACAATATCCACCGACGACCAATAACGATTGCTGCGTCCACCCATTACAACGATGTATCGGTTGTGCACGGCAACAGCACAACATCCCACTCGTCCCGTTGATAATCGACATGTCAATGTTGTCCAATAACTATCCTGTGTGGAGGTGGTTGTAAAGGATGATCGAAGCAAATCATTGGCATCGATTCGTTCAATACAATCCAAAGTTACTCGATTGCATCCTCCCATCACGTACACGCCGCCATTGCAAACAACAGCGGAATGTCCAGCACGTGTCTTGTCCATGGATGGTCCTTCTCGCCACTGCTTGTCTAGGTCCGATAGATTCAATACAAGAACGGAATCCGTGGCACCTGGGACTTGTCTGTAACCTCCCATCACGACGACCGTTTGTCTGTCGTGAAAGTTATCGTTTTCCTTATCGGGATGATCAAGTACGACCGTAGTTTGACGGTCTCGCGCTCCTCCCACAAGAGGAGGCCAATCGTTTTCATTCCATTCTGCTGCGTCGTTCAACAAGGCAAGGCCCGAATGCCCTGCTTGTTCTTTCAACGTCGTGGGCATGGTTCCAAACAATGACTGCAGCGGATTTATGAGGATCGGAAGAAGGCATCAGTTTTGATGCTCTGTATGTGATTGATGGATTGATGATGTGTTGGACTCATCCCCAGCGGTCAAGATCCAGGGTTCAGTTGTGAGCATTCACTTTATTTCCCAAATACAAAACTCACCCCCGCTGGAGCGTAATAGCGGACTGACGGATTGTCTCGTGTCGGTCGGCGCGCCTCTGCGAGCCATTCCTGTCCTGATTCCGCGACACCAAGATTAAAAAGGGGGCTCACGAAATAGAAGGCAGAAATATGATTGGGTTAGAAAACTCACAAGACATAGACAAGACATCAAAATACTTAACGAAAACTCACACAAGACATGTCTTCTCTTACCAGTAGACATCGCGCGCCACGCGCAAAAAGCCACGGAATCTTGCCGACTTCCCCACGAAAACAGCCGAAACGACAGGGATTTCGTCTCCAACACGATTCCGTGCCAATGAGGCCGGTCGCGGTTGCCGTGCCCCAGGACATGGACAATGGTGTCGATGTTTCTGGAGCGACAATGGACCCAACCACGATGACTGTCCCTGAGGAGAATGACTCTCCTCCACCACCACCAGCACCCTTGGTGGTGAACCCATACAAAAAGCTCAGCAAGGAGCAAGAGATGGGTGGGCAGAGTCAACGACGAAACAACCAAACAAAAAGGGCAAAGTCGTTAGCACAACAGAGAAGCAACAAGAAGAGGAAGCAACAAGAGGCAAAGCAGTTGAGGCAGCTCACGCTTGAGAAGAAAAAGGCCTTTGAGCCAGACAGGGACTGCACCATCTGCAGTTCCAAAAGGCTTGGGACCAAGCCTCCCAAGCGCCCCCATCACGTCTTCTGCCCGAAGAACACAAAGACCAGGGGCATACCAGACCACTTGGTAGAGGCCATGAAGGAGGAGGAACGACTGAAGAAAGAGGCCAACAAGGAAGTGACTTACCATCCAATCATCATGAGGCAAGAAGATTTCAACCTCTTCTTTCGTCTCAACAATAAACCTGTCTCGGAAGCTTCAAATGAAGCAACGACCGTGACAGAGGACGATTTGAAACTTTCCAGGGTTCGGAAGGGGAAGCGCAACTGTATTGCGCGCACGGACTGCCTGATCAATAATCAGGTGACGTCCGCCGTTGGGTCCGATGAGTATGTATTTATGCAATCGGTACTGGCTAAATACAAGGAGATAGAACAAGACGAGTCGATCACGTGTCCGAAAACAATGTACGCGCTTGCCAAGACTATCGCCGAAACTTGTTTGGAACGGAAGCGCGACGTGCGGTCACTTAAGCCGTTCATGCGAGACATGTGTTTGACTGTACCCGACATGCGAAACAACAATAATGCCCTGTGGGACTCAATTGTAGGGCGACGTTTGTACATTGTTGACTGGGAGCTGTTTATGCCGGTGGAGTTTCAGAAAATTGGGCTTAAGTGTCCAAAGTGTAGCAACTGTACACTACAACGCGAGCGGACCAACCTTTCCAAGAGCAAAAGTCTATTCCCCATTTTTGGTCTTGATGGCGCACCGTCTTACGCCCTTGTCACGCACTACCATTG
Organism: Epithemia pelagica; assembly: GCA_946965045.2. Lineage (NCBI taxonomy): Eukaryota > Bacillariophyta > Bacillariophyceae > Surirellales > Surirellaceae > Epithemia > Epithemia pelagica. Next base: position 3,228,961 of record OX337239.1, on the reverse strand, counting down.
CAAGGAGTGCAATACCACGCATGCTGGCAACGACGGAGCACTTCTCAATTCGCTGCCTCCACATTTTGCGAAATGGTATCCGGTCGAAGCAAAGTGGGCTCGAGGTGCCCAGCACTTCGACATTACAACAACAACAGTGTTGGAGGAGGAGATGCTTACCTATGGCAATGGTGACCACTGTAGTGGACTATTGTATGCTGCAATCAACAGGGATTATAGGAATAGAATAACTAACTATTACTCCTTCTGCGATGCAACACATCAGCAAGGGCAAGAGTACCCAGCGAAAGATGGAGAGTGGCTCACCAGGTATCCTCCTCTTGGTGAGACAATCAGACAGGCCTACCACGAGGCATCAAGATCCAGACTCAATCCCTGGAGAACAAGTGACTATGAGAGGCACACCAGGGAAATCCAAGCAGTGGGCTGCCAAACAAGTTTTGCCCAAGACCACACCTTCCAAGCAGTCAAGAACTATCCCAAGAGGCTCAAGGCAGAAGCTGTATGGGATGCTGCCAATGAAGTAGGCGAGATTGCATGTGCAATCTTGGTTCCAAACTTGGAAACCAAGACCTTCTCCCATGCTGCCCAACAACTCTGCAGCCGTGGAAATTTTAACCCGAGCGTCATCTATTCCGACACATTCCCCCACAAGAGCGATTATTGGGTTGGATTGTTGGGTGAAGATGTAGTCCCAAGACTGGGACTCTTTCATTTCCTCCAGCGAATTATAAAGACCCTGCGCCATAAACACATGGACTTTGGTGACGCGTTGCGCGAATTGTTGGATTGCATCTACAAGTATCACGATGGTGACTTCCATAAAGTCATCACGGCCCTGAAGAATGGCACCCTTGGAGGCAAGAAATGTAATGACAAGCAAATAGCAGAAATGAGACAGACCAAGGTTTTTCGCGAAAGATACGGCAAGTACTTACGGAAAAGCATCCGCGCGTTCCAAACAATCGTGATGCGCCTGGAGGAGTGGAAGATAAAATATAAAGTGAGAAGTAGTAGTGACAGTGGGCCACCGGCACGAGGAAGGCTCGATCACAAGACACAACAACCATTGTTCACTCAAGATACTCACTCAGCAATCGAAAACTGTAAAAAAAAGGCAGAGTTTCTCGCAGATCCGATTCCAATGGAAGACATGTATCGTGAGATCAAACCACACCCAAAATCAAGCCATCAATTGTCCGAATGGGTCTCTTACCGAGGGGAATCCAAATTGGAGTCATGGCACAACAACTTGGCCCATTTCAGTAATGGGGGCACAAATGAAAAACTCTCGGACGACTTGAACTTGTGCGGAACGGCGCGGTACAACCGTCAGATTCGACACAAGCTGCGCTTTGTGTCGAAGACAACCGAACAACGCAACAAGAAAATGCCTGCGGCGTGGGAAACAGTGGTGAGTCATTGGAACCACCAGCAACTTGCCTTTATCAACAAGTTGGCCGTTCGATGCGGCGCATCCAAGTTGTTCGATGACGTCGAGCACTTACCGCAAGACAATGGTGAACGCTTTTTTTCTGAGTACTTACAAGTTTATGAGCAACTCAACAAGGTCTGGAACATCTCGGTCCAACAGCATGACTTCTGTCCCTGTGAGAAATGTGAGGCTCAGCGCAATATGCAAGATGAAGAAACAATGCAAACAAGTGAGACACTGGAACAACAAGATACAGAACAATCACGAGAAAATGAAAAAGAGCAACAAGTTGAGGAAACAGAAGAGCATCAAGACGAAGCAAACCAAGAAGATGACGATGATCCAATGTTGAGTGATGAGGAGGAAGAGCTGCCGCCACCACCAGCTCCAACAGTGCATCTGTCTTCTCCAACACGACCACAACGAGCACCACCACAAACACAACAGCAACCTGCTCCCAAATCGCAACCAAGAACAGCAATACAACCGGCCCCCAGACCAATCACCATGCCACAACCACAAATGCCATCACTTCCACCATTGCTTCCGCCAAATACGCCGCTTGCTAGTGTTCATCACTTTCAGCAACAGCTGCTGCAGCAAGCGGCGTATTACTCGTCGTACCTTGGTTGCCAACCGATCCATCAACAACCAACACATCCACAACCGACTCAAAATTGTTGCATCCGCAATATTCAGTATTGGCAGAGGCCCAATCGTCGGGGCATCCCACCCCATGACAAATCTTGTTCCAACCATCCCAGTAATGCATCGTACCCTTAAAACACAACAACAACATCGGTTAGAGAGCAGCAAAAATCAACACAGCATCAACAGCCAACAGTCGCGACTTACCATGGAGGCCAGACACTTTAAGACAAAGATTCAAGAGATATAACAACAACAACGACGACAACAACAACAGTAGTGAGAAAACCATCGATCAGAAAATAATGAACTAACAAAAACTGTGCAAAACTTCTCGTCCATGCCGTAGCTATGATTGCGCGATATACTGGAAACAATGTATGCCAATATCTTCGCACAGGCAATACAATCAGAGATCAAAGGCATATGTGAGGCTGACGATGTTTTGTATAGGTAAAAGACACACGGTGTCAGCACTTACCGTAGCCAGATACGTAGAACGACCGTAGGGAACTGCCAAATCCCCCTCCACCGGGACATTGGAGCAACACGTAGTCACCACACATCCCACACAGACCAGAAGCAGTGACAAATGGATCAACCAATGAGATCATAATATGATGGTGGCAATCGCACGTTCGTAGCAAAGGGAATCTTACCACTAATTCTTCCTCTTTTTTCTTTTTTCCTTCTTCTTCTTCTTTTTTCTCTTCCTTTCTTTCCCCTCCTCTTCTGCGACTTCCCCCTATAAAGTCTTTGGAAGGGACTCCAGACTTTGGGGAAAGGGACTCCACATCAGTTTGGGGGAATATTCATATTGAAACGAACGACAAGAAAAGATACCACAATCCACAATGTGTCTGTCGCCGTCGTTTTCGCGCCTTCTGGCAGCGTTTTCTGCTGTGATTTGCTCTCACATCTCCCGTCGAGAAAGACTCTAAAGAAGACTCTAGCAAGATGAACATACTCAACGACAACTTTCATCGCAACAAGCTAGAAATCGTACCTTGGCTTTCGATTCGCAACAGGAGGTCAAGTGCAACAAACAACAACAACAACAACAACAACAACAACAACAAGAAGAGCACTAGGACGATGGTATGCTTCCTCATCCACATGTCTTTCGTGGAACGAAAATCCTCCTCCAGTATTGACCGACTATTAGTGGATCAGTATCAACCCCAACAGCAAGACCACGCACCGCATGGCAGTCTGGTCGCCAATTATGTGGACCCTTTCTCGACATGATACCATGAGGACCTGCTGAATCGATCACAAAGTCGCCCCATTGGAGGTACATCCAAATGTGGAGGCTCGACAAAAGTACCTAGCTTGACAGCGAATGGCATACAACTTGCATCCAGGATGATCCTCAACCAAGACAAAAGAGTGGAGGAGCATTCCACTCCCCAACCATGGTTTGCAACGAATGCTAAAAGTCGGACCACGGTGACGAGGAGCGCAGTACTATGGATTGAAGTATGGAACGCTATTCAGTTCCCTCCCGACGCGCCCGATTGGAGTAGTGAAGAGTGAAGAAATAATTCTGGGAAAGGGTCGCATCGCCCTTTCAAGTCTACATACGAAGATTCAAACTGGATGTTGGTGTGGAACGACAAGGCAGCAAAACCAACCAGAATCCAGCGAACAAGAAGAAGAACAACAACAAGTTCTAGTAGACTACAGCCAAGACATGATCGGCGCGGGTCGTGGTTTTGTGGTGTTTTACGAGGCACAAAGCTTGTACTGGTCAATGTCCAACGCTGCTGTTCGACAGTGTTGTAATCGTGCAACAAGGTTTCGACGGAACTGGCATCGAGGGGCAAGACATAACTTTGCACACTACGATTGTTCTTGTTGATCCCCATGGACCGATACCCATGGACTGTCAACGAGCTACTAATACGGAGAGACTAATTGCTGTATTGACGCAAGCAAATTGCCAACCTCATGATAAAGACTTCATAAAGACGAGTTGCTGTAGTGTAGGAAATATCGAACACTTCGGTAACAAAAATTCCAAAGGATTTGCAAATTTCCTGTCACGCGAAACCACAAGCATCGAGCGACGTGGTACTGTCTCACGCAGGCATGGGCCATAGAAGGACCGGACCTCACAATTCAACGCATGGTCGGAACGAAGACGACCGTCCAAACGAGTCACTGCGCCCAAGTGTTTCAGGCACGCAACCATTATCTTCCACAGCATGATTACTCGACCCATTCAACAGCAGAGAGGCATGGTACCATGGACATCTTTACCCAAAGCCTGGCTCCACTGCCGTTTGCGGTGTCATGCCGGATGGTGTAACTTTCGTTTTCTACTAGTACAACGGTGTACATGATATCTCTATAGGTCGCAATATCATCAAGAAAACACTACAACTACTGTTTGAGAGTAATATGATAATGCTATAATTCCACTATTGTTACGACATACATGCAATACGTTGCAAATTTCAAGTTCCATCCTTCCCTTCATCACCACGGCGTGTCTCGGGCCTTGCTCGAAATATCAGCATGTTGGATATTCATTCCTCCCCCCAAAAGACACCATCCGTTGGGCTGCTGTTCACAGAGACGACGAAAACACCACGTATTCTTGTCGATTATTCCAAATGTTGCACAGGAAGGATTGCCAAAGCCACTTATAACGGCAACTTGATTGGCAACAGTCACCATATTGCATCCAGCACGGTGATTTCCGAATGGTGGAAGATTCCACACGCGGTTGCGGTTCGTATCCAAGACTTCCACGGTTGAATTGCCCCATCCTCCTGCAACAACCAGACAAGATCCCACGGCAACCACTGTACAAGAACATCGTGCATTGGAAAGCACTAAATCAGAATGAGTGGTCCAGGTGGACGATAAGGAAATGAATGTTGAACCAGTCTTCTTTTTTGTCTCATCATTGTCACAGGGTGTTGCATAGTCCACGTACTCAACTGAGTCAAAATGGCCATTATAGTTATGACCTCCAACGACAAAGATGCGGTGACCAATGACCGCACTGGCACAAAATTGTCGAGGGACATTCATGGATGGTCCTGCAGTGACAATGTGGTTGCTGGTATCCATAATGTCCACCGACGACAAGTGTTGCCCACCGTTGCGTCCTCCCATTAAAACAATGAATCGATTGAGAACTGCGACAGCACAGCATCCTCCTCGTTTCGTTGATAATCGACAGTTCAATGTCGTCCATTGGGTGGTGGTGGTTGTTAAGGATGATTGTAATATGTCGTTTTCATCAATGCATTCTATGCAATCCAGACGTGAATTTCCATTGTATCCTCCAATCACGTAGATGCCTCCATTACACACAACAGCGGCATGTCCACGACGACTCTTGTTCGTGGGTGGCCCTTCTCGCCACTGCTTGTTTGGGTCTACCAGATTCAATAGCAGAACGGAATTGACATCGCCTTGGCCTTGTTGATATCCTCCCAACACGACGACCGTTTGTTTCTTGTTGTTGTTGTCGTTCTCCGTATCGGGATGATCTAGTACGACCGAAGCATGACGCTCTCGCCATCCACCCGCAAGAGGAGGCCAGTCCTCGAAATTCCATTCAGGTGTCTCGTCTAACAGGACAAGGCCCGACTGCCATGCTTGTTCTTTCAATGTCATGGGCATGCTTCCAAACGTTTTGACTGCAGAATTTATGTGGATCACAGAAGAGTGCTTTTGCGGCTGTTGTGAGTTGTTTTGGTATTACATGGATCGATGGATGGAAGCGAGAGGACTCTTACAGTACAATACACGTGGAAGCTTTAGAGCCCAGAGAGCGTCTGTCGTACGTACGATATCGCACATAGACTTCATGACAGGACCACAGCAAGCACAGCGTATCTTTCCCCAAAAGATGCGCGTCTGTTCCCAAAACCAAACGATGGACAACATCCACAAGAACAAGGCGTCGAAGCATCCTCATGTCAAAACGATCCACAGCCTTTTATAGAGCCAAACCAGATGAGGACCCCACTGTCACGACAACAAAGAGAAACCAGCCTTCGGAATGAACAAGGCCAATTGTGGACGGGTGCATCTGCGGATGGGTCAGGAATGTACAGGATTGGAACAAGCCTCGAGTGTGGTCAACAGTCACTCAGCTGTGGTAGAACAACGAGTGGTACAACAACCACCACCAGTCAAGCTTTTCCCTGGCTTCATCAAGCAACCATGATGACTAGCATGATGACGACGACTGCAGCCCTGCCTCAAGACAATAGCAGCAGGACCTTGAAGACAAAACGACAAAGTCTCAACCACCCAAACCACAACAACTGGCAACCGGCAACATCCACACCACCACTCTGACACTCGCAAGTGGCACTGGTGCAGATGTCCGATTCTTGGTTGGTGTTGAATTCCACTCGCTCGGGGACATAGTGGTTGTTGAGGCAGTCCCACACACAACGTTTCCCAGATGTTTACTTACCCACAACCCTTTTTGCCATTAACGTCCGAACCATTGACCCCTGTTCAGACCACCACTTTCTCAAGGCAAGAGAACAATCAACCGTAGCCAGAGCAAATGCTCACCGTCATTGAGGCTTGGTTAGATCAAGGTAGCTCCGAGCATAGCGCGCCTCTGTCTGTCTCCACAGTCACCAGAGTGTCTCCCTGTTATGTGGACACGGAGACGATGCATTCCAAGGATGGAAACGGGTGGTGCGAGGGAGTATTACTTGCCACGGAGAAATACCGCAGGGACTGCCAAAGGACTCAACAATACGACAAAAATAGCACTCAACACAGCGCAAAACTCTGCATAATCCATGACATTGTTTTGTCGTTTTGGAACAGTCGCGTTCTCCTAGACATGCCGTATAGCATCATTAATGATTTCATTTCTACTACAGGGATTCACATCATAATTCCACAGGTAGCAGACAATAAATAAATATGTTTGAGATCAAAATGATTATTTGATAATTTCACCATTGTAGGTGACATTAATGCAACGTGATGCCCACTTCAAGTTTCATCCTTGCCTTCATCACCATGGCGTGTATCGGGCCTTGCTCGTTTATTAGCTGATGTTGAGGTGGAGAAGGGTGAAATATGAACATGTCGGAAATCCATTCCATCCCGGAACTGGCACCATGCGTTAAGCTGCTGATCACGGAGACGACGAAAACACCACGTATTCTTGTCCATTAATGGGAATGTCGCACAGGAAGGATTGCACCATCCACCAATGACGGCAACTCGATTGGCAACAGCCACCATACTGCAGCCACTGCGGTAATCCACGAATGGTGGAAGATTCCACACGCGGTTGTGGTGCGTATCCAAGACTTCCACAGTTGAGGTGTGTTCTCCCGCCACCACCAGACAAGATCCCACGGCTACCATTGCGCAATAAGCTCGACGGCTGGAAAGCACCAATTCAGAGTGAGTGGTCCAAGCCGACAAGAAGGAAATGACTGTCGTCAAAGAGTCGTCTCTTCTCTCCTCTGCAAAGTCCAAATACTCCACCGAGTCAAGATTATCGTCCTCGTTTTGGCCTCCAACGACAAAGATGCGGTGTCCAATAACCGCACCGGTACACCCTTGTCGTGGAACAGTCATGTTTGGTCCCGCAACGAGAGTGTGGTTGTTTGTATCTATAATTTCCACCGACGACAAATAATGATCGTTGTTGCCACCCATTACGACGATGCATCGGTTGTTAACCGCAAGAGCACAACATCCACGTCGGCCTGTTGATAAACGACAGTTTTATGTCGTCCAATGGCTCTCATGTGTGCTGCTTGGTGTTAAGGATGCCTTCAGCAAATCACTGACATCGATTCGTTCCATGCAATCTAAATATGCTCGATTGTATCCTCTCATCATGTATCCTCCCATCACGTAGACCCCTCCATTGCACACAACCGCGGCATGTCCAGAACGTACCTTGTTCATGGATGGCCCTTCTCGCCACTGATTGTTTGATTCTGCTAAATTTAATACAAAAACGGAACTGACATCATTTTGGCCTTGTTGCCATCCACCCAACACGATGACCGTTTGTCGCCTGTTGTTGTTGTTGTCGTCGTTCTTATCGGGATGATGGAGTACAACCGTAGCATGAAGCGAACGCCATCCACCCTCGAGGTGAGGCCAGTTGTTTTCATTCCATTCTGCTGTCTCGTCCGAAAGGACAAGACCCGACTGCCATGCTTGTTCTTTCAGTGTTGTGGTCATGGTTGCAAATGTTTCAACTGCAGAAATTATGGGGACCGAGACACTGTCTTATAAGAGGCACGTAGGTTTGCTCTGTTGTGATTTTGATGGGTGCGGACTGGAAGCACGACTGACTGCACGAAATGGATGGACCAAAGAGGGGTAGGAGCTTTCGTCACGAGACATCAAATCGTGACAATATCCACGCAGTGAAAAAGATCACGTTTGGAGCTCCATGAAAGGTTTTGGATATCGAAATAAACCTCATGGCGAGACAGATGGTTCCTATCCATTTCTCTGTCTCCTTGTGTTGCATCCATAGGTTCTCCGTGGGCGCTCATGACTAGAGGATTTTTTTGCAATCCAAGTCTCTGCTTTCGATAACCACGACTACTCTTCTTACAGAAGGACCCACGGGATGATGATGTACACTTACAAGAAACAAGAGATTTCTCGTACCCATAATTACGTAACTTTCCTCATGTTGAAGACGAATGCGGTAAATCAGACGAGGATTCGCTCCCAGTTCTTGTTGCTCATCTATTAGCGCTAGGCTGTTTTTGGGAAGACGACCAACTGCTGGGACCACTTGGTCGGTCGAGAGAGACTCATCACAAACAATGATTGCGCACGGGCACTGTGGGGTCGTTGGGCAGACCATCTCGAGGGAGTTTGGTGGGTAAAGAATGACCGATTTTCTGGTGGCGACAAGAAGAGTCCCTTTAGTACCGAACAAGAAGAAAGTTATAGCTGCAGGCCATGAAGCGTCAACGGAGAATGCCCGTAACAGCCATGAAGGTCGTGTGGATTCGTGTCAGATCTTTTGTGGTTGTTGCGGATGTCACTTGCAATGGGTGGTGGAGTACAGTATGGTCGGGTTTTGTTTGGCATTTCCATACATCCCAATCACAATGCCATGGAATACCCAACAATGCAATGAAGGCTTCACAGTCTGTCTGGTTGTTGGTTCCCATCAACGAATACCCAATCGACCGAGAAGCAACGACACTGCGCACAGGCCGTGGATGGAGACCTGGGCAGTGATGCGAGTCGTCTGGGAAGGAACTTGGTTCGACCGAGCTGTTGTTGTTTCGTCGACCGAGCTGTTGTTGTTGGCACTGCTCTTGTTGTTCCATCCTGCTACTTCTTCTGCTGCTGGTCGATGGTCATGACGGGTACCGGTCGTTGTCATGGTACTGGCTCAGGTCAGTTTCGTCATCCTGCAATTTTTGCCATGGGTCGTGGTGTCTCTCGCGAAGAACCCCAGTAATACAACGGATGAAAAGGCCAAGGCCACTTGCTGCTGACATGACTAGATACGGTGCTTGCAAACTGTCGACGTTGGCAACCTGGCTAGGCGTCTTTTACAAAAAGCACGGGCAGGTTGCGCTATGCATACTATGGGTCCGTCTGCTGCGCTAGTGGGAGTGTGGTTGGATGTTTCCCAAGGAATACCTGCCATGAGTTTAGACTGCCAATTGGGATGATCATTCTTTGGCTGCCATGGCCGTGGATCGAACGCCGTTGCCGTTGGGATGATACCGTAGATGCCTTGTTTCCCATTGAGTGTAGCAGTAGGTTCTATTAAAGAGTGGTCGTCTTTTGGCGACATCAATCGATATTTTAGAGTGACAGGGCTCGTCTCGGTCGGCGCGCCTGCGAGCCATTCCTGTCCTCATTCCGCGACCAAGATTTGGAAGGGACTCCACAGACTTCGGGGGGGGGACTCCACATCACAGTTTGGGGGAAGATCTATTATAACGACAAAAAACAAAGGGAAGAATAGTCTATTCTTCCAGCTGCCGCACGCGCGCCGCTACTGAAACGACAAAAAAAGATCAGCACGGCCATTCTTGTGTCCTCCTCCACTGGACGTGCAACGTAGAGTACCAAAGTGTTATTGAAACGACAAAATCAGCAATCAGCACCATACGGCCACTATTGTGCTTTTTGTAACAAAGATTGTCCTCCTCCACTGGACTTCAACAGTGGAGGACCAAAGTGTTATACTCATGTATGCACCACAAGTGCTGTCATTTAGAATCCAGATGTTTGCCGTTTGTTTGCTCGCATGGACAATCCAGCAAGCCATACTTGGACACGAGGTGGTTGGTGGGGATACCGCAGCACTGCCATGGTCTTTTTTTCCTTCCTCCGTGATAGTGCCATGGGAAAGTGGCTATACTTTGTACTCTGCAAACTGCTATTGTGGATCTCCATGGACCGATCTGACGACGGTGTGAAGACATGTCTCTCTTTTGGCGTTGGACTTGTATGTGGGAAGTGCTCCTACAGCCCAGTGTCGCCGCAACAGCGCAAGCCAGGAAAGAAACCACGATGGAATCCCATAGCAAAAGTACAACAACCAAACCGCATTTGTCGTTGTCACACTGGACGAAAAAAGAACACCATACTACAAGACCACGCAAATCTCTTTGTGTTGTGGCACCGCATGGCAGTCTGGTCGACAATTATATGTGGACTCTTTCTCGACATGACACCATAAGGACCTGTGCTGAATCGATAACAAAGTCGCCCCATTGGAAGTACATAAAAATGTGGAGGCTCGAAAAAAGTACGGAGCTTTACAGCAACTGGTATTAAACTTATGACGACAGCTCTGAATGGAAACGTCGTATGTTTGCAACGAATGCTCAAAGTCGGACCACCGTGACGAGGAGTGCAGTACTACGGATTGAAGGATGGACCCTTATTCAACTCCTCCCGATGCGTCCGATTGGAGTAGTGGAGAACTGGTTATGGAAAGGATCGCATCGCCCTTTCAAGTCTAATACGTACGAAGATTCAAGCTTGGTGTTGGTGCGGAACGACAAGGCAGCAACACCAATTAGAATCCAACGAAGAAGAAGAAAAACAACAACAACAACAACCACAAATTCTAGTAGACTACAGCCAAGACATGATCGGCGGCATTCGTGGTCGTGGTTTTGTTGTTGGTACCGCTGAGTTCGGTACGAGGCTCAAATGTGGTAGTGATCGAGGTCCAACACTGCTGTGAGACGATAGGCATGACATGATCGGCGCGGGTCGTGGTTGTGTGGGTGTTGTACGAGGCACAAACGATGTACTGGTCAATGTCCAACACTGCTGTTCGACAGTGTTGTAATCGTGCAACAAGGTTTCGGCGGAACTGGCATTGAGGGGCAAGACATAACTTTGCACACTACGATTGTTCTTGTGGATCCCCATGGACCGATACCCATGGACTGTCAACGAGCCACTACGGAGAGACTGATTGCTGGATCGACGCAAGCAAATTGCCGAATTGGAGAAAATATCGAACACACGACGGTGTCACAAAATCCAAAGGAATCGTAAATGTCCTGTCACCCGAAACCACAAGCACCGAGAGACGGGGTACTGTCCTCTCACGCAGGCGTTCGCCATAGAAGGACCGGACCCCACAATTGAACGCATGGTCGGAACGAAGACGACCGTCCAAAACGAGTCACTGCGCCCAAGTGTTTCAGGCACGCAACCATAATCTTCCACAGCAAGATAACTCGACTCATTCACCAGCAGAGAGGCATGGTACCATGGGCATCTATATCCAAGGCCTGCCTCCACTCCTGTTTGCGGTGTAATGCAGGATAGTGTAACTTTCGTTTTCTACTAGTACAACAGTGTTCATTATATCTCTATAGGTCGCAATGTCATAACGAAAACAATCCAACTACTGTTTGAGAGTAAAATGATAATGCTAAAGTTCCGCTATTGTTAGGACATACATGCAATACGTTGCAGATTTCAAGTTCCATCCTTCCCTTCATCACCACGGCGTGTATTGGGCCTTGCGCGTTTATGAGCTGATGTCGAGGTGGAGAAGGGTGAAATATCAGCATGTTGGATATTCCTTCCTTCCCCAAAAAGAAACCATCTGTTGGGCTGCTGCTCACAGAGTCGTTGAAAACACCACGTATGCTTGTCCAGTAGTGGTAATGTCGCACAGGTAGGACTGCCAAAACCACTTATCACGGCAACTTGATTGGCAACAGTCACCATACTGAAGTCATCGCGGCGATTTCCGCATGGTAGGAGATTCCACACACGGTTGCGGTTCGTATCCAATACTTCCATACTAACATTGCCTCGTCCTCCCGCCACAACCAGACAGGATCCCACGGCAACCACTGCACAAGAAGTTCGTGGGTTGGAGAGCACCATTTCAGAGTGAGTGTTCCAAGCGGACGAGAAGGAAATGACTGTAGACAAAGTGTCGTCTTTTCTCTCCTGCGTAAATTCCAAATACTCCACCGAGTCAAGATGGCCATTGTCGTTATGACCTCCAACGACAAAGATGCGGTGGCCAATCACCGCACTGCCACAAAGTTGTCGTGGAACAGTCATGGATGGTCCCGCAGTGACAGTGTGGTTGTTTGTATCTATAATATCCACCGACGACAAATAACGATCGTTGTTATAGCCACCCATTACAACGATGTATCGGTTGTGAACCGCAGCAGCACAACATCCATGTCGTTCCTTTGACAACCGACATGTCAATGTTTTCCAATGACTATCCTGCGTGGTGATGGTTGTTAAGGATGATCGAAGCAAATTATTGGCATCAATTCGTTCAATACAATCCAAAAGTCCTCGACTGTATCCTCCCATCACGTACACGCCGCCATTGCAAACAACAGCGGCATGTCCATAACATCTCTTGTTCATGGGTGGCCCTTCTCGCCACTGCTTGTTGTACTCTGCCAAATTTAATACAAGAATTGAGTTGACATAGCCTTGGCCTTGTTTGAATCCTCCCAACACGACGACGGTTTGCTCCTCGTTGTTATCGGTAGGATTCAGTACGACGGAAGCATGATAGTAACGCCATCCACCCTCAAGAGGAGGCCAGTCCTCGAAATTCCATTCAGGTGTCTCTTCCAAAAGTACAAGGCCCGACTGCCATGCTTGGTCTTTCAGTGTCGTTGTCATGATCCCAATGTCGACAAGAAATGGCAGCACGAGAGCGGGTCTTTTTGTATAATAGAGCAACGCGTGGAAGTGGAAGCTTTGCTTTTTTGCGTGGAGACCGGCGCGCGTGGAGACAGAAAAGGTGTGCCTGTCCTGCGTACGATGGTGAAGGGCAGTCAATCGCACATAGATTTCATGACAAGCCCCCAAAAGTATCTTTTGCTGTAAAAGATACGACGACGAGGGAGAGAGAGAGAGCGACATTTGTGATGAAGAGTCCTTTTGTATGATGAATAGGTCCACAGATTGACAATCCCTAATTTCCAAGTCATCTCGTCCCACGCCATTTATGGAGCAACACCATTCTTCCCTTGGTCCTATACAGTCTGTTCACAACGACAACAACAACAGAGAGAGTGGTCTTGTTGACTTCTTGATCCAATGATTCGAATGTGCACCGCTCATTGGGTTGTTTTCGAGAATGTCACGTGGATTTGGTTGGACCGCAAAGGTTGGTCCTGTGGCAGACGCGTATTGCACTGGTTCAAGGGCCTCCATTCGCCAAGGTGGGTGTCAGGACCGGTGCTACATTTGCCAATGGGTGATGGTGTTGTCTCGATTGAAAACCACAAGAGTTCAAGAAGGAAAAAACTAGACCGGATGAGTCGTCGCTTGGATGCACCTGGCGTCGAGAACGTACAAGAGTTTTGTGTGTCAGGCTATGTCAAATTGCCGGTGTCAAACCACTAATGACGAAATACACCGTTGCAACAAAAGAGGCCCTTGGAAATTGCAGGATGAAGCTGACAGATTCGAGAGTTGCATTCTTGTGGGTCCTTTCCAAAAACATCCAGTTCCGCGATTTCTGAAACAGAGGTGGTAGGACAACGGCAAGAACATGAACAAGACAATGACAGAGTGGCCTTGTCCAATGCTTGTGTGTTCTCTGACATGAAACACCGATCGCGAACATGGATACTGACTGTGAATCCAAGCCTGGTAGTAGCTGCAGCGGCGGCAACATTGCAGTTTGAGCGTGACTCGATCGATTCTCTGGTGTTTATTGGCCTGGAGCTTGGTCCATAGTTTGACAGCACCCGACAAGCTCTAAGCAATGTCCTTGTCTATGCAACGACGGCAACCAGAATGCTTTTCTTCAGTCAACGTGACGCAAATGTGCTTTCAGCTTCACGATTACACCAAGCCTTGGTTCGAATCGGCGCAGTCTCTCTTGGAAACAAGTCTTGTCCGTCCAACTTTGGGGTGTTGTACTCCACAACCATGCCGTGTCATTGTCATGGATGGGGATCTGCGGCCACGAGAACAGAATTTTGGATTCACAAAGCAGTATCGACGAGCAATACTGTCGCAAAACAACAACAAACAAACCACAGTGCAGTGGTAATGACCAGTCCATGATGGTAGACGTGTTTTGCCGTGGAAAATGGACAGACAACACCCACCAGAATCCAACAACGAAGAATAACAAGTTTCGACCAGTAATTTAGAATCCAGACGTTGGAATGGAAAAGCCGTCTGGTTGAAAGTATGGAGCAAGCCATACTTCGATACGAGGTGGTGGTTGGGGATGTCGCAGCACTACCATGGTCGTTTTCGCCTTCCCCCGTGACAATGCCATGGGAAACTGGGACGTTGCGCACCGCAATGTTCTTGTTGATTCCCATGGACCGATGACCATAGCCTCACCAAGAGCCACATCACTGGGGAGAGACTGATTGCTGAATCGACCCATAAAGTTATCGGACTCCTGAAAAATTTGTGGCTGTGCAAAAATTCCAAAGAATTCACAAATTTCCTAATAACGACTGCCACCCGAAGACACGAGCACGCGTCATAGAAGGACCCGACCGACAAACTGTCGCATGGTCGGAACTAAGACGACCGTCCAAACGAGTCGCTGTGTACAACCGCCGAGGAGAAGCGCGCGTGTGTCCGGCATGTTTGTATGTGTTGACGTTGTTTGGTATTGATGGTTCCGACTAGAGTGCTTCAGGCGCACAACCATCATCTTGGTCAGCCAGATAACTCAACCCATTCAACAGCAGAGAGGCATGGTACCATGGACAGGCACTCAAGAGCATGACTCCACTCCTCTATGCGGAGAACGGCAGGGTCATGTCGGACGCTATAACTTTCATTTTCTACCAGTACAACGAAGACATGACATCTCAATAGTTAGCAATGCCATTAAAAAAAAACAAGAAAAGTGCTTGAGAACCAAATGATTATGCTATAGTTTTGCAACTGCAGGACATGGATGCAATATTTATACGTCGCAAAATTCAACTTTCATCCTTTCCTGAATCACCACGCTGCGTACTGGGCGTAGCTCGTTTACGAGCTGATGTCGAGGTGGAAAAGCGTGAAACATCAGCATCTCGGATACCCATTCCTTCCCGGAACTGGTCCCATTCGTTCCGAGGCTGCTCACAGAGTCGCTGAAAACACCACGACTTTCTATCCATTAGTGGTAATGTCGCACAGGAAGGATCGCCCCATCCACCAATCACGGCAACTTGATTGGCAACAGTCACCATACTACAGCCATTACCGTAATTAGTGAATGGTAGGAGGTTCCACACATGGTTGCGGTGCATATCCAATACTTCCACGGTTGGAATGCCTCGTCCTCCCGCCACCACCAGACAAGATCCCACGGCAACCATTGCACAAGAACTTCGTGCATTGGAAAGGACCAAATGAGAATGAGTGATCCAGGTGGACGAGAAAGATATCACTGAAGCAGTAGTGTCCTTCTCTGTCTCCCTATTATCACATGGCCTTGTGAAGTCCAAATACTCAACCGAGTCAAGATTGCCATGCTCATTACAGCCATCAACAACAAAGATTCGGTGACCAACGACCACACTGGCACAAAATGACCGAGGAACAGTCATGGATGGTCCGGAAATGAGAGTGTGATTGCCGCTATCAATAATATCCACTGACGGCAAATAACCATCGTCGCAGCCACCCATTACAACAATATATCGGTTGTGCACCGCAACAGCACTACACCCTCTTCGTTCGGTTGATAGTCGACAATTCAATGAAATCCAAAGGCTCTCATGTGTGGTGCTGTTTCGTAAGGATAATTGCAGCAAGTCATTGGCATCGATTCGTTCGATACAATCCAAAGTTCCTCCATTGTATCCTCCCATTACGCCATTGTATCCTCCCATTACGTAGACGGCTCCGTTGCACACAACAGCGGCATGTGTTCGACGACTCTTGTTCATGGGTGACCCTTCTCGCCACTGCATATTTGATTCTGCCAAGTTCAAAACAAGAATGGAATTGATGACACCTTGGCCTTGTTTAAATCCTCCCAACACGACGACCGCTTGTCCCCTGTGGTTGTTGTTATCGTTCTAAGCGGGATGATCGAGTACGACCGTAGTATGATCGCGACGCCATCCACCCATAAGAGGAGGCCAGTCGTGTTCATTCCATTCAGGTGTTTCGTTCAAAAGGACTAGGCCCGACTGCCATGCTTGTTCTTTCAGTGTCATGCTCATGGTTCCACACGTTTTCGACTGCAGAATTTATGGGGATCGAGACACTGTCTTGCGTAGGCTTGGTCTGTTGTTGTGATGCTGGCGGGTGCGGACTGGAAGCACGACTGACGGCACGAAATGGATGAAACAAAGAGGGGTAGGAGATTTTGTCACGAGACAAATCGTGACAGTTGCTTCGACCGACCTGTTCTTGTTGACACTGTGCTCTTGTTGTTCCGTCCTGCTAGTACTGCTAGTCAATGGTCGGAGTCCACAGCATGACACGGGTACCTGTCCGTCGTGAGGTCAGTTTCGTCGCCATGTAATTTTCGGGATGCGTTGTCCTAGTAGTACACAGTGTTTCGTGGTGCCTTTCGCAAAGAGCCCCAGCAAAACGTCTCTCTTTTGCGCCATTGTCCCAGCCCTGCCAAACGCCCTTGGGAACTAGCATATCACACAATAGGGCATGTGCGTGCTCCTCCGTCATCCTCTCGATTTGCAGAACACCAATGGCTGGATGGACAGTGCCTGCAGCCAAGGTTTGTTTCCAATCCTCTCTAGAACATCAATTTGTTGGTGGGTGCCAACAAGAAGAGGTAGCCACCATGTTGCTTTGAGGACCAAGTAGAACATTTCTGGTCGAGACAAGTAGAGTCCTTGGTGTAGTATTCTTTTCCAAGAACAAGAAGAAAGATGACAAAAAAAGGAAAATCCAGTTGCTGCCGGCCTTGAAGCGTAAGCGGAGAATGCCCGCTACAATGATCAAGGTGATGTTTTTTGTTGTTGTTGGAATATTCAACCATGCAATGAAGGCTCCAGTCTGTCTGGTTGTTGGTTCCCATCAACGAATACCAAGTCAACAGAGAAGCAACAACACTGTGTACAGGCCGTGGATGGAGACATTGGTTGTGATTCGAGTCGTCTGGGAAGGAACTTGTTTGAATGATTGGACAATACTACACGTCGGTCGTAGTTCGTCGGCCATGGTGATTCGAACCAGCTGTTGTGGTTGACATTTCTCTTGTTTATCCTGCTAGTTCTGCTGCTGCTGGTCGATAGGCATGACGGGTGCCTGTCGTTGTCGTTAGGTCAGTTTCTTCGCCCTGTAATTTTCGTCATGCTTAGTGCTGTGTCTTGTGGTGCCTCTCGCGAAGAACCCCAGCAATACAAAGGACCAAGGTCATTTGCTCTAACATGGCTTGGTACGGTGCTTGTAAACTGCTGACCTTGGCATCCTGGTTAGGCGTCTTTTACGAAAAGCATCTGCAGGTTGAGACGGACAAGCATCAAAATTGCTGTATAGTTGGGCAATACATGTTATGGGTCCGTCGATGACAGTGTCAGCACATTGTTGGTGGCAAACAATGACGACAATGCTCTGGCCATGGATGGGGACATGAATATTCTTGCGCCAGTGGGAGTGTGGTTGGAGGTTCCCCAAGGAATAACTGCCATGTGTTTTTTGAAATGTATACATTTTTTGATTGGCCACAATCTTGGACGACCAAGTCCACGTCCTTCCCCTTTTTACTGTGCTTGGTTTGGACAGTAGTCTCCATAGGTGGCGCGTACTGCCAATTGGGATGATCTTCTTTGGCTGCATATCTTGTTCCAGTTGCAAGTGGGACGATCCCACCAACAGGACGCAAGGTTCCCACGCGAATTCCGACCAAGCCACGGACATTTCCCAGTGCAGTTGCACGGATAGTTGTTGGTCGTTCTTATTATTAGTGTCATGGGGAAGTGTGGTCGACCCGCTGTAAGGGCCGCATCGACGTGGAATGGGTTTCTTGGATTCAAGGTACAGGGTCTCAAAGGGTGTCTTCCGCTCCATCTTGGTGGCATATGGCATATTCCTGCAACTCGACCCCATCCTTGTCCGCCACAGGTTCCATCTCTAATTCGGCGTCGTCAAACAAGAGTTGATACATGTGACGATGCAATTGGTTGGCCAGAGCGACCACCGAGTCGTCGGAAAAGGTCCATCGGTCGGCAAATCAACCCCATCCGGCATAGGACTCTTTCGTTTCCGGCGCTGCGACGGTTCGTCGAACGGCCGTGGCTTCGGCTTGCGGGTCATAAAATTCTGTCTTTTCTTTCTTGCCTCAAAAAAAAATCGTCGTCGTCGTGGTCGTTGTGCAAGTAGACGGAACGACGCGATTGACGACGGTGAGCGAGAAGGTGTTGGACCAACACAAACACGTGAGTGGTGATTGTTGTGGCTGTCATTGATGTCGCAAGGAGGACCCTGGAACCCGCATGGTGGAAGCATCGTCCGAACCAAACTTCCATGCGGCCGTCGACCTTCTTGTTTGATGACTCGTCGAACCCCTGTTGTGGAATGGTCGTCGTCGTTGTTGTTCTTGTTCTTGTACTCCAAGCAGCCGCAGCGACACTCATAGCATTCGAAGCGCCTTCCTATCGTTGGTCTTTTTCCGTCCAGCCAATCCTTGAGTCTTTCACCAAGAAAAGGAAGAAGAGAGAAGTAGATGACTCGTAACTGACATGGTTTCCTATCGAGTGTAGCAGTGAATTCTATTAAAGAGTGTGGTCGTCTTTTGGCGATGAGATCCATCGTCCTCTTGTCAATTCGAATAGGAAAGAGTGGCTATGCTCGTCTCGGTCGGCGCGCCTGCGAGCCATTCCTCCTGTCCTCATTCCGCGACCACGGACTCCGCAGACTTTGGGGGAGGGCGGGCACTCCACATCAGTTTTTTTGGGGGGGAAGATCCATCGAAACGACAGGAAAAAGATACCTCCACACCACAATGTGTCGCTGTCGCCGTCGCCGTCTTTGGTTCCGGAGATTGACCTTTTCGCGCCTTCTGGCAGCTCTTACTCTCTCTCTCATGTCTCCCGTGGAGAAAGACTCTTTCTGGGGTGATGGCTGGCCTTTTACGACAATCGCAATCTTCCCCATGCTTTTGATCTCGTAATACGGCGGCGCATTATCAAGTTCGTTATCGTTCTCCTCCTCCTCACCTGATCTTCAACCTGTATGTGAGCCGCAGTCAGAATAAGAAAACTCTTCACCATCCCCCACTAGACCTTGGAACCAAACCACAAGATCCGCAAGAGATGAACACACGCACGAGAGAGACCCATTTTGATGCAACTGTCCGTCACAACCATGATTCACGTGGTTGGCAGCATGACTCAGGAATGTACAGGATTGGAACAAGCCTCGAGTTTGGTCAACGGTCACTCAGCTCTGGTAGAACAACGAGTGGGGGTGTTGCTTCCACCAATAACCACACACCAACTGCACCAACCAGACACCTCCCTACAACGGCCACCACGAGTCAAGCTCTTCCCTGGCTCCATCAAGCAACCACAGCGACAACGATGGCCCTGTCACAAGACAATAGTAACAGGACCATTGAGACACGACGACAAAGTCTCAACCATCCACCCACAACACCCACACCACTGTGGCAATTCTAAGGACACTGTAGCGAAGGAACAACGACGCCCACCACCATTTACATTCGACAATGGACCATGTTCCTCTTTCGCCTTACAACGTGGCCCCAACCTCGTGTGGTTCACAAATGGTGCGGCTTTGTCCACGAACAACCAAAGCAGGAAATCATGTTATCACGATCAAAAGTGGTCCGCGATTGGGAGACAATATCAAACAACTCAGAACCAACATGTCGCACAAACTCGCAGAGATTCGTGTCTTGAGCTGGCTGTTCTGTATGGTCCAACAGTCTCATGAGTTATCGTGGTGACTTTGTGTCCTTAACCTTTGTCGACCTCGGTCGACAGCCGATTCACTCACAAGAATCAATTCTATCGCGGATGGATCCGACCGCCACAAACGCCATGGATTCAGAGGGAAATTCATGTGCGGTCATCTTCTACGCAAGCTGGTGCCTTTTCTACTAGAATGTCTTTTTTCGACAGAGCAAGCCACTCCTGTGTAGGTATAGTGGTTTAGAGCTTTCCATACAACGTTACTTAGGATGTCCTGTTTTGTACGAGACTATAATTATAGTTGCCGGGCTCATGGCCGTGCAACTTGTTGCACCTTTCAAGTGCTATCCTCCATCATGTATTGGTACTAAATCTTTAAGAGTGGACGTCGAGTTGGTGCGGGAAGATACATTGACATCCCGTTTCCCGATCTGTCTAAACAATGATACCATTCGTTCCGAGAGTTCAAGAAAACACCATGTATTCTCGTCCATTAGTGGTAATGTCGCACAGGTAGGATTGCCGTTACCACCAATCACCGCAACTTGATTTGCAACAGTCACCATACCGCAGCCCCTGCGAAAAGTACTAAACGGTCGAAGATTCCACACACGGTTGCGGTGCGTATCCAAGACGTCCACACTTGAATTGCCTCGTCCTCCCGCCACCACCAGACAAGATCCCACGGCAACCATTGCACAAGAACCTCGTGAAATGGAAAGCAACTCGGAATGAGTGGTCCAAATGGGTGAGAAGGAGATGAATGTATTAGCCGAGTCCTCCTTTGTCTTTTCAGTACCACATGGCCTTGCAAGGTCTAAATACTCCACCGAGTCAAGATTGCCACGCTTGTTCCAACCTCCAACGACAAAGATGCGGTGACCAATAACCGCACTGGCACAATATTGTCGTTTAACAGTCATGGATGGTCCAGAAGTGACAATGTGATTCCTGGTATCAAGAAAATCCACTGACGACAAAAAACGAAGGTTGTAATAGCCACCTATTACAACGATGTATCGGTTGTGAACCGCAACAGCACAACATCCAAACCGTCGCGTTGATAATCGACATGTCAATGTCATCCAAGGGCTGTCCTGTGTGGTGCTGGATGTCGAAGATGATCGCAGCAAATCCTTTACGTCAATTCTTTCGATACAATCCCACGGACCTTGATTGTGTCCTCCTATCACGTAGACAGCGCCATTGCACACAACAGCGGCATGTTCACGACGACTCTTGTCCATGGATGGTCCTTCTCGCCATCGCATGTTTGTGACTGCTAGATTCAATACAAGGACGGAATTGGTGCCACCTTGGCGTTGATGATAGCCACCCAACACAACGACGGTTTGTCCCCTGATGATGTTGTTGTCTTCATCGGGATGATCGAGTACGACCGTAGCATGATGCCAGCGCCACTCACCCTCCAGCGGCGGCCAATTGTTTTCATTCCATTCAGGTGTCTCGTCCGATAAGACAAGGCCCGACTGCAATGCTCGTTCTTTCAGTATTGTGGTCATGGTTCCACACAATGACTGCAGCGAATTTATGGGGATCGAGACACTGCCTTGTAAGAGGCACGTAGGTTTGCTCTTTTGTTGCGATGCTGATGCTGATGGGTGCGGACTGGAGGCACGACTAACTTGACGAAAAATGGATGGACCAAAGAGGGGTAGGAGCTTTCGTCACGAGCCAAATCGTGACCGTAGCCACGCAATGAATCGTGGAAGTTTTTGGATACCGAAATATAACCTCATGGCGAGACAGACAACCACTGATATGTTTGGCTTTCTCTCTTCCCCTGTGTCACATTCATAGGTTCTTCCGATGCGCTCATGACTAGAGGATCTCTTTGCAATCCAAGTCTCTGTGCTTTCGATAATCACAACGACTCTTGTTATAGAAGGACCCATGAGATGGTGATGTACATTACACGAAACAAGAGATTCCATATACCCCTCATTGCGGATCCTCCCTCACTCTGAGGATAAAAGCGGTAAATCAGAAGAGATTCGCTTCCTCCATGCATGTTTTGGCCCGATGGATACCTCCTGATGTTGTTGCTCATCTTGCGTTAGGATGTTGTGGGGAAGACGACCAACTGCTGGGAACACTTAATCGATCGAGAGTCTCATTGCAGACCATGATTGCCCACGGGCTTGGGCAGACCATCTCGAAGCTTTTTAGCCGTAGGAGCAAGCTTACAGAGGGAGTTTTGTGGATGAGGAATGACGAATCGTCAACGGTTCTGCATCCTCGGTGCTGCCGCTGCTACACCAATTACTGCACTGCACTGATTGGGCACATGTTCGTCATTACGTCGTCTCTCGTTTCCGCCAATGTCCGAGCTTTGCCAAACGCCCTTGGGAACTAGCAGTATACCGATTGGACATGCGCTCCTCCGTCATCCTCTCGACTCGCACCACAAGAATGGTAGAATGCTCATTGCCGGCAACCAAGGCTTGTTTCCAATCCCCTCTAGTAGCAGAATAACAATTTGTTGGTGGGTCCCAACAAGAAAAGGTCGACATTGGGAATTGAGTGGATCATTTCTGGTGGCGACAAGAAGAGTCCCTCTAGTACCGAACAAGAAGAAAGTTATAGCTGCAGGCCATGAAGCGTCAACGGAGAATGCCCGTAACAGCCACGAAGGTGGTGTGGATTCGTGTCAGATCTTTTGTGGTTGTTGCGGATGTCACTTGCAATGGGTGGTGGAGTACAGTATGGTCGAGTTTTGTTTGGCATTTCCATACATCCCAATCACAATGCCATGGAATACCCAACAATGCAATGAAGGCTTCACAGTCTGTCTGGTTGTTGGTTCCCATCATCGAATACCCAGTCGACCGAGAAGCAACGACACTACGCACAGGCCGTGGATGGAGACCTGGGCAGTGATGCGAGTCTCGTCTGGGAAGGAACTTGGTTCGACCGAGCTGTTGTTGTTTCGTCGACCGAGCTGTTGTTGTTGGCACTGCTCTTGTTGTTCCATCCTGCTACTTCTTCTGCTGCTGGTCGATGGTCATGACGGGTACAATACCGGTCGTTGTCATGGTACTGGCTCAGGTCAGTTTCGTCATGCTGCAATTTTTGCCATCGGTCGTGGTGCCTCTCGCCAAGAACCCCAATAATACAACGGATGAAAAGGCCAAGGCCACTTGCTGCTGACATGGCATGGTACGGTGCTTGTAAACTGTTGACCTTGGCAACCTGGCTAGGCGTCTTTTACAAAAAGCACCGGCAGGTTGCGCAATGCATGTCATGGGTCCGTCTGCTGCGCCAGTGGGAGTGTGGTTGGAGGTTTCCCAAGGAATACCTGCCATGAGTTTAGACTGCCAATTGGGATGATCATTCTTTGGCTGCCATGGCCGTGGATCGAACGCCGTTGCCGTTGGGATGATACCGTAGATGCCTTGTTTCCCATTGAGTGTAGCAGTAGATTCTATGAGAATGGTCGTCTTTTGGCGACGACATCAATCGATATTTTAGAGTGACAGGGCTCGTCTTGGTCGGCGCGCCTGCGAGCCATTCCTGTCCTCATTCCGCGACCAAGATTTGGAAGAGACTCCACAGACTGACTCCACAGACTTTGGGGGAGGGCGGGAGTCGCGGTTAATCAGTGTGACGGACAGGCGATATGGCAGTCACGATTCGAATCTGTGAGACATAGAATCGTGTCCCCACTATGTATCCAAGAGCAATGCCTTACTACCAGAGAAGGCATTGCCCGTCGCATAGTAACCAAGCTCTAGCCATTGGCATCAATGGTTCCAAAGTAACCTCCATGAGTAAATGAGGAATTGATTCCTCGTGAGGAATCAAATGAGGAATCGAATGTAGTTCCTAAACCTAGAGCTTATAGTATCAACAAACAGAAAGTTGTGAAACAACTTCTCTAGTGTATTGTCGTGGAGACTTGATCACCTCCACGCCAATATAGGTACTGCCCCTAGCTACTACAGAGTATCCTGTGTACTTTGACTGGTTATTACGCCCTTTACTGCCTTACCCGCTCACGCATCCTTTGCCTCTAAGCTCTTGCTTATCCGTTCGAACCCTCTCGCCGCCTGAATCTCCCCTCCGGCCGCCCCCTCCCTTGCAAGCTGTCGTCCTCCCCACGTGAAGACGACTCTCCCCGTTCCCTAGGAAGCTTCACCTTGCTACCCATCGAAGAGGAAATCCAATTCCTCTCGGGCAGTGAAGAAGAAACCACCAGCGATCCATCCGCTGAGCCAAGTGCCGACGACTCCTCCACCCAAGGAACCATGCCTCCCACTGCTCCTCCAGCCCCTGCACCAACCGAACGCGTCCCGTTCAAGCCTCCAAGCCCTCGAATGGGCGGTTTAGTCCAACTCGATGAGTATAAATGGGCTGCCTGGACTGGTGGCAAGCCCCTAGCGAATTGGAAAGGCCTGGATCCAGCCGCATTCAATGGAACCACCCCCTTTCCCCGCACCCCTCACCAACGTCGTTTCGGGAAGGACATCACGGGTTTCGAAACCCGCTGTGGTGGATTGTCGAATCGTTTCCACCAAGGAGACAACCTCCACAAGTTCATGAAGCGTCTCGACGAGACACTCATCCTCCGCGGCATGGACACCATTGCCTACATGCTTGACCCCGCTGACAACACCCGCATGCGCCATATTGTGAAGGAGCACACTCGCTTCACCCTGCGCCATGTCCAACAGACCGCCGCGGCCCATTGCCAACAGTTTGACACATATGACGCCGAAAACGACACGGCCGCTCGTCTGTGCCTTTTGGAATCCGTCGACCTCAAGCTCCGCCAGCGAATTGAAACCAAGACCTCTTCCAACGACTCGTTCTGCCTTACCTGGATGACTTTCATCAGCATTCTTCAGTCTGATTCAGTCACCAAGTATGACAAACTCGCCGCCAAGATCGCCTCCAGGACCCCATTCATGTACGCCGGCCAAAACATCACGGAAATGGCGGCCGACATGAAAGCAGATTGCGAAGACTTGTTCGCCTCCGGGTTTTACAAACAAACCTTGACCCTTGGCATCTTAGAAGCGTTCTCCCTTGCAAATGGAGACAGCCTCTACAACCTTGGATTGTTGAGTCTCCAACCGCTCATCCAAGCCAAGATTCTTGAAGTCCGTTACAAATCGGACCAGGACCAACAAGCCGATCTCGAAGCCGCCGAACTGTCATTCAAAGATATCTGCGACAAGGCCGACTCCTTGTATTCTGATGCAATCAACCGCGGCTCCTGGCAACCGTCGAGCAACAACAAGGACACCAAGGTCCCCCCCGAAGTCTTCGGCAAACTAACCGAAGTTCAAGCAATGGCCCTTCGGCAGCACATGGGTGGTGCTTTCACAAAAGGAGCCTGTCTGATTTGTGGCGCCCAAGATCACTGGGCCAAAGATTGCCCCCAGCGTTCCTCCAAGCAGAACTCCGGGCACAACTCCAACCGTCGCTCCAACTCCCAATCCAACTCCCAGCAACGATCCAACCGTGGTGGCCGTGATGGAAGAGGCAACCAAGGCGGACGAAATGCTCGCAACAACAACAACCGCAGCAACAACAGCTCCTCATCCACGAACTGGAAGAAAATCGCACCCACCGGCGACCAACCAACCCAAAAACAGAGCGATGGCAAAACATACAACTGGTGTGGTATCTGCGAACGTTGGACGCCCACCCACACCACCCACACCCACAATGGCCCCGTTCCCAACAGGCGCCGCAACAACAACAACAATCGAAACAACCGCCAAGCCCAAGCCCACACCCTGGCCGTCGACTTTGACCCCTCCGCCTGGGCCGCGGTCATCGACATGGACGAACTCGTCTGCGTCGAATGCAGCGACCAAGACGAAACCGAAAACGAGAACACGTCTCCTCCTTCCGCAAACGACGAAAACTCCTCCAACTCCATCCCTGACTCCTTCTGGGATGAGTTTTCTCCCACCGACAAAGAAGACGACGATGACGCCGTCTCCCTTTCGTCGTCCTCCAAACCACCGAGCACCAACTCCTCTCCAAGTGCCGATGCTCCCCTGTGGATTGAAACCGACACTGTCGCTGATTGTTTTGGTGATCACTCCGACACCGTTGATTGTTATTTTGGCCTTGCTGATGATTCGAGTGAAGACGGCAAACCCTTTGCGGCAGACGACAACAACAACGACGACGACGAACACCATGACCAAACCTCTGTTGCCTCCTCCACTCGCAGCATCCTTCTGCCTCCCACTCCAGGCAACATCGACGCCCTGAACATCGACATCTCCAACTTGTCCTTGTCCACAGCTCCCCATGGCCGTTCCCCTTGTCTTGACCGACAGGCCAACACCACCAACGACTCGTCCATCACCTCCGTCCCCACTCGAGTGCACAACACTCCCACTTCAACGGACCACCGACGCGAAGCCAACTTCGCAGCTGCCTTCCGCCACATCCCAACGACGCCGCATCCCACCGCGCCGTACACCCGTCCCTTCGTCCCCTTCAGCCGTCCTTTCAGCCATCCGTCGGCCATGGCCCTTGAATTCGACTATGGTAGCCTCCCCTTGGAATACATCAACTTTCCTTTCCTTGGGGAGGACACCACCCCGATCGACCCCGACGACGCCATCCATCATGATCACCACCATGCCGACGCGTCCTCCTTCGACGAGTACACGGTCAATAGTGGTGCCAGCACCACCACGGCAACCACCGCCAACGAAACTGCTGCCACCACAACCACCGAAGTGTCACTTCCCGTCCCAGCGCCAACCGCCCTCATCCTCTCCCTTCCTCAAGCTCCAGCCGATGCCACTACCGCTGATGATCCTGATGATGACGACGACGACAACACTTCCGCCGATGAAGAGGACGATGACACTGTCGACGATGACGACTCCCCGGATCCTCCTTCCGACGACGATCACGATCCAAATTACGATGCCGATCGAGACGATGACTCCAATGGCGGACCGACCTCCCAGGACAACACCGGTGCCCCATCTGATGCTGCTGTTCCCAGCAACACCAGTAGGGAACCAACCGAATCTTCGAATCCACCTTCGAATGACGACGACTCATCCTACGATCTTTTGGCTTCTGACACCGACGCAGCCACTGGTTCTACACCAGCCGAAAATTTGGATTCATCTACTGTATCTGTTATAAGTAGTATTAGTGTGACCACCGACTCTGCTGACATCAGTACTCCCCAAGACCGAACCCCCCTACGTGCACCACTGGCCCGCCCTCCAACTCCGTTCAACCGCCATCTTGACGCGTGGCGAACAGCTGTTGCAGCGCCAGCCGAGCCAACCACCCCTCGCACAAATGCCCTTGGTCTTTACTCGCCGGTCGAGCCAACTGCTGTGCCATCTTCACCTCCGTCTCACACGACCTGTCCCCGTCGTACCTTCGACACCGACGATCCAGCAGTCCGCATCCAATGCATGGAACGAGCCGTCGCCCGACTCATCCACGTGCACACGGCCATCAACAAGGAAGAAGACCTCTCCCAGCTCTCTCCTCTCCGCAACCAACTCGAGCAAGCCCGAACAAGTGTCCGCTTCCATCTCGAGACTCTCCGCCATGATGAAGCCGTCCCCAACTCCAGGCTCGGTGCCCTCGATCCTCCTTTGAGCATCCAGTACACCTTCGCCTGGGAAATGGCCACCAATCCCCACTACGCGGCCACCCAAATGCAGTGTGAAACCACGTGCATCCCAGATCCACCCCCGAGCAAACGAATGAAGTTCGAACCTCATGCCAACTTAGCATGTGTTCAACCAACCACCCAACCAAACACACAACCACCGTCGAGGCGTCCCCCTGTCTCCCGACCACGATCTCCTCGGAATCGGCACCAAGATCCCTTGGCCTCCCAATTCAGTTTGATTGTTTCGTTTTCTGCTCTTATCGTGGCCTCCCTTTCATGGCTCCAACCAACCGTCCTTCTCCACCATCTGTGGTACTATGGCTGCTGTATCCCCTTGACCCTCTCGTGGATTGGTGAATTTCTCCTCACACATCGGCTCCTTCCCCGCTCCAAACACCATCTCCGTCCTCGCCGGCACCCTTGGGCACACCCAATGCTGAGCCATGCTTCATCACGTGCATGCTCTTCTCTGGCCGAATGGTTTGTTGCGTCGTTTCGTACATGGTGGATCCACCACTACCCCAACCTCTGCTCCACACCAGAGGGAGAGAGTCCACCAAACAATGGTGCTCCACAGAGGGCACGCCATCCAAACCGTTCCAATCGACACCGACGACGCCAACGACGAGGCAACCAGCAGCACACCCATGGACCATCCCATCAAGACTCCATCTCCGAACCTCAACTTTGCGCCCTCATTAACCAACTCGGAGAAAGTGAAGCCTTGAAAATGGCCCTCCAAGCTCCAGCCAAATTCAGATCCGCCATGGAAAACCAAAACTCATCCAGTTTCCCCATCATCTGGGACTCTGGAGCGAGTATTGCTGTGTCAAACACCAAGTCCGATTTTGTTGGATCGATCCGAAAAGTACGACCAGACCTGCAACTCAAAGGTGTTGCCCAAGGCGTCCCAATCAACGGACTCGGCACCGTCCACTGGTCCGTCATGGACACCAGAGGCAATCTCCGCACCCTCAAACTCTTGGCCTTGTTCATCCCATCGGCCAATTGTAGATTGTTGAGCACAACACATCTCCTCCAACAATACCCCGGAGAAACCATCACCCTTCAAGACTGCGGATTAACTCTCAGCGGGATACAAGACGACTCCAATCGGACCCCGGTCTTTGCCACCATCAATCCGACCAACAACCTTCCCACCTGCTATGGCTATGGAAAAGATGGAATCCACCAATCCATCCGAGCACTCGTGACCACTGTCACCGTCGTCCACGAACGAAACTTGAACTTGACCGAACCACAGAAGGAATGGCTTCGGTGGCACCAACGACTTTGCCACATGAACTTTCGGACCATCCAATTCCTTTTTAAATCCGGTGTATTGTCACGTTCTGCGTCAAACCGTCAGTTGCACACAGCCATCTGCAAACTACGGAGTCCGCCCATGTGTGCCGCCTGTCAATACGGCAAGCAACGACAACGGTCAACACCAGGACAAACAGTCACCAAAGTTCTCGACCGAGACGGTGCCCTCAAAAACAACGACCTGTTTCCGGGCCAAAGTGTGTCGGTGGACCACTTTATTTGCTCCACGAAAGGTAGATTGTTTACGTCGAAAGGAAAGACAAAGGATGAGAAAATGTTTTGCGGAGGATGCATCTTTGTTGATCACGCCAGCGGCCACATCGATGTGGTCTTTCAGGCGCATCTCAACACTCACGAGACTTTGCATGCCAAACTTACCTTCGAGCAACGTTGCAAGGATGTGGGTGTCGTTCCCCAACGATACCACACTGACAACGGCAGCTGTTTCACTGCACAAGACTACACCAGGCAACTCGAAACCTTTGCCCAGATTCGGTCCTACGCTGGAGTAGGCGCCCATCACCAGAATGGCGTCGCCGAACGAGCCATCCAAACCATCATGTCGATGGCTCGGACGATGATGCTCCACGCCAGCATCCACTGGCCTGAGACAGCGGATCCCACCCTCTGGCCCATGGCGGTCTCCCACGCCGTCTTTGTCTTCAACCACGTTCCCAATTCGTCCACTGGCGTCTCACCCCACGATATCTTTTCAAGAACGAGATGGCCACAAAAACGGCGACACGATCTACATGTCTGGGGAGCACCCGTGTACGTCCTGGAAAAACGGATTGCAGACGGTAAGAAACTGCCAAGATGGAAACCAAGATCACAACGAGGGATGAACATGGGACTTTCTCCCAACCATGCCACCACAGCACCACTCGTTTTGAATCTTTCCACGGGCGCCATCACACCGCAGTACCATGTCGTCTTCGACGATTGGTTTGCAACGGTGCCGACTCCAGCCGACAACAACAACACAGAAGACATCTCCAGACTTGACAGTGTCTTTGGCGACATGACCAATCATCTGCACTCACCGGGGTACGACAACGATGACTGTGTGGACGACGCTGTCACCAGTGCACCACTTGCTGCTGTCAACCATCGTTCTGAAGACAATATTTTTACGTCTATGGAACGAACTGTTCCGTCTGTCCCTCTTTCTGTTGACACGCCAGCCGTCTCTGTCCCCAGAACTCCCCCAGCCACTCCCACCACCCAGCCCTCCACGACTGCTTTGTCTCGTCTTGCCCCGTCGGCTAGTGACCCACTCCCTTCTCCGCCTCCCGTGCCACCTCCGAACACGCCAGTGCGCGATGTCCCTCCGCGCGCGGCGACACCTCCACAGCCAAAACCTGCTGTTTCCTTCTCGGAACCGCTCGTTTTGCCTTCCCCGTCGTCTCCTGTCCCCGTGCACTCGGAACAGAGGGAGAATCCAGCACCACTGTCGCCTCTCCGTGTGGCACCAGCCTCCAATCCCTCTTCTCCTCAGAGGGAGTCTCTCTCCTCGAGACAGCCCTCCTCTCAGAGGGAGCCGCCTTCTCAAAGGGAGCCACCAAGCGATCCTCCTTCCGACGCACCATCTGCTCGACGATCCAACCATGTCCGTCGTTCACCAAGTCGTCTCATCGAGAATATGGACGCCGCCCAACAATCCTATGTCGCCAATCAAGCCGAATTCGATGACATCAGTGGATTCAAGGTTGCCATTTCAGATCCAGACACTCTGTCCTACGAACAAGCAAGACAAGACAAGGATATCGACCATTGGAGAGAAGCGGCTAGAATAGAAATTGAAGAATTAACTAGCAAGGGAACATGGAGTGAGGTTCCAGAGGAAGAAGCAACGTCAAGAATCATCCCTGGTACCTGGGTCTTCAAGCGCAAGCGCCACCCAGACGGAACCATCAAGAAATACAAGGCCAGATACTGTGTCCGTGGGGATCTCCAAGAAGGCGACTTCGACACCTACTCACCCGTCGTCAATTGGGCCTCGATCCGTATTGCTTTGGTGCTCGCCCTGGCTCGCAACTGGGCAATGGTTTGCATCGATTTCAACAATGCCTTCGTCCAGGCCGAGTTAAAAGATCCTGTTTGGATCCACATCCCGCGCGGTTTCTCCTCCACCAAGACCACCAAAACCTGTCTCCGACTCCACAAGAGCCTTTATGGACTCTCGGTCGCACCTCGGTTGTGGTACCAACGTCTCCGACAAGCCTTGCTCGACGACGGCTTCACCCAGAGCAAATTCGACGAATGTGTCTTCCTCAAGGAAAGCATGATGGTGTTTCTCTGGGTGGATGATTGTGGTATTATCGCTCCGACGATGGACGCAATCAACAAATTTGTGAAACGACTCAAGGCTCGAGGATTCGAGCTCTCCGTGGACAGTGATTTTGCTGAGTACTTGGGCATCCATTTCACTCGGAAAGATGGAACAATTACAATGACCCAACCAGGGCTCATTAAGAAGATCGTTGAGGCCACAGGCATGACAAATTGCAATGGCAACTTTGTGCCAGCCTCCCAAGTGTGCCTTGGCAGTGACCCTGATGGACCACCGATGAAAGAAAAATGGAACTACCGTTCCATCGTCGGCATGCTCCTTTACCTTTCCACCAACACACGGCCAGATATCAGTTTTGCCGTCTCCCAAGTCGCTCGCTTTTCAACCAACCCGAAACAATCCCATGCCCAAGCCATCAAAATGATTGTCCGATACCTCTGGAGAACTGTAGATTGCGGGACAATTTTTCGGCCAACAACCGCCTTCAAGGTTGATTGCTATGTGGATGCGGATTTCATGGGCCTCCATGGCCGTGAATCCGAGGACGAACCGATCAGTGCCAAATCACGCACTGGATACATCATCCATTTTGGCGGCTGTCCCTTGGTCTGGAAATCTCAGCTCCAAAGTGAGATTGCCACCAGTACCTTCCACGCCGAATACGTCGCGCTTTCGCAAAGCATGCGTGTTGTTGTGTGGCTCCAAGACATCTTGTTCCAGATCAACCACCACCTTGACCTCGGCACCGACTCCCCAACCATCTTTGCTGAAGTCCATGAGGACAACAACAGCGCGTATCTTCTTGCCAACAACCAGCGCCTCTCGTCCCGTTCCAGATCCCTCAACAACAAATACCACTGGTTCTGGGAAGCTGTGAAAGGGACGAATGCAACAGTTAGAATCTCCAAGATCGAAACAACGATGCAACGAGCGGACTATCTTACCAAAGGACTCTGCCGTGATGTTTTTGAGAGGATTCGGAAACTGAATCAAGGTTGGTGATTGACTGTGTTTGAAAAGATATCGCCCTTGTCAAGAGGGAGAGTCGCGGTTAATCAGTGTGACGGACAGGCGATATGGCAGTCACGATTCGAATCTGTGAGACATAGAATCGTGTCCCCACTATGTATCCAAGAGCAATGCCTTACTACCAGAGAAGGCATTGCCCGTCGCATAGTAACCAAGCTCTAGCCATTGGCATCAATGGTTCCAAAGTAACCTCCATGAGTAAATGAGGAATTGATTCCTCGTGAGGAATCAAATGAGGAATCGAATGTAGTTCCTAAACCTAGAGCTTATAGTATCAACAAACAGAAAGTTGTGAAACAACTTCTCTAGTGTATTGTCGTGGAGACTTGATCACCTCCACGCCAATATAGGTACTGCCCCTAGCTACTACAGAGTATCCTGTGTA
Organism: Epithemia pelagica; assembly: GCA_946965045.2. Taxonomy (NCBI): domain Eukaryota; phylum Bacillariophyta; class Bacillariophyceae; order Surirellales; family Surirellaceae; genus Epithemia; species Epithemia pelagica. The sequence goes on along the minus strand of OX337239.1, from coordinate 3,195,880 downwards.
CTTTGACTGCGGGCACTCCACATCACAGTTTGGGGGAAGATCCATTGAAACGACAAAAAAAGATACCATCAGCAATCAGCACCACAATGTGTCTGTGGCCGTCGCCGTCTTTTGTTTAAGTTCAATTGAAGTACTGTCGGTGCGGTTGCCGCAGTCCACAGACTGCCTCCTTCCCTTTGCTTCTCAATGACGGCTCCATTCCGTCTTTGGAGTTCCATAGATGGGGCCCATGCTTCTTCTTCCTCTTCTTCGGCTTCTGCTGCTGCTTGGAGATCACCACTGACAACACTGTTGGTACCACCCGGCAACTTGGAGCTCACACGACAAGAACAAGTGCAACAGCACCAACAAGAAGCGCTGGAACATGATGGGCGACAACTGCAAAGTCGTTTGCTGGATTTGGTAGCGACCGCGGCCGATGCCTCCCAAGACGATCGTCCATTGTGGGGTCCAGTCAAAGACCCGATTGATTCCTTGTGGGCCTTTGTCTCGTGGAAACCCACCGCACCCGACAAATCTATTACCAAGACCTCCTTTCAAACGTCGCCGGTACGGAATACGTCCAGTCAAGTCTCGGGAATGGAGACTCCGTCTCCCCGACCACCACCGCTCCATCCGGCATCTCCCATGCAGACATTCACAAAAGACTGGCAACGAGGAGAAGGAAAAGGAGGAGCAACAACACCCACGGTTCAGTCGCTGTCAAGCCTTGTCTCAGGAGGATTAGGTCGAGGCTGAAGAGGCAATTGAAAGCAGTGTCTGGGCATTGTCCTTTACCCTCCAAATCCGACACGATGCATCCGCGGTTCGTTCTCCCCTCGCCGCAGTGCAGCATTGCTTGTTGGCCGCCTTGATTCGAACCAGTACCCTACCTGGTGAAACCTTTTGCTGTCCGAGTTGACCGATGCAGCTATTTTGGAACACTGGGATACTGCTGCTGGAAATATCATGGCTCGTGAATTGGCGCAACAAGCGTCTCGTGTGGGATCTACCACCATGGCATTGGTCAATGCAATGGATTGGGCCGATGCAATGGAAGATTTGATTTAACCCTGGCAAGCCATGGATACTGTCCGACAAGTTCTGCATACCACCGTACGAGAACACAGTTTCTCCTGTTGCACCACCAACATAACAACCAATTTTCTCTGTTACAGCAGCAAGGGCGACACACAGGACGAGTCCTCTGTGCACTCGTTGCTCAAACCGCTATTACCCAAGGCGGCACCCGTTGGTCGCTTGTGTTCCATCTCGTGTGCGTACATTTCTCGAGTCGGATCCCCTTCCTCCACGGTTCAAGTGTTTGGGGCGTTGGGACTTTCTTGACCTGCTACCAAACCCCTATGGGGATTTGATTTGGACCAAAAACCTACTACTTCAGCGTCGGCGGAGTCGGCGGCGCCTTCCACGGCAAGGTATTTTGGCCTTGGTGGAAATTATCGAGCACAGTCGCAGGTTTCTTCGTCATTGGACCAACAGATGGAGCTCCCGATAGACTTGATTGGATAAAAATTCCAAGTGTTTCATTTGTGCTTGGAAAGCGTTGTCGAAGAAGAGAGTGGCCTGTCGCAAGACGGCATTGAGCAACCATAATTTGCCATTGCCATCGGAGGAAGCGGGAGATGGGAATGCTGGTGGTCCGTTTGAGTCCGAAGTGGACGGTGCATCTGTGTTGACCTTTGATACGAAGCCATTTGCCATCGGACAGCACTTTGACGATCCAATGACCGAAGACGAACACAATCATACGGAAGATCGGTTTGATACGATGTTGCCTCCGGGCGCAGGAACAAAGAAATTCAAAGCATTTTCACAGGGAAGTACCAATGACCCGCAAAAAAGTGATGCAAGCCAGGCATCTCGGTACTAGGATTCTCGAAGCGTGGCGAGTCAGGCGACGAGAAGAACCCGTAGAACGTTTGCGGATGATCCAAGTGTGGCGACCTTTCATATCGGGCAAATGACACATTACTATGGTACATGTCAAGTGCAGCAACGTATTGTGATTCACATGCAACATCAGGTAGAAGAAGGCATTGTGATTGGAGCGCGGAGACTCCTCCGAAAGGGACAACCTGTTCTTGGCCATCATGTCGGAATTGGATATGACATGGTCCTGCCTCCTTACTTCCATACAAACTCGACAACGTCAGGTCCAACAAGGTTTTGCCTTGGCGTGCTTTTGTTCCTGCTCCTCTCATTGGTTGGTGGCCTCCGTGCCACAGCTAGCAATCCATTCTGTGTTATTTAGAGTGTGGTCTCACGACTGCACAGTCACGGTTGTGGCACTGTCCCACAACTGACAGATATAAATGGGTAATGGCCGAAGCGTAGTACCACTTGTAGAGGTACACAAATCGGGTCGTTCTTTCCCCGCCTTTCACAAAATACAAGCATGTTCTATCTTGCAACATATTGTTTCCACTCTTGAGTAAACACTTATAATACTAGGTCCTAGGATTGCAATCGAACGTTGAAAACAAGTCAACCACTTCTCATTGTGAGGTGGTTTTCCATTTCACACGATGAGTTGTTCGTAGAATGTCCGAATGAGGCGGCCGTTCCGTGGAGGGAGGTTCCCATGGTCATTCGGATAGGTCCGGTTTTGCAGTCTGTTGAACACTGCTAAGGACAAATGTAAATTGTAGTGCAGGTTTTGTTATTTCTCAAGTTATGGCTAGATACTATATTGGGTGTAGTGTGAGATCGACATTTTTGGATGTGTGTGATGAGAGAATGGAATGGAGGCGCATGACCGCTGATACTCGCCCTTGATCGAGGGCTACCAACCCATGATTTTCTTGCGTGCCGTTTCGAACGGTCCAGCGTCGAACGGCTTGGTAAATGCATCGCCGAGTTGGTCGGTTGTTGCAATAGCCTTCATGAAGATTCCGTTAGGATCGGTGCTGTTGGGAGAGCTAAGATGTGCACGGAACCAGTGGTACTTAATGCCGATGTGTTTGCTGCGTGGTGTCATTCGCGGTGGATCTTTGGTGGCCAATTGGAGTACTGCTTGATTATCCTCCCACACGGTACAGACGAAGCTGGGTCCAGTGGAGGCAAGTTGTAAGTGGGTGAGTATCTTGGAAAGTTGATTTCGTAGTGGGATGAGAGTTCGCATACTTGTTGAGGCTGCGATGTATTCAGCCTCCATGGTTGAGAGAGCGATTTCCGTTTGCAGCTTACTACACCAGGTGATTGGAGACTGACCGATGGTGATGATGAATCCGGTTCGGGAACGGACGGAGGTTGGATCGTCAGAGTCTTCGTTGCTCCACAGGCCCGCAAAGTCGGCGTCCACATAGCAGTGTAGATTGAGTTCTGTGGATGGTTGTAATATCAATCCTCGTTCAACAGTGCCCATGAGATAGCGCCCGATTCGTTTCAATGCTTCGCCATGCAATGCAGTAGGGTTGTTACTGAAGCGTGCAGTCTGGTTTATTGCGAAGGCACAATCGGGTCGGGTATTGTTCCCGAGATATAGGAGCATGCCCACGACGGATCGGTAGTTGTAGTCGGCGTTCAATGGTGCTCCGCCAATGTCTTTGCCGATTGTCTTTGTAGCTGGTGTAGGCTTTGGGTTGGACTTTTCAAGACCCAATGCGTTGATGATACTTCGTGTCAAATGTGGTTGACGTAGTTCGACGGTCCCGTCATGGTGGTGCTTGATCTCGACTCCAAGATAAGTCGGTAAGTCACCGAGATGTTCGTAGTCCATTTTTAAGCGAGTGAGTCCATCGAGAACTCGATTGACACTTTCGGCGTTAGGTCCACAGATGATTGCGTCGTCGACGTAGGTGATCATGATACACCCCATTCCAATAAAGAGGCAAGGATCAGATCCGTCGGGCTTGAGTCCGAGTTGCTCCAATTTGTTACGTAAGTAGTCGTACCACAGACGTGGTGCGCGACAATCCCCATACAGACTCTTGGTGACTTCTAGGACCTTATCGTGTTGACCTGCGCCATATCCTTGTGGAAGGTTGACGTAGATTGGTTCGGGAAGATCAGATTGCACAAAAGCGTTCTTGAAATCAATTGACACGGTGTGTAACTTGTGTTGTATAGACAGATTCAACAACAAGCGAACGGTTGGCCAGTCAATAACGGGAGCGAATGTGTCGTCACGGCTGAAGGATGCCTTTTGTTGGTCCCCACGGACTACCAGTCTGGCTTTGTAGCGTGAGATTGTTCCGTCTGGTTTGCGCTTTCTGACGAAGGTCCACATGACGTCCACAATTTCTTTCCCTTTCGCCATTGCACGGGAAACAAGCCTGAATGTTTTCTTTTCTTCAAGTTCGTTGAGTTCCTTGTCCATTGCGACGATCCATTTGTCTTGTTCCTCTTGTGATAGGTGACGGATGTCGAAGTAGGAGGGCGCGTCTTCGTTTATGGCCTTGGCACTGAAGTATAAAGGGTGCCAATCATCAATAATCCCCAGAGGTGAACGAATTTGTGCCAGTAGTTGCGAATCAAATGTTGTGCTCAACTTGTTGGGGTCCAATGTGGATGGGAGATTCCAGTTGATGGAATTTGCATAATGACCGAATGCGACAGGGTCGTCGTTGATGGCTGACATTGTAAAGGCTTGGTTGCTTGAGCTGAAGTGAGTCCATGTACTTTCGGATGGTGAGGGTGAAGAGTCCTCTGGATCTGGGAATCGTCGAGGTGGACGGCGTTGTCGTGTTGGACGTTGATCATTTGAGGCGTCGGCTGGTTGCGACTCGCCCGATTTCGAAGAAGGTTGCGACTCGCCCGATTTTGAAGAAGGTGAAGGCTCGCCCGGTTTTGAAGAAGGTGAAGGCTCGCCCGGTTTTGAAGAGAGTTCGGAATCGTCATCGTCATCGTGCTCGGGAACCGACGGCAATGGAGTATCGGTGACATCCAAGTGGAGGGGTGAAGCCACGGATGATGGATCCAGAGTCGTCCGACGGTGATTACGACCAAGATCAAGTGGTGTAGACGGAGTAGTAGGACTGTCAGCCAACGGTGGTTGGGTATGCTCGCCCTCGGGGACATGCGAATCAGGAGGAGTCGTGGTGTCCTCGAAGGAAACAGTAGGACTGGACCAGATGGAATCCAAATCGGGCATAGGCCCATCACGTGTCACGTCATGATCTTCCAGGTAGTGGTCGCGAGTAAAGAAGTCGGGTAAGCTATTATCCGAAGGGAGCGACCAAGTACTACAGACTGACATAAAGAGTTCGTCGTATACGACATGGAACTGGGGTGAAATGTGGCCTTTGTCCAGGTTCCGAATCATCCCCACCAAACTGGAATGGTTGGGGAAAATCCAAGGAACTGACCACGGCGTGAGCGACGATTCCACTTGGGGAGCTTTTTGCCATCTTGGAGTTTTGGATCCAACACATAACTCGGACATCCCCATACACGAACCCGACGCAGTAAAGTACAATCAATCCGGGTGCCAGAAAACATCTCCATGGGTGACAGACTTGTATCTTCGTGAGGGACATGGTTGTAGATCCATGTGGCGTACTCCATGGCCATGGGCTAAAGTGAAGGAGAGAAAGCGGACGGCCAACGGATGTGACAATGAATCATCATTGCCCGTGCCATGTAAGTCACTGTTTGAATTGCCCGCTCTGCTCCAGCATTCTCATGATGTGCTCCGACGCCAGATAAGGTATTGGTGGGTGACGGAAAGGTGTGCCGAGGTGCCTTGAGGGACTCCTGGAATGCATGGGAGGTGAAGACGCCGTTATCGGAATGATACCGATGAACATGTTGACCGGTCTGACTAAGAGAATGCTCGAATCGGTCTTTAGAATTGATGGTGTCGCTGCTGCCAAGGGATACTTGAGGGTAACAGAAGATGGCTTTGGAACCATGGTCAAAGAAGATGGTCCCTCCAACAAACTGGTGCTCTGGCCGCTCACGACCACGTGTGTGCCAAAGACGGCCACGGACGGTAGACTCGAAATGATCCATCGAGACCAATTCGCCGGGTGAAAGTTTCCGATCGGTTGGAGTTAAATGGCCAGCCTGAGGATGCGGTACGTTTGCTTTTGACTGAGTTGGTCGACGTCGTGCCTTGGCGTATAAACAAGCGAGACACTTTGGAGCCGCACAAGTGCTACTGCTTCGGAATGTTGTTGGTAAGCATGATGGTGTAGTGTCGTCATGGTCGGCGTTGGAGTTGTCACGATACAGACGCTGAATCCTTCGCATGTGAATGTGTCCCAATCGTTGATGGTCAAGCAAAAGTTGTTTTTGGGGCCCACTCAAATTCCGATTGGCAATATCCAAAGGATTGTCTTCATGGTCAGCCAAATACTGGTGGAGTGTAGGCGGAGTCTCTGTTCGAGATGCAATTTCCAATGGGCAACGGCACCATTGATTAAAGCCACAACGACAATCAACCGGACGGCGGGAAGAGTCTGCGTGTTGAGAACCCTTGATATTTTTCACGCGAACGATCGGAAGGTTACTTGAGTAGTCGATTGGTACGGTAATGCGACGATCTGTTGCCTTGTCGATCATGATACTCGCGAATGCTTGATTGCTAACAAAAGTGGGAAATCGTTGATCTTGGCGTAAGTAAGCGGCAGTGATTTGAGGAGAACAAAGTCTTGTGCCGGCAGCCTTGCAGAGATTGGCTGGAAAAACCCAACGACGGATGGATCCATCTTCGTGTATCGCGTCATATCCAACAATTCCAGTACCAATAATGGGAAAACGGTTGTCACTTGCTGCGGTTGACATCGAACCATAGTTGCCGTACACCAATTCAACGAAGTCATCCTCATTCATTGTCAGTCCATTCGAAGCACCAGTGTCAAGAATGATTGGCACAACAGGGTCACTCGGAGCATCAGTTTGAGTGGACTGAAAGACAGTCATGGTAGGATCAATTTGGTGCATGGCATAACGATAGGTGAAACGGGGTGTCTCACAATTCGCACGGAGAAGATTGCTAAAATCGGAGCCAAGAGTGTAGATCGTGGGATCTCTGGACAGCGGTAACAACTTGAGCTTGTCATAACCATCAACCGTGGTGTCGTGTAAACGTAATGCACGTATCGTGGGCCAATGGTTCCAGTTCGTGGCGGATCTTGACTTGCACCATGTTCGTCGTCTTGTTCTTGTACCATGCTCGCCCCTGACCCGTGGAGGAGTGAAACTCATGACTCCCAAAGGGTAAGTTGACGACGTGAACACGAGGAGATGAAATGCAAGGTAAAGGACCGAAAGTGGAGTCAAGCAAATTACATGATCGGATAAGCAAAGTCGGCTATCGAAACCACTGGGAGGAAAATGAAACGGTGGTTTGGGAAGTAACCGATTGAGGTGGCGAAGATGGGCGCGGCTAGACGACGTAAACCGATACAAACGACCAACCAGTGTCAGAACAAAACAATCAACCGTCGAGATCAAACAGAACCAACCACAAAGGCCGAACCAACAAATAAAGGTTTCCAACCAAGGGGGATAAAGGGCATCGGAGTGCTGGAGAAACACCCGCCCTAGTGAAAATCCCGCAAGGAGGTGAGAGCGACGTTGGCGTAAGTCTGAGGTGGTGCAGCAGTTGGTGCATCCGTAGTGCTGTCGGTCGAAGGAGTGACTGGAGAAGAGTCCGTGGTAGTCGCAGCGGCAGTCGTCTCGGAAGGTGCAGCAGCAGGAGGTCGACGGGAGTTCACCTTGGTGGGGTCATGGCGATCTGTGCTGTGATTACCCCATCGTCCAATGCCATTTGGAGTGCCATTGGGGCACAGAGCACACCACCACAATTTACGTTTGGGATTCGTTGGATGAGGTTTAGAATTAGCCTCACCGGGTCCAGGAGGTGTCGTATCAATAGGTAAAGGAGGACGACGGCCAGTATTCGACTTGGGGGTCCCAACCGGAGCAGCTGTCTTGGTTTCGGTAAGAGCGGGAAAGGCAGAAGTATCAGTCTTGACGGTCGGGAGCCATTTTTCCGAAAGTAAAAGAGAGTGATATTTGGACACCACACGTTCGCGTAAGCCGAAAAAGTCGTCAAGGATAGGGTCATCATGATTATCCAAGTAATCCATCATGCTGAGGAACTTGGGAACGGTACAGGTGAGAAGACGTTCCACAAAGATGCTACAGATGTCAGCGGGAACGTGTCCGCTCAAATTCAGACGTAGTACCACATTGTTAAACGTAGAACAAAACTGATTGAGATTTTCACCAGGATAGGCAGTAACACAATGCTTCTCCAACCGACGAACAATGCCACGGGCAGCTTCGGTGGTAGTCATCATGAGTTGAGTCAGAATCATGTGAAGAACCAAAGGACCACCCTGCTCGTTGTCTGGAATCGTGACCAAACGGTTCTCGAGGTCGGCACGAAGAGTTCCATCGCAAGAGGCAAGCAACAGGTCTTGAGTCCAGGAAAGATTCTGCGGATGCAAACTATCAGTCGTGCGTTCGGCATAAATCTGGTTACTCAACCGGACTTGGGTTTCCGAAATTGAGCATGCATGGTCCAACAAGCTCATGGTAGCACCAGAGGAGTCCAAAATACCGGTCGTCTCGTCAACTGGGAGAATGTCGAAGACCGAGTGCATGCAGTACGTGGTAAGGCGAGTCTTGAGGGCATAGAGTTGCATCATGATCTTGTTGTTGTCTTCAAAGAAGGACTTGTCATCAGTCGTACTAACAACTGCCCACGTGAAGCTGAAAGGAGGAGTAAGGCCAGTAACAGCTTCGTTTCGAAAGTCAAACAAGGTCTTGCCCGTCAAAGAACTGCGATAGGCTGGGGAGACAGTATCAGCGAAGGCTCCAAGTTCGAACGAGCGATTCTTCGTAGCCGTCAAAGCGATGCCGTTGATCTGGGTATCTGCCGAGAGAGAACCAACTCCAGAAGACTTCTTGGGGGTAGAAACAGGCGTAGGGATCTTCATGGTCGCAAAGGTAAGCAAAGGTAAAGGTTTCAATGATGAAAGTATACGGTAAGCACGTAGCTGTTTTGGATCGGTCCAAAAAGTGAGTGGTAGCTCCCGTGCGCTAGATCGTGTTGGGCAAAGCGAAGAAGTGATTTGGTTGGTGGACCAAGTTTCCAACTGCAAGGGTGATTCCCAGTTGCCGAAGGTTGGTCGCAGTAGAGTTCGGATTCGTAAAAGGGGCACAGGTAAGATATGTCGTACCACGAATGAATCCATAAGTAAATCAATTCTCATCGATATGCTGACGGTCATCAGTAAGGTGAATACTGTTACAACCCAGTGGAACCGCTTGGGCTCATAACCTCTCATTGTGAGGTGGTTTTCCATTTCACACGATGAGTTGTTCGTAGAATGTCCGAATGAGGCGGCCGTTCCGTGGAGGGAGGTTCCCATGGTCATTCGGATAGGTCCGGTTTTGCAGTCTGTTGAACACTGCTAAGGACAAATGTAAATTGTAGTGCAGGTTTTGTTATTTCTCAAGTTATGGCTAGATACTATATTGGGTGTAGTGTGAGATCGACATTTTTGGATGTGTGTGATGAGAGAATGGAATGGAGGCGCATGACCGCTGATACCACTAGAGAAATAAACTCCATTGGACCTTGCGCGTTTACGAGCTGATGTCGATGTAGGAAAGGGAGAAACATCAGCATGTTAGATGCTCAGTCCATCCAGAGACTGATACCATCCGTTTGGATGCTGGTCACAGAGTCGACGAAAGCACCACGAATTTCTATCCATTAGTGGTAATGTCGCACAGGTAAAATTGTACACACCACCAATCACGGCAACTTGATTGGCAGTCACCATATTGCAGCCATCACGGTGATTTCCGAATGGTGGAAGATTCCACACGCGGTTGAAGTGCGTATCCAAGACTTCCACGGTTGAATTGCCCCATCCTCCTGCAACAACCAGACAAGATCCCACGGCAACCATTGCACAAGAAGTTCGTGCATTGGAAAGGACCAGATCAGAATGAGTGGTCCAGGTGGGTGAGAAAGAAATCAACGTCGAGTCAGTTTCCTTTTCTGTCTCATCACCGTCACAGGGTGTTGTGTCGTCCAAATACTCCACCGAGTCAAGATTGCCGTACCCGTTTTGGCCTCCAACGACAAAGATGCGGTGACCAATAACCGCACTGGCACACCATTTTCGTGGAACAGTCATGCTTGGCCCCGCAGTGACAGTGTGGTTGTTTGTATCTATAATATACACTGACGACAAATCATGATCGCTGTAGCCACCCATTACTACAATGTATCGATCATGCACCGCAACAGCACAACATCCATCTCGGCCCGTTGATAATCGACATGTCAATGTCGTCCAATGACGTTCATGTGTGGTGCTGGTTGTCAAAGATGATTGCAGCAAATCATTGGAATCAATTCTTTCGATAGAATCCAATGGACCTTGATTGAATCGTCCCATCACAATTATTTCATCGTTGTATCCTCCCATTACGTAGACGGCTCCGTTGCACACAACAGCGGCATGTCCATCACGTTTCTGGTTCATGCGTGGCCCTAGTCGCCACTGCTTGTTTGATTCTGCCAAGTTTAATACATGAATGGAATCTAGCTCGCCTTGACCTGTTCGATATCCTCCCAACACGACGACGGTTTGTCTCTTGTGGTTGTTATCGGTATCTTTGTCCGAATCGAGATGAATCCATGAACGACGACTTTGTGTCGTGTAAAGTGCCACGATGCCACGACAAAGCACCAGATTCTTGTCGCGTCCTTACACAAGCCGGATCGTTCCTTCCAGCCTTTGACAACAAGGAAGTACCTCCTATCTTGCAACGTGTTCTTTCTACTTTTTAGTAAACACTTACTAGGTCCTAGGATTACAATTGAATGTAGAAAACGAGTCAACCACTTGAGAACAAAATCCGCTATGTTTCATCAGACCCTTTCTTATTTTGGCACGTATTCTGCCTTGCTCGTTTACGAGCTGATGCCGAGGTGAAAAAGGGTGAGATATCAGCATCTCGGATACCCATACCTTCAAGAGAATGATACCATCCGTTCGATTGCTGTTCACAAAGTCGACGAAAACACCAAGAATTCCTATCCATTAGTGGTAATGTCGCACAGGTAGGATTGTACAAACCACCAATCACGGCAACTTGATTGGCAACAGTCACCATACTGCAGCCATCGCGGTGATATGCGAATGGTGGAAGATTCCACACGCAGTTGCGGTTCGTATCCAAGACCTCCACGGATGATTCGTATCCTCCAGTCACCACTAGACAAGATCCCACGGCAACCATTGCATAACAACTTCGTGCATTGGAAAGCACTAAATCAGAATGAGTTATCCAGGTGGAAAAGAAAGAACTCAATGTCAAGCCAGGTTGCTTCTTTGTCTCTTCATTGTCACCAGGCTTTGAAAATTCCAAATACTCCACCGAGTTAAGATCGTTTTCGCCTCCAACGACAAAGATGCGGTGGCCAATGACCGCACTGGCACAGGATGCTCGTGGAACAGTCATGGATGGTCCAGCAGTGACAATGTGATTGCTGGTATCAATAATATCCACCGACGAAAAACAGCGATGGTTGTAACAGCCACCCATTACAACAATGTATCGATCATGCACCGCAACAGCACAACATCCATTTCTTCTCGTCGATAATCGACATGTCAATGTCGTCCAATGACTCTCATGCGTGGTGGTTGTTGTTAAGGATGATTGTAGCAAATCATTGGCATCGATTCGTTCAATACAATCCAAAGTTACTCGATTGAATCCGCCCATTACGTAAACGCCGCCATTGCACAAAGCAGCGGCATGTCCACCACGTTTCTTGTTCATGGGTGGCCCTTCTCGCCACTGCCTGTCTGGGTCTGCTAAGTTCAATACAAGAACGGAATCCGTGGCACCTGGGGCTTGTCTGTAACCTCCCAACACGACGACCGTTTGTTCCTTGTTGTTATCGGGATGATCAATTATGACCGTAGCATGATGCCAGCGCCATTCACCCTCAAGAGAAGGCCAGTCCTCGATATTCCATTCAGGTGTCTCGTTCAAAAGGACTAGGCCCGACTGCCATGCTTGTTCTTTCAGTGTCGTTGTCATGGTCACGGCGCTTTACAACAACGTCGACGAGAAATGACAGCTTTGCAATTGAGCTTTCGCAGCGAGGAGAGGAGAGAGAGTGATGTGTGAAGACAGGAAAGTTGTGCCTGTCCTGCGTACGATGATGAAGGGCAATCAATCGCACATAGATTTCATGACCCCAAGAAAAGTATCTTTTGCTCTAAGATAGGACGAGACGAGAGGGAGAGAGATCGACATCCCAATTTGTGATGAAGAGGTCCTCCTATGACGAAGAGGTCCACAGATCGACAATCCAACATCCACTGGGTAGATATCCCTAGTTTCTGAGTCATCTCGACCAACACCATTTATGGAACACCATTCTTGCCTTGGGCCTACGGACTGTTCACATCAATAACAACAAAACAGAGTGAGACAGTGGTCCTCTCTTGATCCAATGATGTGAGTGGGCAGCACTCATCAGGTATATAGTGAAGGAAGCAAGGCCACAAGTACAAGTACAAGTACAAGTACCAAACACAAGAATCTGACGACATGATGGACCAGAAGGAACATGTCATTCATCCCATTCTGACTCGCTTCCCGTGTTGCATTAGCTCACAGCAGACGCCTGCATTCGTCTTCTTTGGATCGCTTTGAGATCCATTGAAACGACAAAATCAGCAATCAGCACCATACGGCCACTATTGTGCTTTTTGTAACAAAGATTGTCCTCCTCCACTAGACGTGCAACAGTGGAGGACCAAAGTGTTATACTCATGTATGTCATTCATCCCATCAAAGCACCAGATTCTTGTCGCGTCATTACGCAAGTCGGATCGTTCCTTCCAGCCTTTGACAACAAACAAGTACCCCCTATCTTGCAACATGTTCTTTCTACTTTTGAGAAAACACTTTGTAGGTCCTAATAGGATTGCAATTGAATGTAGAAAATGAGTCAACCACTCGAGAACAAAATGGCTATGCTTAATCAGACCCTTTCTCATTTTGGCGCGTATTCTTCCTTGCTCGTTTACGAGCTGATGTCGAGGTCAAACATGGCAAAATATCAGTAACTCGGTAACCCATTCCTTGCAGAGAATGATACCATCCGCTGGGCTGCTGCTGCTCACAGAGTTGACAAAAACACCATGTATTCTTGTCCATTAATGGGAATGTCGCACAGGTAGGATTCTCAAATCCAGCAATCATGGCAATTTGATTGGCAACAGTGACCATACTGCCGCCAATGTTGTGATTCACGAATTGTGGGAGATTCCACACGCGGTTGCGGTTTGTATCCAAGATTTCCACGGTTGCACTGTCTCCTCCGGCCACAACCAGACAGGATCCCACGACAGCCACTGTACATTGATATCGTTCGCCAGAAAGTACCAGATCCAAATGAGTCTTCCAGCCAGACAAGGAGAAAGCAATCTCCTTTGTTGTCTCATCATTCTCACAGGGTGCTGCATAGTTCAAATACTCCACAGAGTCAACACGGCCATGTTCAATCCAACCTCCGACGACAAAAATGCGGTGTCCAATGACCGCACTGGCACATAATTGTCGAGGAACACTCATGCTTGGTCCTGCTGTAACAGCGTGGTTGCGGGTATCAATAATATCCACCGACGACAAATAGCGACCGTTGCATCCAGCCATTACAACGATGTATCGGTTATGAACAGCAACAGCACCACATCCTGATCGTTCCGTTGATAATCGACAATTCAATGTCGTCCAATGGCTCTTCTGAGTACTGCTTGATGTCCAAGATGATTGCAGTAAATCATTAGCATTAATGCGTTCCATGCAATCCCACCTTGAATAGCCGGCGTTTCCTCCCATAACGTAGATGCCACCGTTGCACACAACAGCGGCATGTCGAACACGTTTCTTGTTCATGGGTGGTCCCACGCGCCACTGCTTGTTTGGGTCTGCCAAATTTAATACAAGAACCGAATCGAGCTCCTCGCCTTGACCTATTCGATATCCACCCAACACGACGACGGTTTGTTCCTTGTTGTTATCGGTATGATGAAGTACGACCGTAGCATGTGCTTCACGACATCCACCCTCAAGAGAAGGCCAGTCCTCGAAATTCCATTCAGGTGTGTCAGTACGACCGAAGCATGATAGTAACGACATCCACCCTCAAGAGAAGGCCAGTCCTCGAAATTCCATTCAGGTGTCTCGTCTAACAGGACAAGGCCCGACTGCCATGCTTGCTTTTGCAGTGTCGTTGTCATGGTCACGGCAATTGAGCAACGCGTGGAATGGGAAAGCTTTCGCAGCGAGAGCTTCCACGGGCAGTCAATCGCACATAGATTACAGGAAAGGTGTGCCTGTCCTGCGTACGATGGATGGCAGTCAGTCGCACATAGATTACATGACGTATCTTTTACTGTAAAAGATACGACGACGAGGGAGAGAGAGAGCGTCATTTGTGGTGAAGAGGTCCTATTCATCAGATCGACAATCCATAATTTCCAAGTCATCTCGTCCCACGCTATTTATGGAGCAACACCATTCTTTCCTTGGTCAAGTTCACAACGACAACGACAACAACAACAACAAAAGAGAGAGTGGTCTTTTTGACTTCTTGATCAATGATTCGAATGGGCATCACTCATCGGGTTAAAGTCAAGGAACCAAGGCCACAAGGACAATCACACAAAAGCAAGAATCTGACGACATGATGGGCCAGAAGAAACATGTCATTCAGCATCCCATCATGGCGCTCATGATGTGTTGCATTAGCTCGCAGCAGACGCCTGCATTCGTCTTCTTTGGACCGCTTTCCAGAATGTCACGTGGATGTGGTTGGACCGCAAAGGTTGGTCCCCAATGTCATTATATCAATCATCATTGTTGGAGAGGCAAAACCGTCTCGTGCCGTCTTGGCCGGTTGTCAGTATTGCTCGCGCATGTGGTCCATTGATTGTGGCAGACGCGGTCAATGGCCTCCGTCCGCCAAGGTGGGTGTAAGGACCAGTGCTACATTTGTCAATAGGTGACGTTGTCGTCTCGATTGTAAACCACAAGAGTTCAACGAGCAAAAAGTGGACCGGATGAGTCGTTGCTTGGATCCACCTGTGGCGTCGAGAACGTACAAGAGTTTTGTTATGTCAAAACGACCTCCAGCCAAAAAGAGTGAAACTAGATGAAGCATTCACGACAACTAAGAGAAACCAGACTTGACAATGAACAATCAATCATCATTCCTGTCCTGCTCGTGACAAGGCATTGTAGGGGCCTCTCTTGTCCTTTTTGTCGCTTGCTAATTCTGCTGCTTAGTTCGAGGTACAAATATTACCGTGGTGGAGCGGTGGTGTAAAACTTGTCGGTTTCCCCACTTCCACGCCCAATAACAAAACAAAAGTACAGAAGTAGCAACCACCCATGCTCGATTTCTACAAAGAACAATCAGAAGTGGACAACAGTGACAACAAGATTCGCCTTGACCATCCAAACAACACCCAACTAGAACAATCGCCCGTCTCTTTCAACAAGGATCACGACAAGAAGTGAAAAATCACAACTCCTGATCCACCAATAGCAGCCAAACACCAAGAAGAACAATCGTCGCTTGCACAACAGGTCGATCGATGCATCATCATCACAATGGGTGGATCAAATGACGACTTCCAAAACAGGTGCCTTGTTGGAACAAGGTTCACCAGAAGCACAGTCTTGGGAATTGTAGCACACCACCAATATTTGTACCGCGTCGACGGATTGGTTGCTCCACAACGAGACATTGACACCAAGAAAGAGGAATCGACGACGACTCACGATAAACATGTTTTGCCTACAACAGGGGAAGTAGAGTTTGCACTGTTGCGCTCGCAACGGAAAGCAAAACATAGACAAACTGTGTTGGCTGTCGGATCCAGCCGTTGCTACCAATCCATGGCCCCACCGACTGCGTCCCACAACTTTTAGGTCATGGTCGAGACGTCACTTGTTCCTTATGTGCCATCTCTGGTAGAGACACAAGTCGGGTCGTTCTTTCCATGTTCAAAGAATCCAACGAGACTATGAAAGAAGTTCATCTTCCATTGAGAGATGATTCATTCTGATCAAGACCAGAGAATATTCAACAGCACAGAGAGGAATGATACCATGGCCATCCACCCAAGAGTGACTGTGACAGGTGAATGCGTTCAAAACACACAAGAAATTGCTCTTAGATATATGATTCACTTCATTAACTTATATAACTCACAACGTAACTTAGGATGGATACGATCTCCTGTTTTGTTCGAGAGTATTATGGCCATGATATAGTTGCCGGGCTTATGGCCGTGCAACTTGTTGCACATTTCTCAAGTACCATCCTCTATCATGTATTGGTCCTCAATCGGTTACGAGCGGATGTTAAGCTGGTGCAGGATATTTCATTAACATCTCCGTTCCCCGATCGTTCTTGACAATGATACCATTCGTTCCGTGGCTGCTCACAGAGTCGACAAAAAGACCACGTATTCTTGTCCATAAGTCGTAATGTCGCACAGGAAGGAAAGCCCCATCCACCAATCACGGCAACTTGATTGGCAACAGTTACCATAGTACAGCCATCCCGGGTATTTGCCAATAGAGGAGAATTACACATGCGGTTGCGGATTGTATCCATGACTTCCATAGATAAATTCCATCCTCCCGCCTCCACCAGACAAGATCCCACAGCAACCATTGTACAAGAACTTCGTGCATTGGAAAGCCTCAACTCGGAATGAGTGGTCCAGATGGGTGAGAAAGAAATGAATGTCAAGCCAGTCTCCTTTTTTGCCTCGTCATTGTCACAGGGTGTTGCGTAGTCCAAATACTCAACCGAGTTAAGATTGCCGTTCTCGTTTTGGCCTCCAACGACAAAGATGCGGTGACCAATAACCGCACTGGAACACTGTCGTCGTGAAATAGTCAAGCTTGGTCCCTCAATGACAATGTTATTGCAGGTGTCAATAATCTCAACCGACGACAAACAACGGTTGGTGTAGCCACCCAATACAACGATGTATCGGCTTTGAACCGCAACAGCACAACACATTCGTCGTTCCGTTGATAAGCGACACGGGAATGTCGTCCAATGGCTCTTCGTAGAACTGCTTGGTGTCGAAGATGATTGCAGCAAATCATCGGCATCAATCCGCTCCAAGCAATTCATATGCAACCCTTCACTGTATCCTCCTACCACATAAATGTCTCCATTACACACAACAGCGCTATGTTCATCACGTTTCTTGTTCATGGGTGGCCCTTCTCTCCACTGTTTGTTTTGGTCTGCCAGATTCAATTACAGAACGGAATTGAGCTGGCCTTGACCTGCTTGATATCCACCCAACACGATGACGGTTTGTCCCTTGTTGTTGATATCGTCGTCATTATCGGGATGATTAAGTACCACCAAAGCATGACCTACACGCCATCCTCCCTCGAGCGGAGGCCAATCGGCTTAATTCCATTCTGCTGTCTCTTTCGATATGACAAGGCCCGACTGCCACGCTTGTTCTTGCAGTGTGGTGGCCATGGTTGCAAACGTTTCCACTGCAGAATTTATGGGGATCGAGACACTGTATGCTAAGTGGTTAGTGGTTTTCCTCTGATGTTGTGATTCTGATGGGTGCGGACTGGAAGCACGACTGACTGCAGAAAATGGATGGACCAAAGAGGGGTAGGAGCTTTCGTCACGAGACAAATCGTGACCGTTGCCACGCAATAAAGAAGATCGCGCCTTCTTGTTTGGAGTTCCATGAAAAGTTTTGGATACCGAAATTAACCTCATGGTGAGACAGACAACCACTGATATGTATGGCTCCTATCCATCTCTTTGTCTCCTTGTGTTGCATCCATAGGTTCTTCGTGGGCGCTCATGACTAGAGGATCTCTTTGCAATCTGAGCCTCTGCTTTTGATAACCACAACTTCTCTTCTTACGGAGGGACCCATGAGATGGTGATGTACATTACACGAAACAAGAGATTCCATATACCCCTCATTGCGGATCCTCCCTCACTCTGAGGATGAAAGCGGTAAATCAGAAGAGATTCGCTTCCTCCATGCATGTTTTGGCCCGATGGATACCTCCTGATGTTGTTGCTCATCTTGCGTTAGGATGTTGTGGGGAAGACGACCAACTGCTGGGAACACTTAATCGATCGAGAGTCTCATTGCAGACCATGATTGCCCACGGGCTTGGGCAGACCATCTCGAAGCTTTTTAGCCGTAGGAGCAAGCTTACAGAGGGAGTTTTGTGGATGAGGAATGACGAATCGTCAACGGTTCTGCATCCTCGGTGCTGCCGCTGCTACACTCATTACTGCACTGCACTGATTGTGCACATGTTCGTCATTCCGTCGTCTCTCGTTTCCGCCAATGTCCGAGCTTTGCGAAGCGCCCATGGGAACTAGCAGTATACCGATTGGACATGCGCTCCTCCGTCATCCTCTCGACTCGCACCACAAGAATGGTAGAATGCTCATTGCTGGCAACCAAGACTTGTTTCCAATCCCCTCTAGTAGCAGAATAACAATTTGTTGGTGGGTCCCAACAAGAAAAGGTCGACATTGGGAATTGAGTGGATCATTTCTGGTGGCGACAAGAAGAGTCCCTTTAGTACCGAACAAGAAGAAAGTTATAGCTGCAGGCCATGAAGCGTCAACGGAGAATGCCCGTAACAGCCATGAAGGTCGTGTGGATTCGTGTCAGATCTTTTGTGGTTGTTGCGGATGTCACTTGCAATGGGTGGTGGAGTACAGTATGGTCGGGTTTTGTTTGGCATTTCCATACATCCCAATCACAATGCCATGGAATACCCAACAATGCAATGAAGGCTTCACAGTCTGTCTGGTTGTTGGTTCCCATCAACGAATACCCAATCGACCGAGAAGCAACGACACTGCGCACAGGCCGTGGATGGAGACCTGGGCAGTGATGCGAGTCGTCTGGGAAGGAACTTGGTTCGACCGAGCTGTTGTTGTTTCGTCGACCGAGCTGTTGTTGTTGGCACTGCTCTTGTTGTTCCATCCTGCTACTTCTTCTGCTGCTGGTCGATGGTCATGACGGGTACCGGTCGTTGTCATGGTACTGGCTCAGGTCAGTTTCGTCATCCTGCAATTTTTGCCATGGGTCGTGGTGTCTCTCGCGAAGAACCCCAGTAATACAACGGATGAAAAGGCCAAGGCCACTTGCTGCTGACATGACTAGATACGGTGCTTGCAAACTGTCGACCTTGGCAACCTGGCTAGGCGTCTTTTACAAAAAGCACGGGCAGGTTGCGCTATGCATACTATGGGTCCGTCTGCTGCGCTAGTGGGAGTGTGGTTGGATGTTTCCCAAGGAATACCTGCCATGAGTTTAGACTGCCAATTGGGATGATCATTCTTTGGCTGCCATGGCCGTGGATCGAACGCCGTTGCCGTTGGGATGATACCGTAGATGCCTTGTTTCCCATTGAGTGTAGCAGTAGGTTCTATTAAAGAGTGGTCGTCTTTTGGCGACATCAATCGATATTTTAGAGTGACAGGGCTCGTCTCGGTCGGCGCGCCTGCGAGCCATTCCTGTCCTCATTCCGCGACCAAGATTTGGAAGGGACTCCACAGACTTCGGGGGGGGGACTCCACATCACAGTTTGGGGGAAGATCTATTATAACGACAAAAAACAAAGGGAAGAATAGTCTATTCTTCCAGCTGCCGCACGCGCGCCGCTACTGAAACGACAAAAAAAGATCAGCACGGCCATTCTTGTGTCCTCCTCCACTGGACGTGCAACGTAGAGTACCAAAGTGTTATTGAAACGACAAAATCAGCAATCAGCACCATACGGCCACTATTGTGCTTTTTGTAACAAAGATTGTCCTCCTCCACTGGACTTCAACAGTGGAGGACCAAAGTGTTATACTCATGTATGCACCACAAGTGCTGTCATTTAGAATCCAGATGTTTGCCGTTTGTTTGCTCGCATGGACAATCCAGCAAGCCATACTTGGACACGAGGTGGTTGGTGGGGATACCGCAGCACTGCCATGGTCTTTTTTTCCTTCCTCCGTGATAGTGCCATGGGAAAGTGGCTATACTTTGTACTCTGCAAACTGCTATTGTGGATCTCCATGGACCGATCTGACGACGGTGTGAAGACATGTCTCTCTTTTGGCGTTGGACTTGTATGTGGGAAGTGCTCCTACAGCCCAGTGTCGCCGCAACAGCGCAAGCCAGGAAAGAAACCACGATGGAATCCCATAGCAAAAGTACAACAACCAAACCGCATTTGTCGTTGTCACACTGGACGAAAAAAGAACACCATACTACAAGACCACGCAAATCTCTTTGTGTTGTGGCACCGCATGGCAGTCTGGTCGACAATTATATGTGGACTCTTTCTCGACATGACACCATAAGGACCTGTGCTGAATCGATAACAAAGTCGCCCCATTGGAAGTACATAAAAATGTGGAGGCTCGAAAAAAGTACGGAGCTTTACAGCAACTGGTATTAAACTTATGACGACAGCTCTGAATGGAAACGTCGTATGTTTGCAACGAATGCTCAAAGTCGGACCACCGTGACGAGGAGTGCAGTACTACGGATTGAAGGATGGACCCTTTTTCAACTCCTCCCGATGCGTCCGATTGGAGTAGTGGAGAACTGGTTATGGAAAGGATCGCATCGCCCTTTCAAGTCTAATACGTACGAAGATTCAAGCTTGGTGTTGGTGCGGAACGACAAGGCAGCAACACCAATTAGAATCCAACGAAGAAGAAGAAAAACAACAACAACAACCACAAATTCTAGTAGACTACAGCCAAGACATGATCGGCGGCATTCGTGGTCGTGGTTTTGTTGTTGGTACCGCTGAGTTCGGTACGAGGCTCAAATGTGGTAGTGATCGAGGTCCAACACTGCTGTGAGACGATAGGCATGACATGATCGGCGCGGGTCGTGGTTGTGTGGGTGTTGTACGAGGCACAAACGATGTACTGGTCAATGTCCAACACTGCTGTTCGACAGTGTTGTAATCGTGCAACAAGGTTTCGGCGGAACTGGCATTGAGGGGCAAGACATAACTTTGCACACTACGATTGTTCTTGTGGATCCCCATGGACCGATACCCATGGACTGTCAACGAGCCACTACGGAGAGACTGATTGCTGGATCGACGCAAGCAAATTGCCGAATTGGAGAAAATATCGAACACACGACGGTGTCACAAAATCCAAAGGAATCGTAAATGTCCTGTCACCCGAAACCACAAGCATCGAGAGACGGGGTACTGTCCTCTCACGCAGGCATTCGCCATAGAAGAACCGGACCCCACACAATTAAACGCATGGTCGGAACGAAGACGACCGTCCAAAACGAGTCACTGCGCCCAAGTGTTTCAGGCACGCAACCATAATCTTCCACAGCAAGATAACTCGACTCATTCACCAGCAGAGAGGCATGGTACCATGGGCATCTATATCCAAGGCCTGCCTCCACTCCTGTTTGCGGTGTAATGCAGGATAGTGTAACTTTCGTTTTCTACTAGTACAACAGTGTTCATTATATCTCTATAGGTCGCAATGTCATAACGAAAACAATCCAACTACTGTTTGAGAGTAAAATGATAATGCTAAAGTTCCGCTATTGTTAGGACATACATGCAATACGTTGCAGATTTCAAGTTTCATCCTTCCCTTCATCACCACGGCGTGTATTGGGCCTTGCGCGTTTATGAGCTGATGTCGAGGTGGAGAAGGGTGAAATATCAGCATGTTGGATATTCCTTCCTTCCCCAAAAAGAAACCATCTGTTGGGCTGCTGCTCACAGAGTCGTTGAAAACACCACGTATGCTTGTCCAGTAGTGGTAATGTCGCACAGGTAGGACTGCCAAAACCACTTATCACGGCAACTTGATTGGCAACAGTCACCATACTGAAGTCATCGCGGCGATTTCCGCATGGTAGGAGATTCCACACACGGTTGCGGTTCGTATCCAATACTTCCATACTAACATTGCCTCGTCCTCCCGCCACAACCAGACAGGATCCCACGGCAACCACTGCACAAGAAGTTCGTGGGTTGGAGAGCACCATTTCAGAGAGAGTGTTCCAAGCGGACGAGAAGGAAATGACTGTAGACAAAGTGTCGTCTTTTCTCTCCTGCGTAAATTCCAAATACTCCACCGAGTCAAGATGGCCATTGTCGTTATGACCTCCAACGACAAAGATGCGGTGGCCAATCACCGCACTGCCACAAAGTTGTCGTGGAACAGTCATGGATGGTCCCGCAGTGACAGTGTGGTTGTTTGTATCTATAATATCCACCGACGACAAATAACGATCGTTGTTATAGCCACCCATTACAACGATGTATCGGTTGTGAACCGCAGCAGCACAACATCCATGTCGTTCCTTTGACAACCGACATGTCAATGTTTTCCAATGACTATCCTGCGTGGTGATGGTTGTTAAGGATGATCGAAGCAAATTATTGGCATCAATTCGTTCGATACAATCCAAAAGTCCTCGACTGTATCCTCCCATCACGTAAACCCCTCTATTGCACGCAACAGCAGCATGTCCATAACGTGCCTTGTTCATCGGTGGCCCTTCTCGCCACTGCTTGTTGTACTCTGCCAAATTTAATACAAGAATTGAGTTGACATAGCCTTGGCCTTGTTTGAATCCTCCCAACACGACGACGGTTTGCTCCTCGTTGTTATCGGTACGATTCAGTACGACGGAAGCATGATAGTAACGCCATCCACCCACAAGAGGAGGCCAGTCCTCGAAATTCCATTCAGGAGTCTCTTCCAAAAGTACAAGGCCCGACTGCCATGCTTGTTCTTTCAGTGTCGTTGTCATGATCCCAATGTCGACAAGAAATGGCAGCATGAGAGCGGGTCTATTTGTATAATAGAGCAACGCGTGGAAGTGGAAGCTTTGCTTTTTTGCTTGGAGACCGGGCGCGTGGAGACAGAAAAGGTGTGCCTGTCCTGCGTACGATGGTGAAGGGCAGTCAATCGCACATAGATTTCATGACAAGCCCCCAAAAGTATCTTTTGCTGTAAAAGATACGACGACGAGGGAGAGAGAGAGAGCGACATTTGTGATGAAGAGTCCTTTTGTATGATGAATAGGTCCACAGATTGACAATCCCTAATTTCCAAGTCATCTCGTCCCACGCCATTTATGGAGCAACACCATTCTTCCCTTGGTCCTATACAGTCTGTTCACAACGACAACAACAACAGAGAGAGTGGTCTTGTTGACTTCTTGATCCAATGATTCGAATGTGCACCGCTCATTGGGTAGTTTTCGAGAATATCACGTGGATTTGGTTGGACCGCAAAGGTTGGTCCTGTGGCAGACGCGTATTGCACTGGTTCAAGGGCCTCCATTCGCCAAGGTGGGTGTCAGGACCGGTGCTACATTTGCCAATGGGTGATGGTGTTGTCTCGATTGAAAACCACAAGAGTTCAAGAAGGAAAAAACTAGACCGGATGAGTCGTCGCTTGGATGCACCTGGCGTCGAGAACGTACAAGAGTTTCGTGTGTCAGGCTATGTCAAATTGCCGGTGTCAAACCACTAACGACGAAATACACCGTTGCAACAAAAGAGGCCGTTGGAAATTGCAGGATGTGACTGACAGATTCGGGAGTTGCATTCCTGTGGGTCTATTCCAAAAACATCCAGTTCCGCAATTTCTGAAACAGAGGTGGTAGGACAACGGCAAGAACATGAACAAGACAATGACAGAGTGGCCTTGTCCAATGCTTGTGTGTTCTCTGACATGAAACACCGATCGCGAACATGGATACTGACTGTGAATCCAAGCCTGGTAGTAGCTGCAGCGGCGGCAACATTGCAGTTTGAGCGTGGCTCGATCGATTCTCTGGTGTTTATTGGCCTGGAGCTTGGTCCATAGTTTGACAGCACCCGACAAGCTCTAAGCAATGTCCTTGTCTATGCAACGACGGCAACCAGAATGCTTTTCTTCAGTCAACGTGACGCAAGTGTGCTTTCAGCTTCACGATTACACAAAGCCTTGGTTCGAATCGGCGCAGTCTCTCTTGGAAACAAGTCTTGTCCGTCCAACTTTGGGGTGTTGTACTCCACAACCATGCCGTGTCATTGTCATGGATGGGGATCTGCGGCCACGAGAACAGAATTTTGGATTCACAAAGCAGTATCGACGAGCAATACTGTCGCAAAACAACAACAAACAAACCACAGTGCAGTGGTAATGACCAGTCCATGATGGTAGACGTGTTTTACCGTGGAAAATGGACAGACAACACCCACCAGAATTTAACAACGAAGAATAACAAGTTTCGACCAGTAATTTAGAATCCAGACGTTGGAATGGAAAAGCCGTCTGGTTGAAAGTATGGAGCAAGCCATACTTCGATACGAGGTGGTGGTTGGGGATGTCGCAGCACTACCATGGTCGTTTTCGCCTTCCCCCGTGACAATGCCATGGGAAACTGGGACGTTGCGCACCGCAATGTTCTTTTTGATTCCCATGGACCGATGACCATAGCCTCACCAAGAGCCACATCACTGGGGAGAGACTGATTGCTGAATCGACCCATAAAGTTATCGGACTCCTGAAAAATTTGTGGCTGTGCAAAAATTCCAAAGAATTCACAAATTTCCTAATAACGACTGCCACCCGAAGACACGAGCACGCGTCATAAAAGGACCCGACCGACAAACTGTCGCATGGTCGGAACTAAGACGACCGTCCAAACGAGTCGCTGTGTACAACCGCCGAGGAGAAGCGCGCGTGTGTCCGGCATGTTTGTATGTGTTGACGTTGTTTGGTATTGATGGTTCCGACTAGAGTGCTTCAGGCGCACAACCATCATCTTGGTCAGCCAGGTAACTCAACCCATTCAACAGCAGAGAGGCATGGTACCATGGACAGGCACTCAAGAGCATGACTCCACTCCTCTATGCGGAGAACGGCAGGGTCATGTCGGACGCTATAACTTTCATTTTCTACCAGTACAACGAAGACATGACATCTCAATAGTTAGCAATGCCATTAAAAAAAAAAACAAGAAAAGTGCTTGAGAACCAAATGATTATGCTATAGTTTTGCAACTGCAGGACATGGATGCAATATTTATACGTCGCAAAATTCAAGTTTCATCCTTTCCTGAATCACCACGCTGCGTACTGGGCGTAGCTCGTTTACGAGCTGATGTCGAGGTGGAAAAGCGTGAAACATCAGCATCTCGGATACCCATTCCTTCCCGGAACGGGTCCCATTCGTTCCGAGGCTGCTCACAGAGTCGCTGAAAACACCACGACTTCCTATCCATTAGTGGTAATGTCGCACAGGAAGGATCGCCCCATCCACCAATCACGGCAACTTGATTGGCAACAGTCACCATACTACAGCCATTACCGTAATTAGTGAATGGTAGGAGGTTCCACACATGGTTGCGGTGCATATCCAATACTTCCACGGTTGGATTGCCTCGTCCTCCCGCCACCACCAGACAAGATCCCACGGCAACCATTGCACAAGAACTTCGTGCATTGGAAAGGACCAAATGAGAATGAGTGATCCAGGTGGACGAGAAAGATATCACTGAAGCAGTAGTGTCCTTCTCTGTCTCCCTATTATCACATGGCCTTGTGAAGTCCAAATACTCAACCGAGTCAAGATTGTCATGCTCATTACAGCCTCCAACAACAAAGATTCGGTGACCAACGACCACACTGGCACAAAATGACCGAGGAACAGTCATGGATGGTCCGGAAATGAGAGTGTGATTGCCGCTATCAATAATATCCACTGACGGCAAATAACCATCGTCGCAGCCACCCATTACAACAATATATCGGTTGTGCACCGCAACAGCACTACACCCTCTTCGTTCGGTTGATAGTCGACAATTCAATGTAGTCCAAAGGCTCTCATGTGTGGTGCTGTTTCGTAAGGATAATTGCAGCAAGTCATTGGCATCGATTCGTTCGATACAATCCAAAGTTCCTCCATTGTATCCTCCCATTACGTAGACGGCTCCGTTGCACACAACAGCGGCATGTGTTCGACGACTCTTGTTCATGGGTGACCCTTCTCGCCACTGCATATTTGATTCTGCCAAGTTCAAAACAAGAATGGAATTGATGACACCTTGGCCTTGTTAAAATCCTCCCAACACGACGACTGCTTGTCCCCTGTGGTTGTTGTTATCGTTCTTAGCGGGATGATCGAGTACGACCGTAGTATGATCGCGACGCCATCCACCCATAAGAGGAGACAAAAGTGTTCATTCCATTCAGGTGTTTCGTTCAAAAGGACTAGGCCCGACTGCCATGCTTGTTCTTTCATTGTCATGCTCAACGTTTTCGACTGCAGAATTTATGGGGATCGAGACACTGTCTTGCGTAGGTTTGGTCTGTTGTTGTGATGCTGACGGGTGCGGACTGGAAGCACGACTGACGGTACGAAATGGATGAAACAAAGAGGGGTAGGAGATTTTGTCACGAGACAAATCGTGACAGTTGCTTCGACCGACCTGTTCTTGTTGACACTGTGCTCTTGTTGTTCCGTCCTGATGTGCTGTTCGATGGTCGGAGTCCAGAATAACGGGTGCCTGTCGTTGTCGTGGTGGTACTGGCACAGGTCAGTTTCGTCGCCAAATAATTTTCGGGACGCGTCGTCCTAGTAGTACACAGTGTTTCGTGGTCCCTCTCGATGAAGGCTCCACAGTTTGTCTGGTTGTTGGTTCCTTACGCATACCGAGTCGACGAGAAGCACAGTGGACACTGATCTTGTTCTACGGTTGATCATTGCAGGTTGAGACGGACAAGCATCAAAAGTCATCTCGAATTCATGATGTGATCCATGATGCGGCGGTACGATTGCTGTAAGGTTGCGCAGTGCATGTTGTGATGGTGGTGGGGTGGAACTTGGTATGGCCCACATCGTCCATTGTCGTCGACCCCGTTGTTCTCCACGCCACAAAACATTCCTAGCGTTTCTACCTAGTATCTTTTACTGTCATCAAGATTGTAGGTACAGGCCATAGTGCACGTCCATGACTAGCTCCCAGCGGGAGGTAGTCATGAGAATTCGTGAAAGAGTAGTTAGAAGACCAAAAGCACGACACATATGCGACCCGACTCCTCACCCCCGCTGGGGACTACTCCATCGCATCGACCACGATGAAGGCGACAACATGTCTCTTCAAGAAGCGATGATTGAGGACAACAACCATGAAGTGGCCTCCTTCAATCCGTGACAATTGAATTGCGAGGCCCAGGATCAGTCCCAACATTGGGAAACAATGGCAGTTGCCAACATAATAGATCGAGGAGCGCAAGAGAGTTTGCATGGACCCTCAAGTTCGCATCGCTCCAATCTACGGACAGCAAATCTCCGCAAAAAGATGCGACAACTCTCGATGGTTCGTCATTCTTGCCAAATGACACCCAATGGTGGCTGATCCGTGCCACTAATTGCCTTGGTGGTCTATGTGGCCTTTTACTCGGCTCATCAGTTTGTCGACTCGTTCCGATGTTTGGAGCTATGTGGGCATTGTCGAGGATTTGATGCACAAGGGTCATTGGTGCAATCGTCATTTGAATCGACACGGTTACGTCATGCACCCGACACGGGAGAATCAACAGGTGAAGAATTGATTATGGGAAAGGGTCCCATCGCCCTTCCACATCGACCAGACGAAGATTCGCAACACCAACCAGAATCCAACGAAGAACAACAACAAAAGTTCTATAAGACTACAGCCAAGACATGATCGGCGCCATTCGTGGTCGCGGTTTTGTTGTTGGTACTGCTGAGTTCGGTACGAGGCTTAAATGCGGTAGTGATCGAAGTCCAACACTGCTGCTCGACAGTGTTATAATCGTGCAACAAGGTTTGGCGGAACTGTCATTGAGGGGCAAGACATCGCGATGGGGAGCAGCTTGTTTCCAGGCATTAGCATTCGAACGAGCAATAGTGCGACAGGGAATAGCGGTGGTGGAGGTTTCCTGATTCGTTGTCGTTGTCGTCGCCGCCGCCAATGCTCCGACTTCCAAGATGGAATTGAACACAGTCGGTTCCACGGCAATGGCGCCGTCAGCAGTTTCGTCCAATTGAGGTACTTCTTCATTTGTGGCTGCGTTCGTAGTTCGGAAGGTTATGGTGTGGTAACGACGAGACTCGATCCGTGTTGTCGTTCTGGTCCATTGCGAGCAAATTACCGACCTCATGATAAAGAATAGTTGCTGTATTGGAGGAAATATCGAACACGTCGGTGCTAAAAATTCCAAAGGATTCGCAATTGTCCTGTCACCCAAAACCGCCACGAGCATCGAAAGACGGGGTACTGTCCTCTTACGCAGGCATTAGCCATAGAAGGACCGGACCCCACACAATTAAACGCATGGTCGGAACGAAGATGACCGTCCAAATAAGTCGCTGCGCCATGTTGTTTCAGGCACGCAACCATAATCTTCCACAGCATGATAACTCGACTCATTCAACAGCAGAGAGGCATGGTACCATGGGCATCTTTACCCAAAGCCTGGCTCCACTCCTGTTTGCGGTGTCATGCCGGATAGTGTAACTTTCATTTTATACTAGTACAACGGTGTACATGATATCTCTATAGGTCGCAATATCATCAAGAAAACACTACAACTACTGTTTGA
The DNA here is from genome assembly GCA_946965045.2 of Epithemia pelagica. Taxonomy (NCBI): domain Eukaryota; phylum Bacillariophyta; class Bacillariophyceae; order Surirellales; family Surirellaceae; genus Epithemia; species Epithemia pelagica. Next base: position 3,167,236 of record OX337239.1, on the reverse strand, counting down.
GAGTAATATGATAATGCTATAATTCCACTACTGTTACGACATACATGCAATACGTTGCAAATTTCAAGTTTCATCCTTCCCTTCATCACCACGGTGCGCATTGGACCTTGCGCGTTTACGAACTGATGTCGAGGTGGAAAAGCGCGAAATGTCAGCATCTCGGATACCCATTCCTTCCCGGAACTGGTACCATTCGTTCTGAGGCTGCTCATAGAGTCGTCGAAAACACCACGTATTCTTGTCCATTAATGGGAATGTCGCACAGGTACGATTGTCCAGTCCACCGATCACGGCAACTTGATTGGCAACGGTCACCATACTGCAGCACCATCGTTGTTCTTGCAGTCGACGAAGATTCCACACGCGGTTGCGAAGCGTATCCCAGACTTCCAAACTTAAATTGCCTCGTCCTCCCGCCACCACCAGACAAGATCCCACGGCTACCATTGCACAAAAAGCTCGAGGGTTGGAAAGCACCAATTCAGAGTGAGTGGTCCAAGCGGACGAGAAGGAAATGACTGTCGTCAAAGAGTCGTCTTTTCTCTCCTCTGCAAAGTCCAAATACTCCACCGAATCAAGTACATTGTCATCGTTTCGGCCTCCAACGACAAAGATGCGGTGTCCAACGACTGCGCTGTCAAAGTATGATCGAGGAACAGTCATAGATGGTCCCTCAATGAGAGTGTGATTGCTGGTATCAACAATATCCACCGAAGACCAATAACGATTGCTGCGTCCACCCATTACAACGATGTATCGGTTGTGCACGGCAACAGCACAACATCCCACTCGTCCCGTTGATAATCGACATGTCAATGTTGTCCAATGACTCTCATGTGTGGTGGTTTTTGTTAAAGATGATTGTAGTATATCGTTGGTATCAATGAGTTCGATACAATCCCAAATTGAACCTTGATTGTATCCTCCCATCACGTACACGGCTCCGTTGCAAACAACAGCGGCATGTCCATCACGTGCCTTGTTCATGGGTGGCCCTTCTCGCCACTGCTTGCTGGGGTCTGCTAGATTCAATACAAGAATGGAATCTAGCTCGCCTTGACCTGTTCGATATCCACCCAACACGACGACGGTTTGTTCCTTGTGGTTATCGGTATGATCAACTACAACCGAAGCATGATAGTAACGCCATCCACCCTCAAGAGGAGGCCAGTCCTCGAAATTCCATTCAGGTGGCGCGTCCGATAAGACAAGGCCCGACTGTCGTGCTTGTTCTTTCAGTGTCATGCTCATGGTTCTAAACAATGACTGCAGAATTTATGGGGATCGAGACACTGTCTTGTAAGGCACGTAAGTTTGCTCTGCTCCTTTCATTATGATGGGTGTGGACTGGAAGCACGACGACTGACTTGACGAAATGGATGGGTTACGAGACAAATCGTGACCATAGCAACGCGATGAAGAAGACCACGCATCCTTCTTGGGAGTATCGTGGGGGCGTTTTTGGATACCGAAATAAACCTGTGATTGCTGATGGGTTCGGACTTATCCCCAGCGGTGAAGATCCAGGGTTCAGGGCTGGTCTTATCTTGTGTGAACATTCACAAAGTTCACACAAAAACAGCTTCGGCATGTCACAGTTTTTAGGCGTGAAAATCGAGGGTCCAATCCTGAAGTTCACGTGTGAACTTTTTTCACATCCCCCGCCCGTCTGTCTTCATCCCCCGTCTACAAACATGCCTCATCCATGTGCACCAAGAGACCAACAATCAAACAGCAAAAGTCAACGCCATGACGTCGAAGTCTAATTACGAAAAATTGGAGGAGATGGAAACCATGGAAATGGAGTCTCAACACCAAAATATAGAAAAGATTGCTAGACTTACTGAAATCATAATGTTACTCAAGAAAAACAAGAAATCAACCAGGCGACGCAGATCAAGGATTCCACTCAAACGTGTGGACTGGAAGACGTTCTCGGAAGCCCACATGAAAAATAACGAGAAGGACTTCATCAAGTGTTTGAGGATGCCCCTGAAGGCCTTTGAAAAACTGCACGAGATTCTCAAGGATGATCTTCATAAGTATTTTTAATGGAGGGATTGACTCCGGAAGAAATGGCATCTTCCACATGGTCGTTGTACACTTCATTCTTTTCGTCATCTTCTCGTTTTTCAAGTTTGCCATACGGATATTGTTGAACTGCAACCTCGACCTCTACATGGCTGGCGTCGTCTTCTTGGTCTTTCTCGGCCGGGAATAGCATCTGTGGGGAGGGTTCCTTGTCCTTCATTGTCTCTGGGATGTCCTTGTGTTTGATAGGAGTACACTCCGATCCATTCACTTCATCCGTAACAGTCTTCCAAAATCGTTGGAAATGTGATCCGTTCCCTGTTTCTTGTACTGCCCTTGGCCTGGCATCATTAATTGTCATAAAATCATCAATGTGATCACGATGGAAGATTACATTGATAATGCGACAGTGAGTTGACGGCACTTGTTCAAGGCGATGGTTGATCGTACCAATTTCTTGTTTCGTTCGTAGTAAGTGGTATCGCAATTCTGTCTTGTTGAGATTTCCCCTTGTTATACCAATCTTTCTAACCAGCTTTCTCAATAGATGGACTGACAGGTCCTTATCCAGGTGGGCTGTCTGGTTGTCTCTTGAGATAGTACAGGCAACTTCGACCAGTTCCTCTTCTCCGAGCTGGTTTTTAATCATCCTAAATTCTGTGGTCAACTGGAAGTCATTTAGAGTTGATGTATCCAACGCATTCAAAAAGTCAGGCATGGGCTTCTCGACACGCTTTGGTTTTTTCTTGGATGGACCATCTTCATGAGGTGCAGGGGTTGGCTGTGGAGGCTCCGCCATGGTGGATGATGTCGAAGTTGGATTCGTTGTTCCGGTGGTTCCGGAGGGGCTAGAGGCGTAGGGGCTAAAAGACTACACCTAGACATGATAGACACTGTGTGAACTTTTTGTGACAAGTGAACAAGCGTTTCAAATCCGATTTTGTAAATTCACGAATTTTTCACGGCCACGTCATAACACATGTGCAAAATTGTGAACTTTTGTGAACTTTGTGAATGTTCACGAAAGATAAGACCAGCCCTCAGTTGTGAGCACTCACCAAAAAAGTTACTCTTCCGAATCTCTACCTAGCCTTTCCCAGCCAGTCACGGACGGGTGATCTTATGAAAGCTCAGTCATCTTCCCCCACTCCCCACCAGTCATTGAAACAGGCAATTGCAAGGGCAATAGCAAAAAATATTGTTGAGGATGTGACGCAGTGTCGTCTCGTTGGGCTAACCACGAACCAACAACCAGAAATCAAACAACACACTGTCTGGAGTCTGGAATGAAATGGAACCAAACGATGCAGCCAAACACCACTGTCTGGTATCATCGTCATTATCTTCATCATTGTCTTGTTGCTGTTGTTTGCAATTCACTGTGGGGTTGTCGTGGTCGGAGCGGTAATTCAGTGGTGACCTCTCAAGCTACCCTTGCTCGTTGGACGGGCGTGACCTTGGTTCTTCTTTGTCGGTATCTCTTTCAACCATTGATCGTGTCTTCCAAGACGACGCTGCATGTTTGGATGCATATGGTGCTCGCCGCTTCCACACGCTCATGTGCGAATATCGAAAGGATTCGATCAGTCCCATCTACAACTTGATGCCAACAGCGACTTTCAAACCCTGGAGAGTTTGCTATATAGTCGCCGCGCATTGTGGCTCGATTGAATGCCATTGAAGACCTTGCGACACTCGGGAATTGGGATGCTACATGCTACGTCGCCCCAGAAGCAAGATGGACAATATCACACATTGCGTAGTCGAAGTGGTCAGGTTCCACCGCGCGGTTTGGGGTACTGACTGAGAATTCTCACCATACCTTTTGACCATGCTACACATGTCCGATTCTTGGTTGGTGTTGAATTCCACTCGCTCGGGAACATACTGGTTGTTCAGGCAGTCCCACACCATAAGGTTACCCAGACTTTTACTTACCCAAAACCCTTTTTGCCATTGACGTCCAAACCATCGACCCCTGTTCCGACCACCACTTTCTCCTCAATGCAAGAAAACAATCAACCGTATAGCCACAGCAAACGCTTACTGTCATTGATGTTTGGTTAGATCAAGGTAGCTCCGAGCATAGCGCGTCTCGGTCTGCCTCCAGTCACGAGAGTGTCTACGTGTCATGTGGACAAGGAGATTATGCATTCCGAGGATGGAAACGGATGGTGCGAGGGAGTTTGACTTGTCACGGAGAAAAACTTCAGGGACTGCCAAAGGACTCAAGAATATGACACTAGCACTCAACACAGAGCAAAACTCTGCATAATCCATGACAGTGTTTTGTCGTGTCGGAACAGTCTCGTTCTCCCGGACACGCCATTGACATGATTTATGATTTCATTTCTGCACATGATTTATGATTTCATTTCTACTATAAGGACTCACATGATAATTCCACAGGTAGCAGACACTAAGAAAACTTTTTGAAATCAAAAGGATTATTTGATAGTTTTACCAATGTTAGGACATTAACGCAACATGATGCCCACTTCAAGTTTCATCGTTGCCTTCATCACCATGACGTGTATCGGGCCTTGCTCGTTTATGAGAGGTGGAGAAGGGTGAAATATGAACATGTCGAATATCCATTCAATCCAGAAGCTGATACCGTCCGTTGGGCTGCTGTTCACAGAGACAACGAAAACACCACGCATTCTTGTCCAGTAGTGGTAATGTCGCACAGGTAGGATTGAATCCACCACCAATCACGGCAACTTCATTGGCAACAGCCACCATAGTGCAGTCAAAGCGGTCATTTCCGAGTGATGGGAGATTCCAAACGCGGTTGCGGTGCGTATCCAACACTCCCACGGTTTGACGGCTTCCTCCGGCCACAATAAGACAAGATCCCACGGCAACCATTGCACAATAAGCTCGAGGGTTCGGAAGCACCAAATCAGAATGGGTGATCCAACTGGATGAGAAGGAAATGACTGTAGACAAAGTGTCGTTTTGCCTCTCCTCTGCAAAGTCCAAATATTCCACGGAATCAAGTTCATCGTCACTGTTTTGGCCTCCAACGACAAAGATGCGGTGACCAATAACCGCACTGGCACACCATCGTCGTGGAACAGTCATGCTTGGTCCCGCAGTGACAGTGTGGTTCCTTGTATCAATAATATCCACTGACGACAAATGGCGATGGTTGGAATAGCCACCCATTACAACTATGTATCGATTGTGAACCGCAACAGCACAACATCCTTTTCGTCCCATTGATAAGCGACATGTCAATGTCGTCCAATGACTCTCATGCATAGTGCTGGGTGTCAACGATGATTGCAGCAAATCCTTCATGTCAATTCGTTCGATACAATTTAAACATGAACTTTCAGAGTATCCTCCCATTACGTAGACGCCTCCATTGCACACCACAGCAGCATGTCCATCACGTGCCTTGCTCATTGATGGCCCTTCTCGCCAGTGCTTCTCCGGCGCTGCTAAATTCAGTACAAGAACGGAATTGGTAGTATTCCAGCCTTTCTTGCATCCTCCCATCACCACGACTGTTTGTGCCTTGTCGTTGTTATTGTCAGTCATAACGGGATGATCAAGTACAACCGTCGCGTGATCCTCTCGCCTTCCGCCCTCGAAAGGAGGCCAGTCGTCTTCATTCCATTTTGCTGTCTCGTCCAAAAGGACAAGGCCCGACTGCCATGCTTGTTCTTTCAGTGCCATGCTCATGGTTCCAAAGGTTTGACTGCAGAATTTATGGGGATCGAGACCCTGTCTTGTAAGTGGTTAGTGGTTTTGCTTTGCTCATGTGATTTTGATGGGTGCGGACTGGAACCACGACTGACTTGACGAAATGGATGGACCAAAGAGAGGTAGGAGCTTTTGTCACGATACAAATCGTGACCGTTGCTTCGACCAACCTGTTGTGGTTGTCACTGCTCGTGTTGTTCCATCCTGCTAGTGCTGCTGGTCAATGGTCAGAGTCCAGCATAACGGGTACCTGTCGTTGTCGTGGTGGTACTGGCACAGGTCAGTTTCGTCGCCATGTAAGTTTCGGGACGCGTCGTCCTAGTAGTACACGGTGTTTCGTGGTACCTCTCGCAAAGAACCCCAGCAATACGTCGCTCTTGTCCGAGCCCTGCCAAACGCCCTTGGGAACTAGCTTATTACAACAATAGGGCATGTGCGTGCTCCTCCGCCATCTTCTCGCTTTGCACAACACCAATGGCTGGATGCCTATTGCCTGCAACCAAGGTTTGTTTCCAATCCCCTCTAGTAATAGAACAGCAATTTGTTGCTGGGTGCCATCAAGAAGAGTTGGCCACCATGTGGCTTTGCGGACCAAAAGTGGGAGACTAGAAGAGTCCTTCTAGTAGCACCGAACAAGAAGAAGGATGACAAAAAAGGACAATCCAGTTGCAGCAGGCCTTGAAGCGTCAACGGAGAATGACCGTAACAGTGATGAAGGTGATGTGTTGTTGTTGTTGTTGTTGAATATACAACCATGCAATGAAGGCTCCAGTCTGTCTGGTTGTTGGTTCCTTACGCATACCGAGTCGACGAGATGAAACGAAACTGCCCACAGGCCGTGGATGGAGACATGGGTAGGCTTGCGAATCCTCTGGGAAGGAAGTTGTTGTTTGAATGATTGGACAGTACTACACGGCATCGGCGGGTTGAGACGGACAAGCGTCCAAAGTCATGGCATCCATGATGTGTGGCGGTAATACGAATGCTGTGAAAAGTTGCGCAGTGCACATGTTCTGATTTTGGTGGATTGCCCACACAGTCGACATCGTTCATTGTCGTCGACGCCACGGAACAATCCTAGCGTTTGAAATATTTCCTACTGTCATCAAAATTGTGGGTGCAGGACGTCGACGTCGACCCAGGGGGCTGGGTCATGAGGATTAGTGAATGAGTAGTTTCAAGACCAAAAGCAGACCCACATATGCGACCCGGATCCCCACCCACGTTTTGGGGACAGCGCTCCATTATACATCGACGACGATGACGGCGATGACGAGGACGACTTGACCTCTCATCGAACAGTTTGACCCACATGTCTCTTCCGGAAACGATGATAGATAACAACAACCATCAATTGGCCTCGTCCAATCCGTGGCAATTGAATTGCGGTTGCCAAGATTGATCAACACTCAAGTCACAGATCAAGGAGCGCAAGTCATTCGCGAGAGGTTTTGTATGGACCCTCAAGTTCGAATCGCTCCACTCTACTGACAGCAAATATGCGCAAAAAGATGCGACAACTCTTGATGGGAAGTCATTCCGATGGGACACTGTGGTGGATGGTGGTTGCTCCGTTCCGTTGCCGTTCTGAATTCTGGAGCCGTGCCACTGCGATTGCTTCGTTGGTCGATGTGGGATTTTACTCGCGGCGCATCAGTGTATGTGGGCAACTCAACATTGCGAACCGGTTGAGTGAATCGCACTATTCGGGCCTTGTCAAGGATTTGATGCACAAGGGTCATTGTGGCAATTTTGAATTTTGTCATTTGAATCGACACGGTCAAAAGACTTTGTCAACACCCATAACGCTCCTGTGAACGGCACATGGTGCGGTGGCTCACTCGATTTACCAGGCATTACGGCATTCACAACAAACAGGAGAGCCCGCTCGATTTTTGCAACAACAAGGAAATGGCCGACAATGGTGTCTCATCAGTCATAGACAAGGAAGAGCCATATACTCCGTTCTGCATCGGTTACTTCGCGAAACCATGGAACCGTTGTTGTAGTCGGAATGGCGGGTTGGTGTGTACCGGCCTATCGACATTCCGTACTAGCTTCAACTGCAACAGCGGATGTTGATGACGGCCAATGAACGCGTGGACCAAGTCTCGATTCAATCTCTTATTCTGAAACCACGAATCTCTCTTTCTTCAACGTTGTGTGGATAGTTGTCCGTGGATCGTCCTCTGTCGAATCGTCTTTGTAGGATTCATATCATGTGGTGTCAGCGACAATGATTCCAAAACGGCCATGACGTGATTCACATTTTCTTCCTTGTGGACTCTACTCTACTGCTGCATAATTCGTTCGCATGTACAATGGCCGTGAGAGTATTCGTCCAACAGTGATGGTACTGTTGTTGCTTTGCGTACTGTGACTGCTCGATGCTCATCAAAACGATACTCCAAGGTCGATTGCTGATTCGGCACAAAAACCAAGACAAGTGTCCCACCACCCAAGACAAGTGGCACGGCGGCGCAGCCAGAACACGGCATGGATAGGCGATAGGATTAACCAGCAGGTCTACGAAAGGTCGCGGTTCGCAGCAAAAGTTTCATAGCAGAAACACAAACGAAAGAAACAAGGCACAATGGAACCCTACGTTGTGGACAAGAACAAGCAAACAAAGACACCAGTAAGTGCAATCTACAATGCTGCAATCGCATCAGACTACCTTCTATCTCTGGCAACATGTTCTGTCTACTTATGAGTTACCATTAGTTACTAGGATTCCAATTGAATGTAGAAAACAAGACGACCGTTAAAGGACAAAACTTCTGTGTCTCATCCTGTCCTCTATCGTAATGACATGTGTTGGGCTTCACGTGGTCCTTGGTTATTTCGGATACCCATTCCATCCCGAAACTCGTACCATTCGTTCCGAGGCTGCTCACAGAGTCGACGAAAACACCACGAATTCCTATCCATTAGTGGTAATGTTGCACATGAAGGATTGAACCATCCACCAACCACGGCAACTTGATTGGCAACAGTCACCATATTGCAGCCATTTCGGGGATTTTCCAATAGCGGAAGATTCCACATGCGGTTGCGGTTCGTATCCAAGACTTCCACGGTTGAATTGCCCCATCCCCCTGCAACAACCAGACAAGATCCCACGGCAACCACTGCACAAGATCTTCGTGCATTGGAAAGCCTCAACTCCAAATGAGTGGTCCAGGTGGGTGAGAAAGAAATGAATGTCAAGCCTATCTCCTTTTTTGTCACATCGCTGTCACAGGGTGTTGCATAGTACAAATACTCCACCTTGTCAACACGACCATGCTCGTTCCAACCTCCAACGACAAAGATGCGGTGTCCAATGACCGCACTGGCACAACAAAATCGAGGAACATTCATGGATGGTCCCACAGAGACAGTGTGGTTCCTGGTATCAATAATATCCACCGACGACAAATAACGACCGTTGTAGCCACCCATTACAACGATGTATCGGTTGTGAACCGCGACAGCACCACATCCCCATCGTGGCGTTGATAACCGACATGTCAATGTCGTCCAGTTCATCTCGTGTGTGATGCTGGTTGTCAAAGATGATTGCAGCAAATAATTGGCATCAATTCGTTCGATACAATTCAAACATGAACCTTCAGAGTATCCTCCCATCACGTAGACGCCGCCATTGCACACAACAGCGGCATGATGCCCACGTTTCTTGTCCATGGACGGCCCTTCTCGCCACTGCTTGTTTGATTCTGCCAAGTTTAATACATGAATGGAATCTAGCTCGCCTAGCCCCGGTTGATATCCGCCCAACACGACGACCGTTTGTTCTTGGTTGTTATCGGTACGATTCAGCACGACCGAAGCATGACGAGAACGCCATTCACCTTCAAGAGGAGGCCAGTCCTGGTAATTCCATTCAGCTGTCTCATCGTCTAACAGGACAAGGCCCGACTGCCATGCTTCTTCTTTCAGTGTCGTTGTCATGGTCAACGGCGCTTTACAACAACGTCGACGAGAAATGACAGCTTTGCAATTGAGCTTTCGCAGCGAGGAGAGGAGAGAGAGTGATGTGTGGAGACAGGAAAGTTGTGCCTGTCCTGCGTACGATGAAGAAGGGCAATCAATCGCACATAGATTTCATGACCCCAAGAAAAGTATCTTTTGCTCTAAGATACGACGAGACGAGAGGGAGAGAGATCGACATCCCAATCTGTGATGAAGAGGTCCTCCTATGACGAAGAGGTCCAACAGATCGACAATCCAACATCCACTGGGTAGATATCCCTAGTTTCTGAGTCATCTCGACCAACACCATTTATGGAACACCATTCTTGCCTTGGGCCTACGGACTGTTCACATCAATAACAACAAAACAGAGTGAGACAGTGGTCCTCTCTTGATCCAATGATGTGAGTGGGCATCACTCATCAGGTATATAGTGAAGGAAGCAAGGCCACAAGTACAAGTACAAGTACAAGTACCAAACACAAGAATCTGACGACATGATGGACCAGAAGGAACATGTCATTCATCCCATTCTGACTCGCTTCCCGTGTTGCATTAGCTCACAGCAGACGCCTGCATTCGTCTTCTTTGGATCGCTTTAAGATCCATTGAAACGACAAAATCAGCAATCAGCACCATACGGCCACTATTGTGCTTTTTGTAACAAAGATTGTCCTCCTCCACTGGACTTAAACAGTGGAGGACCAAAGTGTTATACTCATGTATGCACCACAAGTGCTGTCATTTAGAATCCAGATGTTTGCCGTTTGCTTGCTCGTATGGACAATCCAGCAAGCCATACTTGGACACGAGGTGGTGGGTGGGGATGCCGCAGCACTGCCATGGTCTTTTTTTCCTTCCTCCGTGATAGTGCCATGGGAAAGTGGCTATACTTTGTACTCTGCAAACTGTTATTGTGGATCTCCATGGACCGATCTGACGACGGTGTGAAGACGTGTCTCTCTTGGCGTTGGACTTGTATGTGGGAAGTGCTCCTCCAGTCCAGTATCGTCGACTACCAAGTCTTGGTCGTTGCAGCCAATCACCAAATGTCCAGTGGATGAAACGCAGCATCAAGTGTCGCCGCAACAGCGCAAGCCAGGAAAGAAACCACTATGGAATCCCATAACAAAAGTACAACAACCAAGCCGCATTTGTCGCTGTCACACTGGACAAAAGAAGAACACCATTCTCAATGACAACTTTCATCGCAACAAGCTAGAAATCGCCCCTTGGTTTTCGATTCGCAACAGGAGGTCTAGTGTAACAAACAACAACAAAAGGAGAACACTAGGACGGGAACGAGAATCTTCCTCCAGTACTACGGATCGAAGTAAGGAACGCAATTCGACTCCCTAGTGAAGAATTGATTGTGGGAAAGGGTCGCATCGCCCTTTCAAGTCTACATACAAAGATTCAAGCTGGTTGTTGGTGTGGAACGACAAGGCAGCAAAACCAACCAGAATCCAACGAAGCAGAAGAACAACAAGAAGTTCTAGTAGACTACAGCCAAGACATGATCGGAGGCATTCGTGGTCGTGGTTTTGTTGTTGGTACTGCTGATTCGGTACGAGACTCAACTGTGGTAGTGATCGAGGTCCAACACTGCTGTTAGACGACAGCCAAGACATGATCGGCGCGGGTCGTGGTTTTGTTGGCGCTGTACGAGGCACAAATGTTGTATAGTGGTCGACGTCCAACACTGCTGTTCGACAGTGTCGCAATCGTGCAACATGGTTTCGGCGGAACTGGTATTGAAGGGCAAGACATAACTTTGCGCACTGTGATTTTTCTTGTGGATCCCCATGGACCGATACCCATGGACTGTCAACGAGCCACTACGGAGAGACTGATTGCAGGATCGACGCAAGCAAATTGCCGAATTGGAGAAAATATCGAATACACGACGGTGTCACAAATTCCAAAGGAATCGCAAATGTCCTGTCACCCGAAACCACAAGCACCGAGAGACGGGGTACTGTCCTCTCACGCAGGCATGGGCCATAGAAAGAACGCATGGTCGGAACGAAGACGACCGTCCAAAACGAGTCACTGCGCCAAAGTGTTTCAGGCACGCAACCATAATCTTCCACAGCAAGAGAACTCGACTCATTCACCAGCAGAGAGGCATGGTACCATGGGCATCTATATCCAAGGCCTGGCTCCACTCCTGTTTGCGGTGTAATGCAGGATAGTGTAACTTTCGTTTTCTACTAGTACAACAGTGTACATTATATCTCTATAGGCCGCAATGTCATAAAGAAAACAATCCAACTACTGTTTGAGAGTAAAATGATAATGCTAAAGTTCCGCTATTGTTAGGACATACATGCAATACGTTGCAAATTTCAAGTTCCATCCTTCCCTTCATCACCACGGCGTGTATTGGGCCTTGCGCGTTTATGAGCTGATGTCGAGGTCGAGAAGGGTGAAATATCAGCATGTTGGATATTCATTCCTTCCCCAAAAAGACACCATCTGTTGGGCTGCTGCTCACAGAGTCGTTGAAAACACCACGTATGCTTGTCAAGTAGTGGTAATGTCGCACAGGTAGGACTGCCAAAACCACTTATCACGGCAACTTGATTGGCAACAGTCGCCATACAGAAGTCATCGCGGCGATTTCCGAATGGTGGGAGATTCCAAACGCGGTTGCGGCGCGTATCCAAGACTTCCACGGTTGAATGGCCTTGTCCACCCGCCACCACCAGACACGATCCCACAGCAACCATTGCACAGGAACCTCGAAGTTCGGAAAGCCTCAACTCCGAATGAGTGATCCAACTAGACGAAAAGGGAATGACTGTAGACAAAGTGTCATCTTTTCTCTCCTCTGCAAAGTCCAAATACTCCACAGAGTCAAGATGGCCATCATCGTTTTGCCCCCCAACGACAAAAATGCGGTGGCCAATGACCGCACTGGCACAAAATTGTCGTGGAACAGTCATGGATTGTCCCGCAGTGACAGTGTGGTTGTTTGTATCTATAATATCCACCGACGACAAATAACCATCGTTGTAATGGCCGTACAAATAACCATCGTTGTTATGGCCACCCATTACAACGATGTATCGGTTGTGAACCGCAACAGCACAACATCCAAATCGATGCGTTGATAAGCGACATGTCAATGCCGTCCAACTGCTCTCATGCGTGGTGGTGGTTGTCAAAGATGATCGAAGCAAATCATTGGCGTCGATTCGTTCCATGCAATTCAAATCTGAACCTCCATTGTCTCCTCCCATCACGTAAATGCCTCCATTGCACACAACAGCGGCATGTCCGTCACGTTTCTGGTTCATGCGTGGCCCTTCGCGCCACTGCTTGTTTGATTCTGCCAAGTTTAATACAAGAATGGAATCTAGCTCGCCTTGACCTGTTCGATATCCACCCAACACGACGACGGTTTGTTCTTGGTTGTTATCAGTATGATTCAGTACGACCGAAGCATGACGATAACGCCCTTCTCCCTCAAGAGAAGGCCAGTCCTCCAAATTCCATTCATGTGTCTCGTCTAACAGGACAAGGCCCGACTGCCATGCTTGTTCTTTCAGTGTCGTGGTCATGGTTCTAAACAATGACTGCAGAATTTATGGGGATCGAGACACTGTCTTGACGCACGTAGGTTTGCTCTGCTCCTTTCGTTGTGATGTTGATGGGTGTGGACTGGAAGCACGACGACTATCTTGACGAAATGGATGGGTTACGAGACAAATCGTGACCGTATCAACGCGATGAAGAAGACCACGCATCCTTCTTGGGAGTATCGTGGGCGTTTTTGGAACATGTGATTGCGGATGGGTTCGGACTTATCCCCAGCGGTGAAGATCCAGGGTTCAGTTCTGAGCACTCACTGTAATTCCCCCCCGGGCTAGGGGGGGGGGAAAGGCGCAGAGGGAGGGGGGAAAGAGGGGGGGAGGAAGGGAAAAGAAAGAAGAAGAGGCGAGGGGGAAAGGGGGAAAGATTCACTCCCAATCACTCCCGACCCAAAGCCACCCACAGCACGTCGCACAAGGAATAGAATCAGTACAATTAAGACTATAGTAAAAATTACGAACCACTCAACAAAATGATAGAAAAACGATAGGAATAGAAAATTAACCAATCAAACCCATCCATAAAAATCGTGACACAAACCGGTCTAATAGGTTTACATGAAAATCGCTAATTTCAACGTGAAAAGCCTACCAGTATCACGTATGTACCTAGATACGTGAACCAGTACCAGAACTGTCACACAACAAAATAGTGGAAGCAATCACTCACACATAGTTCGTTCACAAATTGAGTCACTGCACCCAACGTTGCGAGTAACTTCCCACCATTCCCATACCCACCGGTGTTTCCCATTGGATCCTACTGGTGTTCACTTGACCATGGCACGTGAACGCAAAGCCGCTCCGAAAAGGCCTCCCGCTGCCGCCGTTTCTAAGGAAGATGGCAGGCAAAAGGATGAGCCCCTCGACGCGATTCCCAAAAAGAAGAAAACCCGTGTTGAGAAACGCGAGTCCGACGCTTCGGATGACACTGGAGGCTCCTCCGTGAGACTCGTAGAAATCCGCTCCCTTGATGGCGTCGTCAGGAAAGTGTCGAAGGAAGAAGCATCCAAAGCACTGAAGGCGGGGGCATTTTCCTCAAAAGAGGAAGAAAAGAAACCAGCTCAGAAGCTTGCCGAGACGCTGATCGACGACGATGATTCCCAGGGAGGCGATGGCGAATCAACCGACAAGAACATGGTTTTTGCCAAAATCCTTGACCGCCATATTCCCCGAACGATTTCCTTCCCCTCTATGGTGAAACGCACTTGCTCAGCGGCCTTCGGGCTTGCTTTGGCAATGGACAATTGCTTGTGGTTTTACAAAGCGGACCGTGGCGGAGGCTCCATGATTCCGGAGCTCCAAAACCTACGCGACCATGGAGCAAAGAAGATTGCGGATCGTTTGAACCTCCTACAGAACGTGAACAACGTGATCCAGCACACACTACAACCCTTTTATCAATGGGTGTGCTTGACGGAGCCCATTAACATTCTACACAAAAGCCCCGTCTTGCCGATTGTGGTACTTCTTCCTCCTGGTCACCGCAAGGATGACCCAAAGAAGTTTCTTCCGAACAAGTTCCATGGTTTTGCCGTGGTCCAAAACTGGATCTACGATGCACAGGAAACGATCAGCCGGGAAGTGACGGAAGAGCGTCTCGTCCAATACGGCTTCCTCGAGGAAGGCGTATGGGGCGACGAGTCCTAGTCCTCTGAAGAGGAAGCCGAAAAGGATGAATCTCCCAAGAAGAATTCCATTATGGAGGATGAGGCGCTTTCCTCGGAAGACAAAAACGCTGAGGAACCGGCTTCACTCACCCCTGTCCCACAGCAAGAATGTGAGCCGGCGAAGCCAACGCAACCATCGAAACCGTTTATCAAACCACCGTTGGTTGTGGCTGAAGGTGTAAAGCATTACGCCGTGGTTATCAACGGAGCTTGGGTGACGAGCATGGCTACGGAAAAGATGGCCGATCTCAAAGA
Organism: Epithemia pelagica; assembly: GCA_946965045.2. NCBI lineage: Eukaryota > Bacillariophyta > Bacillariophyceae > Surirellales > Surirellaceae > Epithemia > Epithemia pelagica. Next base: position 3,151,995 of record OX337239.1, on the reverse strand, counting down.
AGGTGGGGAACCCACTATTCCCACTCACATTGAAACGGGCTCCCGAGCCGGTACGACTCAGGTTCACAGCAACACGGCCCATCGTGGTTCCGCTGCTCCCCCTCGTGGTAGTGGATGGGGAGCCACACCAGCTCCTTCCAACCGCCGCTCTTCTTATGGGAGTCACCACTGAGAAGCACCATATGCACGTGGACAGCCATTTCCCACGGCTCCCTAAGCGATGGATATGAGCGAGTCTCTCCATTCTGCTATTCTTCTAATGGGCAAGTTTGAAACTTGACTGTAACCATGATAGAACATGTTGGCAAACACTACTCTGTCTTTTATCGTTCGTATTACTATCGCAAATGGCAAACAGTCACCGCATGAAACACAACGCGGAGACGGCCGTAATCCAGTTTCCTACTTTTTGGCTTTGCTCGACTTCGGACAACTCTTGTCATGAGGTGGACGGCCATTTCGGTTGGGACGACAGGCCCACTGAAGAAATGGCTGACAGCATACCTGATGCTGAGCCTTTGGACGGGCCGTTTCTGCAATATTTCCCCATCCCCATCCTTGTGCTTGTGGATACTGAGGCACTGGTCCGCCAAACATCGGGTTACCACCTCGAGGAACAAGGAACGGCGGATGACTACCCTCCATCTGGGCGGGCACGCAGTAAAGCTGGTTACTCCAACCTGGAATATCAGGGGAAGCTTTCACAGGAGACAGTTTTTGCGGCGATAGAGGAACAGGAGACAGGTCAACCAAAGTTGGAGACGAATCATTGCAACTGGATGTGGACGATGCCTTTTTGGAGGAACTGGATGGTGATGCCTTCTTGGAGGAATCAAACACAGCCTTTGTAACGACATCCACAGATGAGGGCGTCTCTTCGTTCTTCGATTTGACTGGTGTCGCGATAAGAGGGGAGGACCAAACACTGTCCGCTTCCTTCGAAGATGGACCATTCTTGTTTGGGAGCAATGGCGATTTCTTCTTGTCATGAACAAGAGGAACCGGATTATTTCCACACTGATCACAGTAACAACGATCATTTAAGGGAGACGATTGGAAAGCAGCCTGCCTTGCTCGCTCCTGAATCCAATACTCTGAAAAGAACCGCTCGCCGTTGTCTTCAGGCAACTCACGAGCATACTCGAAAGGAATTGTTGGATATCCGGACTCCTTCGCGAGATCGTTGATGTAACCGAGCTCGGAATGGTTGTAAAATGTGGGATTATTGGCCCAATATGCTGGAACATTCGGCCGTTCATCGACTGGTGTTGCAGCCATACGAAGCCGATGACGGATTCTCGTGTTGTACATTGTTGTACCTAACAAGTTGACATTGTCGCACAAGGAAGAACGCATTCCAACATTACCGAAGTGAGCAAGGCGATCATGGAACCCCTCGAGTTTCGATTAACATCGCAACGAACTGTACTCGGCCAAACCATGACGAGTCGTCTTCGTGGGTGGGATAACGCGATACATATCCTGAACAGGCACAATGTCCTGAATATGTGCCGCATTCTTCTTCTGCTCTTCCACGGCGGTCTTGGTATCGACGGTGAAAAGCTTCTTTCCTGTAATGGGATCGGGGCGTCCGCGACCAGGTCGTTCGATGGGATCGGAAGAGTCAACCTTGTAATTACAGAACCATTCTTCAAGCTTCTGTCGAATGACATCAGGGGGCCTGATATTCTTCATGAGGAACTTTCCATACTTCTTACGGAAATCCTTGGACATTTCGATGTCAAGGATATCTTGATCAGACAATGGTTTCTTGTCTCGACCCATATTTCCTGCACGAAGAGTCTGTACCAATGCCTGGTACGTTTCGGGCTCCCACTCATAGATGCAATGGCAGAGTTCTCGCAAAGCTCTATGATAATCGATGTGGCCCTGACGAAGCGTTTTGATGATCCTTTGTTGAAAATGGTACAAACCGAGTCGCCCAGTGAGTACCGCACCGAACAAGATCTTCCAGAAGGCATCCTTAGCGGGGTACGTGTCACTGTACATGGCAACCGGATTGAAATGTGGTCGACGGGCCAATTGCTCGGCGGCATGCGCAATATCAGCCACCCCAGTGCCTCCTGTCAATACAACCGAAGCAATTTCACCGGTTTCGGTTGCTGTATCCCAAGCGGCCGCCGCTCCAAGCTTCTTGGTGTAGTTCTTGACCATCTCCATTGCATGGTCTTGGGCAAAGAAAGCGTTGGTTCCAACTGATTGCATCTCGCGAACACACCGATCATGATCGCTTACCCCATAAGGTGTAAGGTTCAAAGCGCAAGCTTCATCAAACAGATCTCGAATCGTATCACCAGCTGGGGGCATGGTTGGCATGAACTCTTCAAAGCTGGGATACTCTGCAGGGGTGACTGGGTTGTCGCTGTGAGCATTGTAATGGCTCATGAAAGAGACATACTCAGCGAACCGACGGAGGTAGTCCTTACTTCCTCGGCTCGCAATCAATCGCGCAAGCTGTTCGCCGTTTCCGTACGTTACCATATTCTCTTGCACAACATGACAGCAGTCGAGGTCGAGATGGCAGTTGCCCGCTCCAGCATACTTCGGCTCCACGGGGTATGCATTACGCACGTACTCGGGTAACGTGAGAAGCACACGACCATCATTGCCATTGTACCGCTTCCCACATGTCTGACAAACATACGACATCACTATGCACCACGATGGCGGTCCGCTCATATTAAACAAGGGCATCAAAGTCTTATTCTTGGAATAATTTGTCCGATCTTGTTTCAGCATCCCTCCGTCGCAGGTTGGATCCGGACAAAGGATCTTGATATTGGGGAAATGGGCTTCCCAGTGAACATGATAAAGGGACGTACCCTCGACTGAATGGTAGAGGGGGTTGAGTGGTCTACCGTAGCTCTTGTCATTGGGGATTACAAACTTGACACTATGGGGCGGAAACCACAAGTCCAAATCCTCTTTCGACATCTTTGAAATGAACTCCGCAACTATACTGATGGGTTCAGGAATTCCTTTCTTTTTTTTACTGTCATCTCCACTCAAGCTCCCTTCAACGATGGTAAGAAGGGAACCTGTTGGCATTGCCATTGGTGGAAGCGTTGTATCTGTTACTCCAGCCGCGACATTCGAGGCAACAAGGGGAGGACCAGTGGGAGGAGATTCGGTCTCATTTACTTCCATCTGATTCACAGAGAGGTTCCTGTTCATTTCGGATTCATCCATTTCTGGAGCACCCTGAACAGGAACCATATCTGCATCATCCAAAACAATTGGGTCATTTGTACTGCCGCCATTTTGTGGTGGAGGTGGTGGTTGAAGATTCATCTGCTCCTGTGGGGGTGGTTTCAGCTTCTTTGCTTTCGGTTTCAAGTCGTTGTCACTTGCCTTCCTTTTCCTATCAGGAGAAGGGACAAAGAAAGTGTACATCGCTTGCTGCTGGACGGCCTCCTTCTGTTTGAGGGGAGACTGGCGTTGTTGGTTCGATGCAAACACGTCCGTCAGTTTCTTCATGTACTTTGTGCATACTTTTTGGTTTTTGCGATTGCTTCTACTACGAGGGCAAAGATCGTGATGTTTTCGATGTGGTTGGGACTTGCCTGCTGCCTCTCTCTTGCAGACAGGGCAGTCTCAAGCTGGGTCAAAGGGGCGGTCCTCATCGTCAGCCTTCTTTCAACTGTGAGCTGTTGATGACTTGTACTGATGCTCTGGTCTCCTGCGGATTGCTCTACTGTTTGTAACTCGCTTTTGGCTTTGGACTCCCATTTTCCTCTCTCCTCTCTCTCCAAATAAGTCCGAAACTAAAGGAAAGCCGGTGGGAACACGTGTTTTGTTCCGTTCTGTGCTGTTGCGGATCGCTTGTGGTAGTGGCTGCGGTGTCCATCCAACGTATGGGTTGCTCAACCTCTTGGCCGCGCTATTGCTGCTGCCATTAAGGCCTTCACCTGCTTTTTTTTTTTAAGCGCTAGCTTTTTTCCATGCATGTAATAATCCCCTGTTTATGACCATTGCAAAATTTGTTTGATTGTTGTTTTTTGTTTGCCGTAGTGATAGGAAGTATTTTGGCCCTCTATCGGCACCCTCATTGTCGATCCATTTTGGGTGCCGATGGATCGGCATGATGAATTGCCTCTATATTCCCTCCATTCCTAAGTCTGATACTCCGTTAATTTGAATGGTAGGAAACCTTGTCTTACTTCGTCACTCTAGTCTAATGTATAGTCAAATATTTCAAAACCTTGGAGGTTTTCAAAGGTTTGTCTAAGTAATATAGTAGGAACGACATAGGTTTTGGAGGTTTTCGACCAATCATATCTCTGCCTTAGCTAAGTGTAGTCCTCCCCCCCCCCAAATTACTCGTTTCTCTTCTTCCGAATCGACGACCTTTCCCAACCAGTCACGGACAAGTGATCTTGTGACAACTCAGTCATCTTCCCCCACTCCGCACCAGTCATTGAAACAGGCAATTGTAAGGGCACTAATAAATGTTGGGGAGGATGTGACGCAGTGTCGTCTCGTTGGGCTCACCACACGAACCAGAGAGAAAGAAACCAAACAACAACACTGGAATGAAATGGAACATATTGATGCTCATTGTCTTGTGGTTGTTGTTTCGAATTGACGGTGGGGTTGTCGCAGTCTCTCGTTCGAACCAAGAAACAGGGAAAGTAGCATGATGGTGGTGATGAAGCATTGTCCGATTTCCACCGCCGACAATTCCCTTGCAGAACAATTCCACGCCTTTCGCATCGGTCATTCAGGCTTGCAGACCGGTCAATTCAAGTGTTTTGATCTCGTGTGCCACTCCGCACTGTCCACCTCCCACCAGTATTCGTCCGAATGTAAGTCTTCGATCTTTGTACAAAAGCGGGCAAAGGCATGAATTTTCTTTCAATGAGGTCGGAGCGGTAATGCAATAATGACCTCTCAAGCTACCCTTGCTCGTTGGACGGGCGTGACCTTGGTTCTTCTGTGTCGGTATCTTTTTCAACCATTGATCATCTTCCAAGACGACGCTTGCGCGTTTGGATGCATATCGTGTTTGCCGGCTCCACACGCTCTGCGATTATGGAAAGGATTCGACAGCAGCGACTTCCAAACCCTGGAGAGTATGCTATATAGTCGCCGCGCATTGATTGAAAAAGACGGCAGGATTGAATGCCATTGAAGACTTTGCGCCACTCGGGAATTGGGATGCTACACCGCTCTGTTTACCCGCACAGAAGCAAGATGGACAATATCTCACATTGGGTAGTCTAGTTGGTCTGGTTCCACCGCGCGTTTTTGGGTTCTAACTGACAATCATCACCTATCCTTTTTGAGTTTGTCATGCTCAAGGTGAAACGTCTCGCTGACCTGACGTCCGATTTGGCCATGGTGCACATGTCCGTTTCTTGGTCATGGTGTTGAATTCCACTCGCTCGGGGACATACTTGTTGTTCAGACAGTCCCACACAACATGGTCTCCCAGACGTTTACTTACCCAAAACCCTTTTTGCCATTGACGTCCGAACCATCGACCTCGGTTCCGGCCACCACTTTCTCAAGGCAAGAAAACAATCAACCGTAGCCACAGCAAACGCTCACCGTCATTGATGCTTGGTTAGATCAGGAAGCTCCGATAGCGCGCCTCTGTCTGTCTCCACAGTCACTCCCTGTTATGAAAGGGAAACTATGCATTCCGAGGATGGAAACGAGTGGTGCAAGGGAGTATTACTTGCCACGGAGAAACACCGCAGGGACTGCCAAAGTACTCAACAATACGACAAGAATAGTACTCAACACAGAGCAAAACTCTGCAGAATCCATGACATTGTTTTGTCGTTTTGGAACAGTGAAGTTTTCCCGTACATGCCATTTCTACTATAAGGACTCACATGATAATTCCACAGGTATCAGATAATAAGAAAACTGTTTGAGATCAAATGATTATTTGATAGTTTCACCATTGTAGGATAATAATGCAACGTGATGCCCACTTCAAGTTTCATCCCTGCCTTCATCACCATAACGTGTATCGGGCCTTGCTAGTTTACGAGCCGATGTCGAGAAGGAGAAGGGTGCATTCCATCCCGAAAATGATACAATCCGTTGAGCTGCTGCTCACAGAGTCGACGAAAACAGAAGGGTGAAATATGAGCATGTCCGATATCCATTCCATCCCGAAAATGATACTATCCGTTGAGCTGCTGCTCACAGAGTCGACGAAAACACCACGAATTCCTATCCATGAGTGGCAATGTTGCACAGGAATGATTCTCCCATCCACCAATCGCGGCTACCTGGTTGGCAACAGACACTATACTAAGGTCGTCACGGTTAATTCCGAATGGTGGGAGATTCCACACGCGGCTGTGGTGCGTATCCAAGACTTCCACGTTTGAATTGTGCCATCCTCCCGCCACAACCAGACAGGATCCCACGGCAACCATTGCACAAGAACCTCGTGCATTGGAAAGCGCCAAATCAGAATGAGTGATCCAGGTGGATGAGAAGGAAATGAATGTAGATCCAGTTTCATTTTTTGTCTCGCGATTGTCAGAGGGTGTTGCAAAGTCCAAATACTCCACCGAGTCAAGATAGTCATCAGTGTTTTGGCCTCCAACGACAAAGATGCGGTGGCCAATGACCGCACTGGCACAAAAAGATCGAGGAACAGCCATGCTTGGCCCCGGAGTGACAGTGTGGTTCCTGGTATCAATAATATCCACCGACGACAACCTTTGCCTTCCATCCCATCCACCCATTACAACAATGTATCGGTTGTGCACCGCAACAGCACAACATCCATTTCTTGTCGTTGATAAGCGACATGTCAATGTCGTCCAATGCGTCTCATGTTTGTTGCTGGTTGTTAAAGGTGATTGCAGCAAATCATTGGCATCGATTCGCTCAATAGAATCCAATGGACCTTCATCGTATCCTCCCATCACGTAGACGGCTCCGTTGCACACAGCAGCGGCATGTCCAGAACGTTTCTTGTTCAAGGGCGTTCCTTCTCGCCATTGCTTGTCTGGGTCTGCCAGATTCAATAACAGCACGGGATTGACATCACCTTGACCTTGTTGATGTCCTCCCAACACGACAACAGTTTGTCCGTTGTTGTTGTCGTTGTGGAGTTCCTTGTCGAGATGATCGAGTACGACCGTAGCATGAAGATAACGCCATCCACCCTGAAGAGGAGGCCAGTCGTTTTCATTCCATTCTGCTGTCTCGTCTGAAAGGAAAAGGCCCGACTGCCATGCTTGTTCTTTCAGAGTCATGCTCAGTCTTCCTTTTGTTGACCGCAGCGCATTTATGAGGATCAAAGGAGCACACACTGACTGTGTTGATTGCAGTGGGCTGCTCGGATGGGTGTGGACTGGAAAAAGAAGAGTACTATACTCTAAGCCCCAGCGGGGGAATCATGAGGATTAGTGACTCAGTGGTTAGAAAACAGAAAGCACGACACACACGCGACCTACCCTTACATTCATGTGCGATCGGAGGTAGGCGTCTGAGTACTACACGTGGAAGCTTTCGAGCCAGTGCTTTTGTCGGGTACGTACATAACACCACACACACATCTTTTGCCCAAATACAAACAAAACATCATGGATTGGATTCCAACTATGGGTACATCCGGACTGTTGACGAATGTGAATTGCATTGTCTCGTGCCTGGCGTCTCAATTCACATCAGAGAATGCGGATGGACTGGTTTCAGTCTCGATATACGGCACAAAACTATCCTCGAAGCACCGCGATTGGTGGATTTGGCACCTGTGCCGATAAGGCCATGAATTTCTCGTTCCACTGCCACAAAACGACGATCGCACCAGCAGCAAGTTTAATTCAACCACTGTCGACCCAGTTGCGTCAGTCCAGAGACTCCTTCCTTCCCCTTGATTGTCAAGGACGGTTCCATTCCATCTTTGCTCGATCAATAATGATTCGTTCTTCACAAGACGACGGACGAGGAATGTAGAGAAGCAGCAACCAACCAACCATGCTCGATTTCCAAAAAGAACCATCAGAGAAGCGGACAACATCAGGTCCACAAGGTTTTCGCTTGTCGTGTTTTTTCGTCGTACTGCTTCTCTCATCATCAGACATTGGAATCCACCCGTTTCGTCCTTTTGTCGGATTCATTGACCACAAGAGACCATGAACCAAGCCATACAAGGAGCACGACCAACAGATGTCGAAACTCGTGGTTCGTGGCGGGAAAGGAGCAATGGCAACACAGTCATTCGATTGTACTACGATAATGCCGACAACAACAAGAACAACAACCACAGCTACACCCAAACAACAACAATGGGAACAGCCGTCCTGCTCGTTCGTGGAGCAGCACGACAAGAAGAGAAAACTCAACAGGACCCAAACAGCAACAATTGTCGCATGCACAACAGAGGCATCCCGCTTTGCCCTCCCTCTCGTGATTTCCACTGCTAAGGAATGAAGGGTTTTGATCGTTGCAACGAAAACTGATGGACCAAATGACGACTTCCACAACCAGTTGGTTATTTTTGAACACGGCCCACCAGCACCACAAACAGAAACCACCAACACAGTAGCACTGCAACTACTTTGTTTACCGTGTCGAGTGACTTGTGGTTCAAAGAAAGAGGAACCAAGCACCACCCATCTCATCAAGAACACGAGCGAAGGCACAAACTCCAGCCACAATAACATGAACCAGAGTGTTATAAAAAACAAATCACAACCCAACGAACAAAACGAGAAATCATGCAAGGCCAATAGTCGATGCGGAGTCTTCCACTTTTGTAGTAGGGCAAACACTGGTTCCATCCTTTTTTCACCAAAGAGTTGTTGTTAACACCAGCACCGAAGCAGCAGCAGAACAGCAAGAACATTATCCAGGTTCATATACAGAGGAGGAACACACCGATGCAACAGGGTCCGCAACTCAACCCAGACAAGAATTCTGCCAATACCGCAATCAACCAACGCGGAGAGTCTCCCTTGGCGTTCTTCAGGTATTGTTTGGATGGTCAAATATGATCCGCCAATGGTCGTGGTCCACAGCAGAATTGTGTCGTCACACGATCATCCCAAGCCAAGAAACGACAGGATGGAGCACCCTTGACAGTCACAGCACCCGCCATGTCAAGAAACATGTATGGATTTGCCCTGTCACGAACAAGAAAACTACTCTGCACTATTCAATCGTCAGGAACACCAAATGGCGAGGACAAAGCGGATTGCCCTTGACTACGACATCGATGCGAAACTTTCCCTTTCTCCCTGCCATATAGCTACCAATCCATGGACGATGACTCTGTGTCCCATGATGCCACCACAAAGCCCTAGATTCTTGTCTCTCGGTCGCACAACCATGCTGGTGGCATTACCACTTGTAGCGACACAAAAATTTGGTCGTTCCTTCCACGCCATCGACAACAAACAAGCACCTTCTATCTTGCAACATGTTCTTTCTACTTTTGAGTAACCAATTACTAGGTCCTAGGATTGCAAAGGAACGTAGAAACAAGTTAATGACTTGAGAACAAAACGTCGAGGCTTCATCTGTCCCTTTGTCACCACGGTGAGTATTGAACCTTGCGCGTTGACGAGCTCATGTCGATGTGAAGAAGGGTGAGATATCTTCATCTCGGATATCAGCACCTTCAAGAGAATGATACCATCCGTTGGGCTGCTGCTCACAGAGTTGTCGAAAACACCACGAATTCTTGTCCAGTAGCGGTAATGTTGCACAGGTAGGATTGAATCCACCACCAATCACGGCAACTTGATTGGCAACAGCCACCATAGTGCAGTCAAAGCGGTCATTTCCGAGTGATGGGAGATTCCAAACGCGGTTGCGGTGCGTATCCAACACTTCCACGGTTTGACGGCTTCCTCCGGCCACAATAAGACAAGATCCCACGGCAACCATTGCACAATAAGCTCGAGGGTTCGGAAGCACCAAATCAGAATGGGTGATCCAACTGGATGAGAAGGAAATGACTGTTGACAAAGTGTCGTTTTGTGTCTCCTCTGCAAAGTCCAAATACTCCACCGAGTCAAGTTGGCCGTTCTCGTTACGGCCTCCAACGACAAAGATGCGGTGGCCAATAACGGCACTGGCACACCATTGTCGTGGAGCAGTCATGGATGGTCCCGCAATGACAGCGTCATTGCTGGTATCGATAATATCCACCGACGACAAATAGCGATGGTTGTAAGAGCCACCCATTACAACGATATATCGGTTGTGAACCACAGCAGCACAACATCCAAACCGTCCCGTTGATAATCGACATGCCAATGTCGTCCAAGGGCTCTCCTGTGTGGTGCTGGATGTCGAAGATGATCGCAGCAAATCCTTTACGTCAATTCTTTCGATACAATCTAAATATAATCTTCCATTGTATCCTCCTATCACATAGACGCCTCCGTTGCACCCAACAGCGGCATGTCCTCGATGACTCTTGTTCATTGATGGCCCTTCTCGCCAGTGCTTGTCCGGTGCTGTCACGTTCAATACAAGAATGGAATCGAGACTGCCCTGATCTGCTTGATATCCACCCAACACGACGACGGTTTGTCTCTTGTTGTTGTTGTCGTTGTCCGTATCGGGATGATCTAGTACGACTGTCGCATGTTCGTCACGCCATCCACCCTCGAGAGGAGGCCAATCATTTTCATTCCATTGTGCTGTCTCTTTCGATAAGAAAAGGCCCGACTGCCATGCTTGTTCTTTCAGTGTCGTGCTCATTGCTCCAAAATATTAATAGCAGCAAATTTATGAGGACCGAGACACTGTATTGTGTTAGTGGTTAGAGGGTTTGCTCTGCTCCTGTGATTCTGATGGGTGCGGACTGGAAGCACGACTGACTTGACGAAATGGATGGACCAAAGAGGGGTAGGAGCTTTCGTCACGAGACAAATCGTGACCGTAGCCACGCAATGAAGATGATCACGCATTCTTGTTTCGAGTTCCATAAAAGTTTTTGGATACCGAAATAAACCTCATGGCGAGACAGACGACCACTGATATGTATGGCTCCTATCCAGTTCTTTCTCATATCCATAGGTTTTTCGTTCTTCGTGGGCGCTCATGACTAGAGGATCTCTTTGCAATCCTACTTGTCGAGCCTCTGCTTTCAATAACCACAACTACTCTTCTTACAGAGGGACCCATGGGATGGTGATGTTGTTTACACGAAACACGAGATTCCATGTACCAATCATTGCTGATCTTTTTGAGGATGAATGCGGTAAATCAGAAGAGTACTCGCTATCACCATGTTTGCATTGGCCCATGGCGGGTCGCTCGGGTTCTTTTCTTGTTGCTCATGTAGCGTTAGGAGTTTTTGGGAAGATGACAAACTGGAGGGGTCACTTGGTTGATCGAGAGAGTCTCACCAACAACGATTGTACACCAGCATCAATGTGGGGTCTTGGGCAGCACCCTGGAGGCAGACAAGCTTGCAGAGGGAGTTTTGTGGATGAGGAATGACGCATCGTCAACGCTTCTGCATCCTCGGTGCTACCACTTTTGTGGAATGGTCGTTGTTGTTCTCCCTTGTTCCATTTCATTCAAAGCGCCTTCATATGGTTGGTCTTTTTCCTTGCGACAATCTTCGTAGTCTTTCACCAAGAAAAGGAAGAAGAGAAGTACATGCCTCGTCACTGGCAGAGTCTCATAAATTGCTCGTAACGAACGATTCCATGGTTTCCCATGGAGTGTGGCAGTAGGTTCTATTGTAGAGTGGTCGTCTTGGCGACGAGAGCAATTGTCAGTTTTGTCCGCTCCTTTTTCGAATAGAGGAAAGAGTGGAACTGCTCGTCTCGGTCGGCGCGCCTGTGAGCACAGGACAGAATAGTGTGACAGGGCTGGTCTTGGTCGGCGCGCCTCTGCGAGCCATTCCTTTGTCCTCATTCCGCGACCAAGATTTTGGGGGAGGGGGACTCCACATCAGTTTGGGGGAATATCCATTGAAACGAACGACAAAAAGATAAAAGATACCATCAGCACCGCCGTCGTCGCCGTCTTTGGCTTCGGAGATTGACCTTTTCACGCCTTCTGGCAGCCTTTCTGCTGTGACTTGCTCTCATGTCTCCCGTGGAGAAAGACTCTAAAGAAGACTCTAACCAGATGAACGATGAACATACTCAATGACAACTTTCATCGCAACAAGCTAGAAATCGTACCTTGGCTTTCGATTCGCAACAGGAGGTCTAGTGCAACAAAAAACAGAACAACAAAAAGAAGAGCACTAGGGCGATGGTATGCTTCCTCATCCACATGTCTTTCGTGGAACGAGGATCAACAACAAGACCACGCAAATCTCTTTATATTGTGGCACCGCATGGCAGTCTGGTCGCCAATTATGTGGACCCTTTCTCGACATGACACCATGAGGACCTGCTGAATCGATCACAAAGTCGCCCCATTGGAGGTAGTTGCGCCGGTGACGAGGAGCGCAGTACTATGGATTGAAGTATGGAACGCTATTCAACTCCCTCCCGACGCGTCCGATTGGAGTAGTGAAGAATTGATCATGGGAAAGGGTGGCATCGCCCCTTCAAGCCTGCATACGAAGATTCAAGCTGGGTGTTGATGTGGAACGACAAGGCAGCAACACCAACCAGAATCCAACGAAGAAGAACAACGACAACAAAACAAGTTCTAGTAGACTACAGCCAAGGCATGATCGGCGCGGGTCGTGGTTTTGGTGGTGCTGTACGAGGCACAAACGTTGTAGTGGTCCATGTCCAACAGTGCTGTTCGACAGTGTTGCAATCGTGCAACAAGGTTTCGGCGGAACTGGCATTGAGGGGCAAGACATAACCTTGCACACTGCGATTGTTCTTGTGGATCCCCATGGACTGATACCCATGGACTGTCAACGAGCCACTACGGAGAGACTGATTGCTGGATCGACGCAATCAATTTGCCGACCTCATGATAAAGTAAAGTTGCTGTATTGGAGAAAATATCGAACACACGTCGGTGTCACAAATTCCAAAGGGGCATGGGCCATAGAAGGACCGGACCCCACAGCTTAACGCATGGTCGACCGTCCAAACGAGTCACTGCGCCAAGCGTTGACGGCGCGCAACCATAATCCTCCACAGCATGATAACTCGACCTTTTCAACAGCAGAGAGGCATGGTCCCATGGACATCTACCCAAGGACTGGCTCCACTATGGTGTAACTTTACAATGGAGTACATGATATCTCAATAATAGTTCGCAATGTCATGAATAAAACAATACATCTACGGTTTGAGAACTGACATACATGCAATACGGAGCAGATTTCAAGTTTCATCCTCTCCTTTATCACCGAGGTGAGTATTGGACCTTGCGCGTTTACAAGCTAATGTCGATGTGGAGAAGGGTGAGATATAAGCATCTCGGATACCCATACCTTCAAGAGAATGATACCATCCGTTCGATTGCTGCTCACAGAGTCGACGAAAACACCATGCATTCTTGTCCATTAATGGGAATGTCGCACAGGTAGGATTGCGATATCCACCAATCACGGCAACTTGATTGGAAACAGTCACCATATTGCAGCCAACACGGTGATTTCCGAATGGTGGAAGATTCCACACGTGGTTGCGCTTCGTATCCAAGACTTCCACGGTTGAATTGAACCATCCTCCTGCAACAACCAGACAAGATCCCACGGCAACCATTGCACAAGAACTTCGTGCATTGGAAAGCACCAAATCAGAATTAGTGATCCAGGTGGACGAGAAAGTACTCAATGTCAAGCCAGTCTGCTTCTTTGTCTCTTCATTGTCACCAGGCTTTGAAAATTCCAAATACTCCACCGAGTCAAGATAGTCAACATTGTTTTGGCCTCCAACTACAAACATGCGGTGACCAATGACCGCACTGGCACACCATTGTCGTGGAACAGTCATGGATGGTCCAGCAGTGACAATGTGATTGTTGGTATATAATATCCACTGACGACAAATAGCGATGGTTGCAATAGCCACCCAACACAATGATGTATCGGTTGTGAACCGCAACAGCACAACATCCATTTCTTGTCGTTGATAATCGGCATGTCAATGTCGTCCAAGGGCTCTCCTGTGTGGTGCTGGATATCAAAGATGATCGCAGCAAATCCTTAACGTCAATTCTTTCGATACAATTCAACGAACCTTGATTGTATCCTCCCATCACGTAGACGCCTCCGTTGCAAACAACAGCGGTATGTTCATCACGTGCCTTGTTCATGGGTGGCCCTTCTCGCCACTGCTTGTTCTCGCCCTCCAAAGTCATAACAAGAACGGAGTTGGTAGTATCATATTCTTCGTTGACTCCTCCCAGCACGACGACCGTTTGTCCCTTGTTGTCGTTGTGGAGTTCCTTTTCGGGATGATCAATTACGACCGTAGCATGATGCCGGCGCCATCCACCCTCCAGCGGCGGCCAATCGTTTTCATTCCATTCTGCTGTCTCGTCTGAAAGGAAAAGGCCCGACTGCCATGCTTGTTCTTTCAGAGTCATGTTCACTCTTCCTTCTGTTGACCGCAGCGCATTTATGACACTGACTGATGTGTAGATTGCAGTGGGCTGCTCTGATGGGTGTGGACTGAAGAAGAGTAACCTTACTATACTAGCCCCCAGCGGGGGAATCAAGAGGATTAGTGACTCAGTGATTAAAACACAGAAAGCACGACACACACGCGACACCCTGACATTCATGCCCGATCGGAGGTAGGAGTTTGAGTACTACACGTGGACGTGGAAGCTTTGGAGCCAGTGCTTCTGTTGGATACGAAGCGTATGTTGGCCAAAGAGATTCTAATAGAATCGACAACCAAAACAAAACATAGAAGTTTAATTCAACCACTGTCGACCCAGTTGTGTCAGTCCAGAGACTGCTTCCTTCCCCTTGATTGTCAAGGAGGGTTCATTCGTTCTTCACAAGACGACGGACGAGGAATGTCGAGAAGCAGCAACCAACCATGCTCCATTTCCAAAAACAACCATAAGAGAAGCGGACTACAGGGTCCACAAGGTTTTTGGCTTGTCGTGTTTTTCGTCGTACTGCTTCTCTCATCATCAGACATTGGAATCCACCCGTTTCGTCCTTTTGTCGGATTCATTGACCACAAGAGACCATGAACCAAGCCACACAAGGAGCACGACCAACAGATGTCGAAACTCCTGGCTTGTGTGGGAAAGGAGCAATGGCAACACAGTCACTCGATTGTACTACGATAATGCCGACAACAACAAGAACAACAACCACAGTTTCACCCAAACAACAACAATGGGAACAGCCGCCCTGCTCGTTCGTTGAGCAGCACGACACGAAGAGCAAATTCAGCAGGACCCAAACAACAATATATAACGAGGGTAGGTTGCTTAGGGCACGAGTGCCGTTACAGCTGTTGGCGCACGAGTGCGTGCAGCTTCAGCTGCCGCACGAGTGCGCCAACAGCTGTAACGGCACGAGTGCCCTAAGCGTAGCCTAGCCTCAGTTAAAAATGTAATTATACAGTGTCGATACTTTATTCCAAAGTAGACCGAGTGCTATTATTCTAGTAGTCGCTATTTGCTATCCCCAGTAGAAATCCTCTAATGTTCCTCTAGTATTCCTTGGCATCAAGTTTTCCTTGGCATCAAATTCTATGCGTGACGCGTGACACAATTCAAATTTCCACACTATGGTGTATAGTCTAACATTATTTTCTATAGTAGGGCTTGCGCTCACGCCAGCTTGGAATTTGCCTCCGGACCACATTTGCACCCTCATTCTTCTGCCAAAACAATCAAACAGCAGGGAAACACTCACCATGGCATGTTGGCGCGATGTGGACTACCTAATACCCTACGCGGACAGCTACGACACTATGCATTGACTACGCTTGCCAACACTCCGGGGATGAATCCGTCTGAAATTGCCCGCACTGCACGCCATAAGTCCCTTACATCTCAAGCAGCTTACATCCGTGTGAATCGTACAAGTGAGGTGAATCGTGCTTCTGCTCTCACTGGGGTCTTGGCTACGAATGCTCCCAAGACTGGAGATGCCATCCCACAACCCAGTGGACACGGTCCTCAGCCGCCGGTGCGAAACCCCTACATTCGTCCTTCGCAGAGCGCTTCTGGTCCAGTCTATCCTCTTTGAGAATTTAGACGTGTAAGCGTGCCTAGATAGTAGATCTAGCCTTGACCATATTCTTCCAGTGCCATTACACGTGATCAAGACTAAAAATTACTAGAATAATGACACTGGACGATTTTTACTTAGAGACCAGTGGCGACTACTAGAATAATAGCACGAGTCTACTTAGAAAAAAGTATCGTCATAGTGTAATTACAACAATTGTCGCATGCACAACAGAGGCATCCCGTTTTGTCCTCCCTCTCGTGATTTCCACTGCTAAGGAATGAATGGTTTTGATCGTTGTAACGAAAACTGATGGACCAAATGACGACTTCCACGACCAGTTGGTTATTTTTGAACACGGCCCACCAGCACCACAAACAGAAACCACCATCATAGTATAGCACTGCAACTTCTTGTACCGTATCGAGTGACTTGTGGCTCCAAGAAGGAGGAACCAAGCACCACCCATGTCATCAAGAACACGAGTCGATAGCGACCATGACACCACATCACAGGCACAAACTCCAGCCACCACCACATGAACCAGAGTGTTATAAAAACCAAATCACAAGCCAACGAACGAAACAAGAAATCATGCAAGGCCAATAGCCGATGCGGATTCTTCCGCTTTGTAGTAGGGCAAGCACTGATTCCATCCTTTTTTCACCAAAGAGTTGTTGTTAACACCAGCACCGAAGCAGAAGCAGAACAGTAAGAACATTATCCAGGTTCATATACAGACGAGGGCGATGATGCAACAAGGACTACACATGCTTCTTTACTCAAACCAGACAAGAATCTCGCCAATACCGCAACCGATTACTGCAGAGAGTCTCCCTCGGCGCTGTTCAAGTATTGTTGGGATGGTAACATATGATCCGCCAATGGTCGTGGTCAACAGCAAAATTGCGTCGTAGCAACAGCATCCCAAGCCAAGAAACGACAGAATGGAAAATGGAAGACTCTTGACAGTCATAGCACCCGCCATGTCAAGAAACATGTATGGATTTGCCCTGTCACGAACAGGAAACTACTCTGCACTATTCAATCGTAATGAACACAAAATGGCGAGGACAAACCGCCCTTGACAACGAGATCGATGCGAAACTCTCCCTTTCTGGAATGCACCACTGCTGGATTTGTGTCCCTGCCATATAGCTCCCGATCCATGGACGATGACTCTGCGTCCTGCAAAGTGCCATGATGCCACCACAAAGCCCCAGATTCTTGTCTTACCGTCGCTCATCTATGCTGGTGGCATTACCACTTTTGTCGAGACACAAGAATTTGGTCGCTTCTTCCACGCCTTAGACAAAAAACAAGCACGTTCTATCTTGCAACATACTGTTTCGACTTCTTTTGAGTCTACACTTATAATACTAGGTCCTAGGATTGCAATAGAACGTAGAAAACAAGTCAACCACTAGAGAAATAAACGGCTAGAGGCTTGATCCTTCTCTTTGTCACCATGGAGCGTATTGGGCCTTGCGTGTTTACCAGCTGACTTCGATGTGAAGAAGGGTGAGATATCCTCATCTCGGATATCCGCACCTTCAAGAGAACGATACCATCCGTTCAATTGGTGCTCACAGAGTTGTCGAAAACACCACGAATTCTTGTCCAGTAGTGGTAATGTTGCACAGGTAGGATTGTATCCACCACCAATCACGGCAACTTGATTGGCAACAGTCACCAGACTGCAGCCCCTGCGGAAATTACGAAATGGAGCGAGATTCCATCCGAGGTTGCGGTGTGTATCCAAGACTTGCACGGTTAAATTCGTCCTTCCTCCCACCACCACCAGACAAGATCCCACGGAAACCACTGCACAAGAACTTCGTGCATCGGAAAGCACCAACTCAGAATGAGTGGTCCAAGGGGATGAGAAAGAAAAGAATGTAGAGCCAGTCTCAGGCTTTGAAAATTCCAAATACTCCACCGAGTCAAGAAAGTCATCATCCTTTTGGCCTCCAACGACAAAGATGCGGTGACCAATGACCGCACTGGCACAAAAATGTCGTGGAACAGTCATGGATGGTCCCACAGTGACGGTGTGGTGCGTGGTATCAATAATATCCATCGACGAAAAATAACCCATGTTCCAGCCACCTATTACAACGATGTATCGGTTCTGAATCGCAACAGCACCACATCGTGATCGTCCCGTTGATAACCGACAGTTTAATCTTGTCCAATGGCTCGCACGTGTGCTGCTTGATGTCGAAGATGATTGCAGCAAATCATTGGAATCAATTCGTTCCATACAATCCAGATTCACTCCATTGTTTCCTCCCATCACGTAGACGCCGTCATTGCACACAACAGCGGCATGTCCATAACGTCTCTTGTTCATGGATGGCCCTTCGCGCCACTGCTTGTTTGATTCTGCTAAATTCAATACAAGCACGGAATTGGTGACACATTGGCCTTGTCCAGTCACGAACACTAAGAGTACTCTTCACTACTCAATAGTAGTGGACACAAAATGGCGACCAACCGTATTGCCCTTGGCTACGAAATCGATGCGAAACTCGTCCTTTCTGGAGTGCACCACTGTCGGCTTCCGGCGTCCCTTGACGGCAACCGATCCATGGACCATGTCTCTGTGTCCTACAAAGTGTCAAGATGCCACCACAAAGCCCTGGCACTACCACTTTAAGAGACAAAAAATTGGTCGTTCTTTCCACATCTTTGACAACAAACAAGCACCCTCTTTCTTGCAACATGTTCTTTCTACTTTTGAGTAACTACCTACTAGGTTCTAAGATTGCAATCGAATGTAGAAAACAAGTCAACCACTCGAGAAATAAACGGCTAGGCTTCATCATTCCCTCTATCATTTTGGCATGTATTGGGCCTTGCTCGTTTACGAGCTCATGCCGAGGTGAAGAAGGGTGAGATATCATCATCTCGAATACCCACACCTTCAAGAGAATGATGCCATCCGTTCGGTTGCTGCTCACAGAGTCGACGAAAACACCACGAATTTCTATCCAGAAGTGGTAATGTTGCACAGGAAGGATTGCGGAGTCCACCAATCACGGCAACTTGATTGGCAACAGTCACCATACTGCAGCCATTGCGGTGATTCACGAATGGTGGGAGATTCCACATGCAGTTGTGATGCGTATCCAAGACCTCCACGGATGATTCGTATCCTCCAGTCACCACTAGACAAGATCCCACGGCAACCATTGCATAACAACTTCGTGCATTGGAAAGCCTCAACTCCGACTGAGTGATCCAAGTGGACGAGAAAGACATGAACGTCGAGCCTATCTCCTTTTCTGTCTCATCATTGTCAAAGGGTGTTGCATAGTCCAAATACTCCACCGAGTCAAGATATTCATTACCGTTCCAACCTCCAACGACAAAGATGCGGTGGCCAATCACCGCACTGGCACACCATTTTCGTGGAACAGTCATGCTTGGTCCCTCAGTGACAGTGTGGTTGTTTGTATTTATAATATCCACTGGCGACAAATCATGATCGCTGTAGCCACCCATTACAACGATGTATCGGTTGTGCACCGCAACAGCACAACATCCATGTCGTCCCTTTGATAATCGACAGCTTAATCTCGTCCAATTACTCGCATGTGTGGTGCTTGATGTAAAAGATGATTCCAGCACATCATTGGCATCAATTCGTTCCATACAATTCAAACATGAACCTTCAGAGAATCCTCCAATCACGTAAATGCCTCCATTGCACACAACAGCGGCATGTCCAGAACGTTTCTGGTGCATGGGTGGACCTTCCCGCCACTGCTTGTTTGATTCTGCCAAGTTTAATACAAGAACGGAATCAAGCACGCCTTGGCCTTGTTGAAATCCGCCCAACACGACGACGGTTTGTTCCTTGTTGTTGTCGGTATGAGTCAGTACGATCGAAGCATGACGCTCTCGCCATCCACCCTCAAGAGGAGGCCAGTTGTTCTCATTCCATTCTGCTGTCCCGTCTGAAAGGACAAGGCCCGACTGCCATGCTTGTTCTTTCAGTGCCGTGGTCATGGTTCCACACAATGACAGCAGCGAATTTATGAGGAGGATCGAAAGGCATCAGTTTTGATGCTGTGATGGATGCGGACTGATGGAACATCAACTCAAAATTTTCTGAACTACGCGTGGAAGCATTTGAGCCAGAGTGTCTGTCGTAGGTACGCAATCTTGGGCAAGAGTGGGTCGCACATATAATGCATGACAGAACAAAACAGCAGATTCGAATTCATAGATCCAGCAAAACAAGAAAGATGGACAAGACGGCGCATGATCATCATATTTTCTTCGTTGACCAAGTGTACCGAATTCGAGCTATGGGAGTGGTGCTGTTCTCTTCGAAAGAGAGAATGAAGGACGGCAGGAGCAACAACACTACCAACACAACGTGGTCTCTGCAAGGGATTCGAATCCATTCCGTGTCATGAAACGTTCGCGTGGTTATCCTTCTCCGTTTGCTCGTCTTGTTTCCGGTCGTCTATGAGCAGCAAAACGGCTGAGATCCTGATTGACGCACGACAAAAGGGCAACCACCTCTATTTCCTTTTCGGCAACAACAAAAACATCCTCCTTATCAACAACTACCACTACTCGTCCTCCTTTGGTAGTCGGCTTACCCATACAAGCCATGGAAGCTTGGTGTCTCATGACACAGTGTCACGTGACGAGTATCTGTCATCCCTAATGGTGGAATCCATCATTACGCCTCCTCCCAAAATCATGGGATCCTCCAATCCACACAATCAGGAATTGGAATTCGACAAACGGAGAGTGATACAATTCATGACTTCAACAAGACCATTTGGTATCATTTCTTGAAACAGGCTCCTCCTATACGTGCGGAAAGCTAATGTCTTTGGGATATTTTCGGTGCCCGAGGATTTGTGATTGGTATGCGCCAACCACTGTCCGAACGAGCTTGGTCTGTGAAAGGACAGCCTTGGGAGACTACTGCTCTTATTGGTGGGACACGAGAGTGTCAACGACTCTTGCGCACCGCATCCATCCCGATTGGCTGCAACCGTGGGAGACTACATCTCTGGGAGGACCGCAAGCAAATGCGTCTTGAGAAGAGTTTCAACCGTTGGTAGTGCGAGTGGAGGACGCACAGCAATGGTTTCCTGGTGTGGATGGGATTGGACGACGAACGACGACGCTGGGGCTATTCTTGAGCCACATGTGGAACGATTGTTGGTTCGAGGCCGTCCAGGGACAGCCACCAAAATACTAGAGGGATGCCCCATCTTGCCCGTCGAATATACTCCTTTGCGCAGAAAGTCTTGGTCCGGAACTCCAAACACAACAAGCATGTAATACACACGTTCGACAATGTATACATTGTCACAACTTCTCCTTGAAACAGGTTGAGTGGCAGGCAGTACCTTCCTGGTTGTCGCCCATACTGCTGTCCATTCGAACGCGACCCACACGTTCCTTCTTCTTCTTGTGTGGTTCCAGCATATGCGCATCACGGATGAAGATTCGACTCGAACCTGTGGTTGGAGGTTGAACACCACAACAAGACGTTGTGTACAAAAGCGGGTAAAGGTATGAATTTTCTTTCAACGAGGTCGGAGCGGTAATTCAATAGTGACCTCTCAAGCTACCCTTGCTCGCTGGACGGGCGTGACCTTGGTTCTTTGTCGGTATCTCTTTCAACCATTGATCGTCTTCAAAGACGACGCTGAACGTTTGGATGCCTATCGTGTTTGCCGGCTCCACACACCAGTGAAGAATTGATCATGGGAAAGAGTCGCATCGCCCTTTCAAGTCTAATACATACGAAGATTCAAGCTGGTTGTCGGTGTGGAACGACAAGGCAGCAACACCAACCAGAATCCAACAAAGAAGAAGAAGAACAAGCAGTTCTAGTAGACTACAGCCAAGACATGATCGGCGGCAGTCGTGGTCGTGGTTTTGTGGTGTTGTACGAGGCACAAAGCTTGTACTGGTCAATGTCCAACGCTGCTGTTCGACAGTGTTGTAATCGTGCAACAAGGTTTCGACGGAACTGGCATTGAGGGGCAAGACATAACTTTGCACACTACGATTGTTCTTGTTGATCCCCATGGACCGATACCCATGGGCTGTCAACGAGCCACTACAGAGAGACTGATTGCTGGATCGACGCAAGCAAATTGCTGAATCATAAAGACTTCACAAAGACTAGTTGCTGTAGTGGAGGAAATATCGAACACTTCGGTGGCAAAAATTCCAAAGGGTTCTGTCACCCGAAACCACAAGCATCGAGAGACGGGGTACTGTCCTCTCACGTAGGCGTTAGCCATAGAAAGCCCGGACTCCACAATTGAACGCATGGTCGACCGTCCAAACGAGTCGCTGCGCCAAGTGTTGCAGGCACGCAACCATAATTTTCCACAGCATGATAAGTCGACCTAGTTAACTTCAGAGAGGCATGGTACCATGGACATCTACCCGAGGCCTGGCTCCACTCCTGTTTGCGGTGTCATGCCGGATGGTGTAACCTTCGTTTTCTACTAGTACAAAGGTGTATGTGATATCTCTAGAGGTCGCAATGCCATGAAGAATACAGTACACCAACTGTTTGAGAGTAAAATGATAATGCTACAGTTCCGCTATTGTTAGGACATACATGCAATACGTTGCAAATTTCAAGTTTCATCCTTTCCTTCATCACCACGGCGTGTATCGGGCCTTGCTCGTTTATGAGCTGATGTCGAGGCGGAGAAGGGTGAATTATCAGCAAGTTGGATATTCCTTCCTTCCCGAAATAGACAACATCTGTCGATCTGATGCTCAAAGAGTCGTCGAAAACACCACGTATGCTTGTCCAGTAGTGGTAATGTCGCACAGGCAGAACTGCCAAAACCACTTATCACGGCAACATGATTGGCAACAATCGCCATACTGAAGTGATCGCGGCGATTTCCGAATGGTGGGAGATTCCACACACGGTTGCGGTGCGTATCCAAGACGTCCACGGTTGAATCGCCTAGTCCTCCGGCCACTACCAAACAGGATCCCACGGTAACCACTGCACAAGAACTTCGTGCATTGGAAAGCACCATATTAGAATGAGCGGTCCAGGTCGACGAGAAAGAAATGAACGTCGAGCCAGTTTCCTTTTTTGTCTCTTCATTGTCACCAGGCTTTGAAAATTCCAAATACTCCACCGAGCGTCCTGTGTAGCCTCCAACGGAGAAGATGCGGTTACCAATGACCACACTAGCACAATATGATCGAGGAATATTCATGCTTGGTCCCGCAGTGACAGTGTGGTTGTTTGTATCTATAATATCCACTGACGACAAATCATGATCGTTGTAGCCGCCCATTACAACGATGTATCGGTTGTGAACCGCGACAGCACAACATCCAAACCGTCGCGTTGATAATCGACATGTCAATGTCGTCCAATTACTCGTATGTGTGGTGCTTGCTGTTAAAAATGGTTGTAGTATATCGTTCGCATCAATGCGTTCGATACAATCCAAAGTTGCTGTATTGCGACCTCCCATCACGTAGACGCCGCCATTGCACAAAACAGCGGCATGTCCTCGACGACTCTTGTTCATTGGTGGCCCCTCGCCACTGCTTGTCTGGGTCTGCCAAATTTAATACAAGAATGGAATTGACCTCGCCATAACCTGTTCGATATCCGCCCAACACGACGACGGTTTGTTCCGTCTTGTTATCGGGATGATCGAGAACGACCGAAGCATGATAGCAACGCCATCCACCCGCAAGAGGAGGCCAGTCCTCGAAATTCCATTCAGGTGTCTCGTCTAACAGGACAAGGCCCGACTGCCATGCTTTTTCTTTCATCGTCGTGGCCATGGTTTCACAAAATGACTGCAGCAAATTTATGGGGATCGAGACACTGTCTTGTAAGAGGCACGTAGGTTTGCTCTTTCGTTGCGATGCTGATGCTGACGGGTGCGGACTGGAAGCACGACTGACTTGACGAAAAGGATGGACCGAAGATGAGTCGCTTTCGTCACAAGACAAATCGTGACCGTAGCCACGCAATGAAGAAGATCACGCACTCTTGTTCGGAGTACCGTAGAAGTTTTATTGGATACCGGAATAAACTAGCATCCCAAATTTCAAATTTGAATCGTGACGCCAACCACCAACTGTCATTTCGACGCCGGCCCTTCCAATGGAAGGATTACTTAGACGCGTGGCAGGTGAGACGGGCGGTAGACTTCACACAGTAGAGTTAAGGTTTAGTCTGTCTGCTGTCCTTGTTTCTGCGGACCTCTAATGGCGAATTTGTTCCATCCTGCTACGAGCTCCATCAATCGATATGGGTAACCGTAGTGGCCCGTGCTTCACGTTTCCGATACTCGGTTGAACTTCCGGCCCTACGAGATTCACTACACCATACATTTTCCTAAAGTAAAATGAATTGCCCTCATGCTCTTGCACATTTTGTTGCGAGATTCTTCTCACCAACTGCACCCCACACCATCACCATGGTGAGGCGGCGCTAGCACAATAATCAACCCGCCTCCTCTACGAGTATGCATATAAACAGCTACTAGTACAGAACATCTATCTAGCTTAGTACATGCTTCTCTGTGTCGTAGGTCGTACAATAGGCAATCGTTTCGGTGTTGAGTATGGTGCTGTTGCCGTGCCGTGGTCGCCGAATGTTTTGCCGTTTGGCCGAAACGAGCAGTTGATTGTTGAGTATGTCATTGTCGTCGGATGTCGCTGTCGTCGCTTGTCGTTGTCGCCGCTTGTCGTTGTTGCCGCTTGCTGTCTTGTCGCATGCCGTTGTCGTCGCTTGTCGTTGTCACCGCTTGCTGTTGTTGAAGGTGTTAGGATTCTCACCGAAAGCTAGGTGGCGAAACCTACAACTCATCGAATGATGCTAGTATTTTATGGCATCCGATGACATTTTCCTAATAGTGAGAAAGGAATGTCGGCATGCTCGCGAAACTATAAATTTGGCCATGGCATGCTCGCATTGCACGTGTTATTGGCGACCGCTCGGATATTAACTATGGCCCAACACGTGCGCGCCCAAAACCATCGAATGCGCGCCTTGACTATCCGAGTACGCGCATCCACGATTCGACCTAACGGTCTATGTAATCAAAGCACGAATCACGATCACGCGAGACCATATCTCTTTTCCCACTAATCCAAGAATGCAAACAGCAACGCGCCCAGCACAAGACTTATACCACGACAAAGCAAGAGCTGTTGCATCCCATACATGTTATCCATCACCCTATACATTCAATATACACCAATGCCGGTCTACTCCAACCAGTGAGGACCTATCACACCAGATCCATGGCCGTATACAAGAGCCAGGACTTCGGCACCATCAACCACCTTAGTTAGTAATCGTCTCACAATCATTAATATCACCATTTTAACACTCATCTTAAGACTTACCTCTTATCAGTGGACCGACTGCCCCCACCCACGGCGGACTTCGACTTGCAACTCTTCTCTGACCCGTGGAGGATTGTTGTATCGGTTGGTGATTCGATTGTCGGCTCAGCGAGCCTTTTACCCAACTACCTATTACCCTTCTGAATTCTCAATGAGAGTTCTGCTAGATTAACAGTCTCATCGCTCATTGCCCTGCAGTCGCATTGGAGATCATACTTGCCCATCTACATTGAGTACAGATTGAGCTACACCAACAAACAAGAGTTAGAGGACAAAGCTACCCAACCCAACAACAGGGCCAGCCTGGCTAAGGCTAGGGTCATCAACCCTCTCCTATTCCAGGACCTCAAGCTGGACCAGGACTTCGTGCAACTACCTTCCCAATACTCACCTGACCAGTACTTTGCTGAGGACTACGAGCAAGACGAGGAAGCTACCATTATTCCTGACTCCCTGGTTCAACTCGATCACCGCAACGAGTCAGGAAGTGACCAAGGATAAGTATCTTTAAGTAGTTTCCACAACAAACCAGAGACAAAACCGAGTTCCGCACACCCGGGTTCCCAGCACAACACACATCCGGGTACTGACATACGTGGCACACACGTGGTACATCCGGGTTCAGATCACACCACACATTAAATAAACAACGAACCAACCATATACTACCATGGATCCAACATACCCCAAGACACCTTCTCTTCCTTCTGACGACTCAGTACCGCCTGACATATCAGATACACAAGTGTTCAATCATATCACCCAGCATCTATTTGAATGTGATGAAGAACGAGCTCAAGCCCTTCATCAATGGATAAAACATAGTGGTTTCGAACACATTCTGAATGTCATCGACTATCTTGCAGTCAATCCAGAAAAGAATATCAAGGACCTTGGACAATACAAGTATGGGAACAAGACGATGGATCTGAAGACATTTACAAGGCATCAACTGAAGATCCTAGCACATTGGTCACGAGAACAAACCTCAACCCTGCAGCAGTCTGATTTACCTCGCTCTACCTGGTTGAACCTCACCAAGGCCAATTATGATCATTGGAGAATCAATGCAGACTTCACCAAGCTCCGTCTGAACCAAGGTTGCATTTCGTCATTTCGTTTAGCAAAAAGAGAGGTGCTACGTCTTAACAACTACATCTCCAATCTTCGTCTCGATGATTCATGGCACGGCACAACCTATCAGTTTCTTCTCCACTTTCAACACCAATTCCATCTTCTCGACAATCTGGGATCAATGTTTGATCACATTCCTGGCCACTCCACTAGGATGACCTTCCTGATGAAAGCCGTTGAAAAGGTACCTGTTTTACGACAAGTCAACATCTTGCCTGGTGCAAAGACACTTTGTTATCAATCATATTTCCGTCTTCTCCTTGATGCCGCATATGATCATGACCGAGCAACTCGATCACCAAAGTCGAACCGATGTAAGCATACCAAGCAACGTGGCTTTCGACATGACCAAGATTTTGATATCAATAATCGATCACCCAAAGAAATGCACCACAGGATTAAGAGAACTAATATGAAGACCAAGGATTCATCTTCGCTTCCAAAGATCAGTCTTCCAAGAGATCTGTGGAAGAAATTCACTAACAAGAGTCGTCAAGTAATCATTGCGTACAACAAGAAGTCTACCCAGAATGCATCAACAACAACTGCATGGAAGGAACAGACACATACTCTTGACATTGATCCGGAACCTGATCCTGACCCTGGTAGTACACGGATTGACGACATGATTCAACATGATTCCCAAAACCATCAAGATAATCTATCTGATCTTACTCATTTGATGTCCAATACCAAGGCAACATCCACCCTCAATGATTGTCTCGAGAACAACAACTGTAAACAGAAAGTTCAGACATCTCGACGTCTGCTTTCTCGCATGTCTACTTTCTCCGGCAACAATCAAGTGACTGGCTTTAATCATTGGCATCTTGATCCCATGCAAGATACGGCACCTTCTTCGAGGACTGTTGAAAATGATGGCAATCCGAATGATGCTTTTGGGAAGTCTACCAATCGTGTTGCCTGTAACCTCAACCTTCTCTTGGATTTACCTTATGATCATGGACCTGATACACCTTCCTTCTTCACACCCATACTTGGAGAGTACTGTTCCAAACCATACCTCCAAGATCAGAACATGGCTGAGAACCGTTATCAGACCGTTAAGAGGACAACATACGTCGTGACCGTTTCGGGCCATATCCCTCTTGAGATCCTCAATGGTCGCCCACCCGGCATTACCCACCCACTTTTCTTCCTTATCTGGGACAAGGCCCCCTACTCTACCGAATCATATGCCCTCTCCCACCGTCCCTACCCTCCCTCTTTTGTCACGACACTTGGCTACTGGTGGCTTGTTTTTGCCCCTCCTATTGGTGATACTTTGTCTCTGGACACTCAAACCCTTTGTTACTCTGCCATTCTTCATGATGCATCCAGGCCACCCAGCAGCAACCTTTGTGTGGATACCTCTTCAGGGGAGGAGTCGCTTCCAAATAAACCCAACGGCAAACAAGCTGACATTGTTTTCATTTGTTGCAAAGGTGAAGATCCATCCACGCAAATCCCTACGATCAAATATGATGACACTATTGGCCAAACTTTCCTTGTTTATGATCCTGAGGAAAATGGGGAGCAACGACAACCATATAATGGGGAGCAACGACGACCATGTCTTATCAGATGCATCGTTGATTTAGAACAAGATGCTCTGAAGCAAGAAGACTATATCAAGTACACTTTCTACAAATCCATTTCCGACATTGACAAGATAATTTCATACCGTCAACATATGGAATACATCAAACAGGATAACCAAGCAAAGGCAACTGAAGATAACGTTTTCCAATTCAGAGATGTCGTCGGAGATCAAGAACCGTCAAGTATTTGCAACAATCTTGACTACAAAAGAAGTCCCTGTCATATACTTGTTGATTGGGAGACTGGGGAGATGATCTATGAGCCTCCGTCACTAATGGTAAACGATGCATACACCAAGAAACATGATCTATTGAGTGAACTTGGATGGAAACATCTCAAGCGTTTTGTCAAGACCAGTAAATACCTTGTTCAAGCTGCCAAACAGCAGTCACGAATCAAGCATGTCTGTCATTCCATCAAGTACAAGTTTGGTTATCAAGAAGTTCCACAGAAATATGAAGAAGTAGTTGTTTTGTTAGACAAGCAACATGGTAAAGAAAAGTGGCACGACACTACTGAAGTTGAGCCCTCTCAGGTTTCTCGGACTCAATCTCTCAAGACATTCAAGGATTATCGTCAAACCCAGCTCAGCAGAGGGAAAATGATAAATGCATCTTCAGAAGAGTATCACAAGAACAAGATTCGAGTCCATCTTGTAAATCATGATGATAGTCGCAAAGCACTTCTCATCACAGACGAACCTTTTACCAAAGAACCGGCTGAGGCAATCATTCTGTGTGCTACTTCCATTCACAACTTCCATACAACCACCTGTCTTGGGATTCTCAATGATGTGGATATATGGGGAGCAAAAGTTGGAAATGCACACGACCTGGAAGCTTTATCTGGAGAGAAGATCTTGATAGTTGCAAGACAAGAACTCAAGGAATCAGGTCACATCTTGATTATGCACAAGGCCTCCAAGGGATTAAAATCTTCAGGAGCATGTCGGCGTGACTGTTTCTTTGACACCCCAATTGATATGGATTTGTCACCAACTAAAGCAGATCCCAATGTTTGGATGAAGAAGGCACCTGGGGAGCATAGCTCAAAGGGCATCGACAAGACCTACCAACTCAAGAATGATGACTATGAGAACATCCAGGAGACATTCTCAACAAGCATTGGAAATTCTCGAAAGTATGGACCATGTTCAAGATCATATTCTTCTGGGGAGGAAACGTTCAGAAGCATGACAAGGAAAATAACAATCCTCATTCGACAAATTGTGGGGAGTGTTAGGATTCTCACCGAAAGCTAGGTGGCGAAACCTACAACTCATCGAATGATGCTAGTATTTTATGGCATCCGATGACATTTTCCTAATAGTGAGAAAGGAATGTCGGCATGCTCGCGAAACTATAAATTTGGCCATGGCATGCTCGCATTGCACGTGTTATTGGCGACCGCTCGGATATTAACTATGGCCCAACACGTGCGCGCCCAAAACCATCGAATGCGCGCCTTGACTATCCGAGTACGCGCATCCACGATTCGACCTAACGGTCTATGTAATCAAAGCACGAATCACGATCACGCGAGACCATATCTCTGTTCCCACTAATCCAAGAATGCAAACAGCAACGCGCCCAGCACAAGACTTATACCACGACAAAGCAAGAGCTGTTGCATCCCATACATGTTATCCATCACCCTATACATTCAATATACACCAATGCCGGTCTACTCCAACCAGTGAGGACCTATCACACCAGATCCATGGCCGTATACAAGAGCCAGGACTTCGGCACCATCAACCACCTTAGTTAGTAATCGTCTCACAATCATTAATATCACCATTTTAACACTCATCTTAAGACTTACCTCTTATCAGTGGACCGACTGCCCCCACCCACGGCGGACTTCGACTTGCAACTCTTCTCTGACCCGTGGAGGATTGTTGTATCGGTTGGTGATTCGATTGTCGGCTCAGCGAGCCTTTTACCCAACTACCTATTACCCTTCTGAATTCTCAATGAGAGTTCTGCTAGAAGGGCACAGTCTCGGGCAGAGGGTTCGGTGACAGCGAAAAGTTGATTGTTGCGTGGGGGTTGTTGTTGTTGCCGAGTGTTGTTTTTGTTGTTGTTTGTTCATTCGTTCGTTCGTTCGATCAGTGGCGGTGAGTAGTTGATTGTTGTGTTTGGATTTTTGTTGTCGCCGAGTGTTGTTGTTGTCGTTCATTCGTTCTTTCGTTCTTTCGTTCATTCGATCGATCAGCTGTGACATCGTCGCCGATTGTTTCGCCATTTGTAGTTGAGCCGCTTGTGGTTGTCGTTGTCGTCGCTTGTTACCACCAGTGGACGAGGCTTCGATTTGTTGGGTGAGGGCAACGAAAAGACGAGGAGTTGATTGTTTCGTCGCAAGGTAGAAGAAGGAGGACGACCACACCATCTTGTCGCCGAGTCTTGCCGCCGAGTGTCGTTGTCGAGTGTTGTTGCCGAGTGTTGTTGTTGTTCGTTCGGTGGCAGCGAGGAGTGAGTAGTTGATTGTTGTGTGTTTGGGTTTTGGGTTGTTGTTGTTGTTGCCGAGTGTTGTCGACTCGCAAGGCTCTTCGACCACCGCCCATCAGCTTCACGGCATCCCCTCCTTCTTCCACTCAAATTGTGCTGTGGGAATCAGCCGCACCACCGGCACCACCATCGTCTGTCGCAGTAGAAGCAGTCCTTCCACCCACGGTTCACGTTTGTTTTGTCTGGACAAATCAGCTTTTGTTGTGTTTGAGCCACCAACGGTCGAGGCTTTCCAATGTTGTGCTCGGTCTATAAAGTAACGAGGAGTTGATTGCTGCATGCGGACGTATGATCGGTGACTTGCTGGATGCATTCTATCGGTTGTCGTCGTCTTCTTCTCAAGGTCACTTCCTCTGTTTCGGATGCCAAATAAGGAAGACTTCAAAACCTTGCCGTCGGTCCATAAAAAAAGCCAACTCATCCCTGCCCGCCCATTCCCTCACGGTACACTTGATTCTTAGGCATCCTTGATGGTCGCAAGAGAGCTGGCACCTTTCGTTGGAGGTGCACACCGGCTTGAGTGTGTCATGGTGGTGTTACGCAGTGCAAAATGACCGTAGTGGTGTCCCTACGAAGTTAGAATCACTGTAGAAAAAACAGTGGGGGTATGAAAAGCATGGAGCTCGTATTCCAGGCTCAGGTCAGTTTCGTCGCCATTTAATTTCGGGATGCGTCGTCCTAGTCGTAGAGTGTGTCGTGGTGAAAAACACAAGCAATATAAAGGGCCAAGGTCATTCGCTGCTGACATGGCTTGGTACGGTGCAGGCAAACGGTGAACCTCGTTCGGCGTCTTCTACGAAAAGCACCGACAAAAGTAAAGACGAACGAGCATGTCGGTAAGGACACCGGACCGATTGCTGTATAGGTACGCAGTTCGTTGAAAAGCTTCCAGCCGTGGAACACACCGACAGTCGGTCCATCTCGTCCATTGTCGTCGACCACACATACTTCGTCTGGCCGTCGAACAGTAACGATGGTTCGTCTTTCGTCTTCTCTCTATCTCCTTTTCTGTCTCGTGTTGTGTCACATGTAAGGATCACTCTATGCCGATGCTGTAGATGACGACACAGAACTGACATTGTCTGTCTGAGAATCCGAACCCCCTCACAACAGGAGGTTGCGAGGAGGTTGCGACTTTTGCTGCGACCCATGAAGGATTCCTCGCGCTTCGCATACTCATCAGAATAGAGAAGATTGTACGCATTCACATGTTCCCCGCCGAGGTGCTGGAATGGCATCACGAACACAAGATCTTTTTGGCCTCTCTGTGCATGATATAGGAATCATATATCTATTAAAACGATGACAACAACGACTTTCGACCTCAACGAGCCAATGGACCGCACCATGCCTCTTCCAGAAACGACAATGGACGTAAACAACCCTGAAATGAACGAATGCGATCCATATCAATTGCGACGTACCCGGATCAGCCCCAAGATGAAACAACGAATGGTGGAGCACTTTGGGAAAGAACCGTTTTTGCCAAGATTGACCAACACCAAAGCCACTGACCGCACTGCACAAGCCATTCTCGATTTTGATAGAGACGTCAGGGGCAGAGGACGTGCTAATGTGGATTGGTCCAAGCTGTCGCTCCGCCATTCGGATATCGGTGACGTGGGCATTGAAGCGCTCGCCCGTGTTTTTGTTAAAACGACAACAAACCGAGATCCTGAGCTGAGATTGTATTTCGTAAAAGCCCTGGACGACGAAATGGCGGTTCGGTTCGCGAATGCTATGGATCAAAATCCGTCCTGGGAGAAGTTGTCTATTCAGCACTGCAATTTTGGATCGCGTGGATGGAAAGCACTGGTTGGTGCTTTGGGCAACAATCACGTTTGGCAGGAGTTGGAGCTTGTTAGTACGAACCTTGAAGATGAAGGAGTTGAAGCACTGGCAAAAGCACTGCAACAAAATACCCAATGGACCAACTTCGAGCTCTGGGACATACAGTTTTCTTCTGTGAATGGAGTCAAAGCCTTGGTTGAAGCCTTGAGTGTCAACAAAACATGGAAATCTTTCCAACTTGAGGTACGATTTGGTACACGGGTTCCGAGGATCCGCGACTGTGAAATGGAAGCATTGTCACATGCCTTGCGTTGCAATCAATGCTGGGAAACGTTTAGCTATACATTTCCCTCTGATTTTGATGGAGGACTGGGATCCGTTACCAGAACACTGCATGGCAACTCAGTCTGGCGAGTGTTTGATATGGATTTAGAAAAGGCAACACATGTCGACATACTAGCCGAGGCTCTCCGTCGACAAACCTCTTGGAAATATTTTGCTTTGAGTCTCCCTTATGGCACTCCCGACCAAGGGGTGGAAATGTTGGCCAATCTACTAAAAACGTCACCAAGCTGGGAACGGTTTGTTTTACATGTGCGAGGTCAAGAAGTTTGGTCATGGCTCAAGGTTGGTCCAGCCATTCTCCAACGGTTGGAGAAAAACTGGAACTCATTGGTGCTTTGGTTTCCATACTCGAACAACAACCCCATTCAGCACCTGCCCTTTCTGCTAGAGAACCATCCAGACGAAATTGGAGTGACGGAAGAAACAATTTCAAATTTCTTCCTCACAAATCATGAAAAAGCAACCGATGCCCTGGAAATGGCAGAGTATTTGGGACAATGCTGGCAATCCATGGATTTGTGCATGCTGCCATCGAACGAGGCACTCCGTGTCGGTCGACCGTTTACCATTCCTCGAACCATTTCACTTCACCACACGCCACGGTTGACGTTTCTAGCAGCCCTTGGACTGATCCAGTCAATTCAAGGTGATGGTGCAACGGCAGAGAACATTGACAGCACCAATGCTTCTATAGCATCAGCCGCTCTTGGATCTAGACCAAAAGGCAATGTCCATTGGTTTCGTTTGTCGTTGAGTCATCTGGACATTGGGGAGGACGGAGCCAATGCCATTGCGGAGATGTTGCAAAGGAACACAAACTGGCAAATCTTGGACCTGGCCAATTCGGATCTTGATGATCCTGGTGTAAAGGCGCTGGTAAATGGGATGAAGAGCAATTGTGATTGGCGTTGTATGAATCTGTCTCATATCAAGATCAGCCAACAGGGAGCACATGATTTAGGAATAGCGTTGTCTCGTAACACCACGTGGTCAAGTTTTTCCGTTTCCAACATGCCAATGGTCACTGGTGAAGGAGTGATCGACTTGGTTTGGGGTATCGCGCGTCGATCGTGGCATACTCTTGATCTCGGGTTCACGAACATGTCCGATCTTGGTCTCAGTGCGTTGTTACAAGCTCTGACGTCATCAAAGACATGGCGACACTTGCGATTGGCACATACTGATGTTGGAGACGATGGCATGATTTCCCTGTCCACGGCATTGCAGCAAAATTCCGGGTGGCGTTTGTTTGATGTTGGAAATACGAACATGTCGGATCATGATATGAAACAGGTTTCGAAAGCATTAAAAAAGAACGTCAATTGGCTTACCTATGATGTAAGCCATAGCAATCAACCGCACCTAGAAGCACAGGCGGTCGCAGGGATCACACATACTAGTCCAACATGGGAATCAATTCAATACAGGTCGCCCAACCGCCCGTTGTTGTTGGCATCCGGTCGCTCGGAGGTCTCAAACAATCAAGAAGCTAGTACAGTCATCAAGAGCAACTGTCAATTGCCATCGGCTACCATGAACAGCAGCGGACAGGGAGAAATTGTTGCGCAAATCGGTAACAAACTGCAGTGTTTGGATACAATTCTCAGGCATGCCATTGAATATGGTGCAACGCTGATCGTCGAATTAGATTCAATGTCTTCAATGAGCTTTGTCAAGCTTGGCAAGCGCCTCCTAAAAGTATCTGACGCTCGTGGAAGGATTAATACGCTCCGACTTCAGATGACATCAGGAAAAGAGGACCTGGAACAGTTGAATCCTCAAAGATTGAAGACAGTTCAAGATATTATGTCATGTGGAATCGATTTGGCAAAGATGATGCTCGACAAGGTTCCTTCTGCAAACCAAAAACCAAAATACCACGTTTTCATTTCGTTTGCCGGGGAAGTTCGAAAAGAGCTCGAGTTTGACTATGTGACCAGTTTGGAGGATCAGTTGCAAATCGCGGCTGGTGGTGGCAACATACTCAATATCTTTGTGGCAGAAAAAACAATGCATGCCGGACACCAATCTTATCCGCTTGTTACCATGTTGACGAACGCTCTTACAGCGCGAGTTGTGGTTTGTGTGACATCGACACACTATGTTCAAAAGAAATGGTGTATTGCTGAGCTATTGTGTGCTTTGGCGCGGAACGAGACTGTTTGCCCCTGGACGGGTGTCAGTCGAGTGATTGTGGATGCCTTTCCAGGATGTCATTGGGTCCTCCCGTCTTCTCCCGCTACAGCGAGTGCGTCACTTCTAGTTTCGCCAAAGAACCCAATTGATAGACCTATTAGTAGAAGCGCCAACAAGTGGCTTGATGATTTCAGTGGTCTGTTCCCAACCCAACTACCAACCATGCAAATTTGTGAAATCACTGGCGAAAATGTGTATGGTAAGTGTTGCAGCGCAAATTTCGGCAGGAATAATTCATGTGTGACTTCTTGAACTCGACCTAAGCGAATGTCTTGTTTTTGTTGCTACTATGGACTTGAACGGAACAGATTCCAGATACAAACAGTTGGTTGGTCACGTCAAGGTGGTTGCAGAAAAGGCAGTCACTTGTTTCAAAATTCATCAGAAACACGCTCTCGCCCTGTCAAATAGACGAGAGCGCCGGTCCAACGAAGATGAGATTACCTCGGACCAGGATCCTTCACCAAGGCAAAGGAAACGACGCAAACCTTCCAATAGCGACTGACCATTTGGTATACATTCAATATCATGGCTGTCGCTAAGGCAACGAGGAGCCAGGTTCCAAAACAAGAGCTGCATGTCGCGTCCTGATGGATGGAACAGCATAGCTTTTGCTTGTTACAAACCAAGTCCGAATACAAACAACCACATTCCAAGGTGCGTACAAAGTATGCCATGTAACCAGCTCTCTTGGATGGTACAAACTTTTAGATGGACAACAACCACAGGTTTTGTCATACTAAATGTGCCATAGATTATAGCGTTACTTTTGCCCTCCGAAAATCACACCTCATAGCTACAAGGTAGCACGGCTAGCAGACCAAAGGAGCACTTCGTCCAAAATCCCGCGCGATCTGGAGCCCGCACGTTCGAATCTCTTGAAGCAAACAGAATTCAAATCCCAGAAGATACGAAAGCTCTCGATGGGGAGTCATTCTGACCAGTGACACCACAAACACAACAAATGGCCATGGAGGTGGCCGCTGTCTGGAGCCGTCGCTCCCTGGAGACTACAATACACGAGAATCGAGGAATCCAGCGACCCACTACAATTTTCAACGGAAACAATAGCCGTTCTTCTCAAGAGGAGGATGAGGAAAGTGGAAAAGCATCAATCATTCCTGACACTCTGCTGCTTTTGTGCTTGCATACAAGTCGACCATCGACCCATGGTCCAAAGTCCAAACAAGGACGACAACAAGAACCATCAAATCCACAACACGGGTGACAATGTATTAGTTTACAATGAGCTATACTTTTGATACTAACAGGATTGGCTGGGGCGACCACAGAAGCCACACACATGAGTGGTTGATACATAGCGTGTTGGTGTCTGGTGCACACCAGGGACAGCGTTGTGGTGATTGCACCAAAGGTCGAAGCGACCCACTTTCCACCCGATCAGTGTGATAAGCGAGCCACAGATGGTCGGGCGATTCCACGATAAACAAGAAGCAGACACACGAATTTCGCCATTCCGACACCGACGAGCAAAACCATTCGACCACACAACCGCCTCGGGCGACTCGTGTTCCAACACGACCATCCATTTATACGGTGGGGGTGGCAAGGCTTCCATAATGACCAAGACATGACCTGCGGCATTCGTTGTCGTGGTTGTGTTGTTGGTGCTGCTGCTGAGTTCGGTGCGCGGCACAAAGGATGTAGTGGTCGAGGTCCAACACTGATGCTGTTCGATAGTGTTGTCGTAATTGTGCAACAAGGTTTCGACGGAACTGGCATTGAGGGGCAAGACATCGCGATGGGGAGCGGCATGTTTCCAGGCATGAGCAATTGAACGAGCAATGCTGCGACAGAAAGTAGTGGTGGGGGGAGGTGTCCTGTCTGTCTCGTCGCAACGTCGAGACTCGATTCCTTGTTTTCGTTCTGGTCCATTGCGACAATTGGGACGACCCTCGATCTGATTTGGTGGGTTCCTCTTGGACTCGTCATCTTCATTGGGCCATTCCGGCTTGACATCACATGACAAGTGCAGCAACGTATTGCGATTCACATGCAACAGCAGGTGGAAGAAGGCATTGCGATTGGAGCGTGGAGACTCTCCTGAAAGGGACAACCTGTTCTTGGCCATCATGTCGGAATTGGATATGATACGGTCCTCCCTCCTTACTTCTATCCAAACTCGACCCATTGTCATCTTTCGAGGAAGGACCATTCGAAGCGGACAACATCAGGTCCAACAAGGGTTCGGCTTGGCGTGCTTGTGTTCCTGCTCCTCTCATCGGTTGGTTGCCTCCCTGCCATAGCTACCAATCTAGAGAGCCATGATGCCACCACAAAGTGCCCGATTCTGGTCTCACAACTGCACTGTCACGGTGGTGGCACTGTCCCACAACTGACAGGTAACAGGTAATGGCCGGAGCGTAGTACCACTTGTAGAGGTACACAAATTGGGTCGTTCCTTGACAACAAACAAGCACCTTCTTTCTTGCAACAGGTTTTTTCTACTTTTGAGTAAACACTTAATACGAGGTGGTAGGATTGCAATCGAATGTAGAAAACAAGTCCACCACTCGAGAAATAAACGGCTAGGTTTCATCATTCCCTCTATCATTTTGGCATGAATTTGGCCTTGCTCATTTACGAGTTGAAGAAGCGTGAGATATCAGCGTCTCGGATACCCGTGCCTTCAAGAGAATGCTCCCATCCATTGGGCTGCTGCTCACAAAGTCGACGAAAACACCACGAATTCCTATCCAGGAGTGGTAATGTTGTACAGGAGGGATTCTCCCATCCACCAATCACGGCCACGTGATTTGTAACAGTCACCATATTGCAGCCCACACGGTGATTTCCAAATGGTGGGAGATTCCATACGCGGTTGCGGTGAATATCCAAGACTTCCACGGTTGAATTGCCCCATCCTCCCGTCACAACCAAACAAGATCCCACGGCAACCACTGCACAAGAACTTCGTGCATTGGAGAGCCTCAACTCCGAATGAGTGGTCCAGGTGGATGAGAAAGAGATGAATGTCGAGCCTATCTCCTTTTTTGTCACATCACTGTCACAGGGTGTTGCATAGTACAAATACTCCACATTGTCAACACGACCATGCTCGTTCCAACCTCCAACGACAAAGATGCGGTGTCCAATGACCGCACTGGCACACCATGCTCGTGGAACAGTCATGGATGGTCCCGCAGTGACTAGGTGGTTGTTTGTATCAATAATATCCACCGACGGCAAATAACGATTGCTGCGTCCACCCAATACAACGATGTATCGGTTGTGAACCGCGACAGCACCACATCCCCATCGTGGCGTTGATAACCGACATGTCAATGTTGTCCAATGCCTCTCATGTTTGTTGCTTGTTGTTAAAGGTGAATGCAGCAAATAATTGGCATCAATTTGTTCGATACAATCCAAAGGTGCTCCATTGTCTCCTCCCATCACGTAAATGCCTCCATTGCACACAACAGCGGCATGTCCATCACGTTTCTGGTTCATGCGTGGCCCTTCGCGCCACTGCTTGTTTGATTCTGCCAAGTTTAATACAAGAATGGAATCTAGCTCGCCTTGACCTGTTCGATGTCCACCCAACACGACGACGGTTTGTTCTTGGTTGTTATCGGTATGATTCAGTACGACCGAGGTATGACCTCCACGCCATCCACCCACAAGAGGAGGCCAGTGCTCGAAATTCCATTCAGGTGACTCGTCTAACAGGACAAGGCCCGACTGCCATGCTTGCTTTTGCAGTGTCGTTGTCATGGTCAACGGCGCTTGACAACCACGTCGACGAGCAATGACAGCTTTGCAATTGAGAATCGCAGCGACAGTGGAGAGGAGAGACCAGGAAAGTTGTGCCTGTCCTGCGTACGATGATGAAGGACAATCAGTCGCACATATATTTCATGACAAGCCCCAAGAAAAGTATCTTTTGCTGTGTAAGATACGACGAGACGAGGGAGAGAGATCGACATCCCAATCTGTGATGAAGAGGTCCACAGATCGACAATCCAACATCCACTGGGTAGATATCCCTAGTTCTGAGTCATCTCTCGTCCAACGCCATTTATGGAACACCATTCTTCCCTTGGTCCTACAGACTGCTCACAACAACGACAACAAACAACAACAGAGAGAGTGGTCTTCTCTTGATCCAGTGATTCGAATGCATCGGGTATATAGTGGAGGCAGCAAGGCCATAAGTACAACTACACAAAAACAAGAATCCGACGACATGATGGACCAGAAGGAACATGCCGTTCATCCCATTTAGACTCGCTTCCCGTGTTGGATTAGCAGCAGATGCCTGCATTCGTCTTCTTTGGACCGCTTTCGAGAATGTCACGTGGATGTGGTTGGACCGGAAAGGTTGGTCCCTTATGTCATGATTGATACCGACTCCATCAATCATCGTTTTTTTGGGAGAGCCAAAACCGTCTCGTGCTGTCTCCGCCGGTTGTCAGTATAATGCTCGCGTATGTGGTCCAATGATTGTGGCAGACGTGATGCCTCTGTTCACCAAGGGACCGGTGCTATATTTGCCAGTGGGTGACGTTGTCGTCTCGATGGAAAACCACAACAGTGCAAGGAACAAAAGGTGGACCGGGGTAGTTGTCGCTTGAATCCACCTGTTGCGTCGAGAACGTACAGGAGTTTTGTTACGTCAAAACGACCTCCAGCCAAAAAGAGTGAAACTAGATAAAGATTTCACGATACATAAGAGAGGCCAGCCTTGACAATGAACAATCAATCAACATTCCTGTCCTGCTTGTGACAAGGCTTTGTTGGGGCCTCGCTTGTGCTTTTTTGTCGCTTGCTCATTCTGCTGTAAAAATATTGCCTTGGTGGAGTGGTGTGTAAAACTTGTCGGTTTCCCCACTTCCACGCCCAATAACAAAACAAAAGTACAGAAGTAGCAACCACCCATGCTCGATTTCTACAAAGAACAATCAGAAGTGGACAACAGTGACAACAACATTCGCCTTGACCCATCCGAACAACACCACTGTAACAATCGTCCGTCTCTTTCAACAAGGATCATGACAAGAAGTGAAAAATCGCGCTTCCTGATCCGCCAATAGCAGCCAAACAACAAGAAGAACAATCGTCGCTTGCACAACAGGTCGATCGATGCATCATCATCACAATGGGTGGATCAAATGACGACTTCCAAAACAGTTGCCTTGTTGGAACAAGGTCCACCCGAAGCACAGTCTTGGGAATTGTAGCACACCACCAATATTTGTACCGCGTCGACGGATTGGTTGCTCCACAACGAGACATTGACACCAAGAACGAGGAATCGACGACGACCCACGATAAACTTGTCCTGCCTGCAACAGGGGAAGTATACTTTGCACTGCTACCATCGCAACGGAAACAAAACGAAGACAAACTGTGTTGGCTGTGGGATCCCGCCGTTGCTACCAATGCATGGCCCCACCGACTGTCCCACAACTATCAGGTCATGGTCGAAACGTCACTTGTTCTTTATATGCCATCACTTGAAGAGAGACAATTCAGGCCGCTTCTTCTTTGCCTTAGAGTTGAAACGAGACCATGAAAGACTGTCATCTTCCATTCAAAGATGATTCATTCTGATCAAGACCAGAGAGTATTCAACAGCACGAGGAAACGGTACCATGGCCATTCATCCAAGTGTGGTTGCCAGATATCCGCAGGTTTGCAGACATCTCATTATCTACTACACGATTGCTCACCATGGTGCATGGATCCGACTGCCACAAACGCCATGGCGTCAGAAGGAAATTCATGTGCGGTCATCTTCTATAGAAGGTGGAGCCTTCAAACCAAACTAGGAGTTGCTTTTTGAAAGCAGTCTAAAGTAAAACTAGAGTAATGTCTTTTTCGACAGAGCAAGCCACTCGTGCATGGTTAAAGTGATTTAGAGCTTTTCATAATCTTAAATGATTCACAGCGTAACTTAGGATGGACACGATGTCCTGTTTTGTACGATAGTATAATGGTCATGATATAGTTGCCAAGCTCATGGCCGTGCAACCTGTTGAACATTTCAAGTGCCATCCTCCATCATGTATTGGTCCTCAATCGTTTAAGAGCGGATGTCGAGATGGTGCAGGCTATTTCACTAACATCTTCGTTACCCGATCTTTCTGGACAATAATACCATTCCCTCCGAGGCTGCTCACAGAGACAACGAAAACACCAAGTATGCTTATCCAGTAGTGGAAATGTCGCACAGGTAGGATTGTCCCATCCACCAATCACGGCAACATGATTGGCAACAGTCACCATACTGCAGCCCCAACGTTGTTCTTGAACTCCAGCGAGATTCCAAACGCGGATGCGGTGCGTATCCAAAACTTCCACAGTTGAATTGTCCCATCCTCCCGCCACAGTCAGACAGGATCCGACGGCAACCATTGCACAAGACCTTCGTCCATTGGAAAGCCTCAACTCCAAATGAGTGGTCCAGGTGGCTGAGAAAGAAATGGACGCCGAGCCTATCTCCTTTTTTGTCGCATCCTTGTCACAGGGTGTTGCATAGTCCAAATACTCCACCGAGTCAAGAAAGGCATGCCCATAACAACCTCCAACGACAAAGATGCGGTGTCCAATCACCGCACTGGCACAGTATGATCGAGGAACAGTCATGCTTGGTCCAGCAGTGACAATGTGATTGTTGGTATCAATAATATCCACCGACGACAAATCGCGATGGTTGTAACAGCCACCCATTACAACAATGTATCGATCATGCACCGCAACAGCACAACATCCATTTCTTCTCGTCGATAATCGACATGTCAATGTCGTCCAATGACTCTCATGCGTGGTGGTTGTTGTTAAGGATGATTGTAGCAAATCATTGGCATCGATTCGTTCAATACAATCCAAAGTTACTCGATTGAATCCGCCCATGACGTAGACGCGACCGTTGCACACAACAGTGGCATGTCCAGCACGTCTCTTGTTCATGGGTGGCCCTTCTCGCCACTGCTTGTTTTGGTCTGCCAGATTCAATAACAGAATGGAATTGAGCTCGCCTTGGCCTGTTTGATATCCTCCCAACACGACGACCGTCTGCCCCCTGTTGTTGCTATCGTTTTCCGTCTCGGGATGGTCAAGTACGACCGAAGCATGATACTCTCGCGCTCCTCCCAGAAAAGCAGGCCAATCGTTTTCATCCCATTCTGCTGTGTCGTCCGGTAGGACAAGGTCCGACTGCCATGCTTGTTCTTTCAGTGTCGTGGTCATGGTTCCAAACAATGACTGCAGCGGATGCTCTGTGATTGATGATGGGTTCGGACTCACCCCCAGCGGTGAAGATCCAGGGTTCTGTTGTGAGCATACACTGTTTTTCCTAAATAAAAAAATCACTTTCGCTGGAGCGTAATAGCTTCTCTCGTACGCGTGGAATACCCCCCAGCGGGGGTGGCTTAGAGGGTGTAATTTCTCTGAGCCACCCCCATACCTATTTGCCAGAAATAACCTGTTTCCAGTCGGCCGGCATATCTCATTTCCTCCACCACGATAACAACATGAATAAATAATCACGGGCGCCCCCTTTGTAACCTACGAAGGGCCTCGCCATGCCTCGCTACGCACCGCCTGGCATCGCCCGGCCCCTAGCTATGTGTTCGCTAGTGGGTACCGTGGTCGCTATTTGGCCCCTACGTGAGCGATTTGCCCCCAAAGGGCACCCCTAGTTTAGTCATCATAATTTCTGATAGTTTGATTGTTGCAAGCCGTATATTGCGTCTGGCCGTCAGTTTTTATTCAGTTTATCAGACCCAAGTCTGTTGTTCCCCCACTGTTCGCCGGAAGGCAAGCGCCTGATCAACGCTCGGGAGTTGTTCGCGCTAAGCGGCTTCGTCACTCGCCCGCTTGCGTCATCTCTGTGACTTGTTTTGTCACTGTGGGACCCACTCGCTAATTTGTGACTTGCGACTGCACAACGTAACGTGCACGTGCTCGTACACATGGACCGTCCATCCACGCGCTCCGTACGACTCAACTATATAAGCCTGCTGGCTTTTGACACGTGCCTGCTTGCTCGCGGAATCGCCGGTTCGCCGACTCGCGGATTCGCCGATCGCTAGCTCGCTCGCTCGCGGAATCGCCGGACGACTACTCGCCGATTCACTCGCAGATTGTTGGCTCACAGAAATTCGCTCCTCTCATCACAATTGCAAATTTCTGCACAAGAACAAGCCTTCCCTTGCCATCCGTTTAACCCTCTACTACCCTTTTACCCTTCATCCGACCCTTGAACCATGGCCGCAAATGCCTTCCGTACTGCACTGGGCCGCTGTGGCTATGACAATGCTACCGTTGGGTACCTAACGCAACAGGGCTTCACGACAACGGATCAGTTCCTGGAGTTTCCTATCAACGAAGTAAAGCCCATGCTGAAGACACTAGCCAAGAACCTACCCGACGGTGTCACCCTACCCTACCAATTCAACCTGAAGTTCCTTGGCTTCCGAATGTGGTTGGAATACCGTTCTGTCCGTGGTCAGGACC
Organism: Epithemia pelagica; assembly: GCA_946965045.2. Classification (NCBI taxonomy): domain Eukaryota; phylum Bacillariophyta; class Bacillariophyceae; order Surirellales; family Surirellaceae; genus Epithemia; species Epithemia pelagica. The sequence goes on along the minus strand of OX337239.1, from coordinate 3,108,459 downwards.
TTGATGCTGGTGCTTATACTGGTGACGTAATCACCAAGTGGATGAGACGCGTAACGGAACTCGCGAATGCCACCACCACTGATGGTCAGGATGACCCAGTACCACCCAAAAGGCTAACGAACCTTGCCGATTGGGAACGTCACAACGGAATGTGGCGCACGTACTTGGGTCAGCACCGTAATCCGACGACGGGAGTGCCGCTCACCTACGTATTGCGTGAGGAGTCCGACGTACCGGACGACGCACTAACCGCCGATTACGACTGCATTGACGACGACCTAGTCGCGACCACTCGTCATGAGGGGGACCAGTACAAAGCCGACCGACGCAGAGTGTATGAGCTGTACTACCCTCTTATCTACGATGGTCCGGCATGGACGTTTGCTAAAACGCATGCAAAATCAAAGGACGGCCGTGAGGCCTACCTAACCGTCAAGCGGCAAGCCACTGGACAGGCTGCGAGCATCCTGCGCAAGAAACAAGCTTATGCGCAGATCGCAAATGCTAAGTTTACAGGACGAGGGAAGTACCGCTTCCATGACTACATTCACCGTCACCAACATGCGCACAACACCCTGGAAGAGCTTGGCGAAACGGTGGCGGAAACGAAAAAAGTGACCGATTTCATGAATGGGATCACCGATCCGACGCTCGTCCAAGCAAAGACCGTCGTCAACGGTGACCAGGAGAAGTTGGAGAACTTCGAAGCGTGCCAGCAATACTTCTTGACTGTGCACAGTGCCGCCAAAACCGAAACGCAGGACGACTCTCGCAAGATCGCCGCTGCTAGTACCACCCCAAGCAAAGGAAAGGGCAAAGGGCGCAATCAGAAAAAGAGCAAGAAAAAGAAGGACCGCGTTCATGCTGGTCACTACGATGCCGACGAATGGGCAGACCTGACGGAGGACGAACGCAAACAAGTCCAGGCTCTTCGCAAAGAGCGCAAAGAGAAGCGGAAGCTTGGATCCGTCACCACAGACGACTCTTCCAACGCATCGTCGAAGAGATCGAAAACGTCGCATGGGAGTACTGCTGAGGACGCAATCTCAGTAGACATTGATGACGACGCTAAGCCTGAGGCTAAGACCAACGTATCGGTCATTATGGAAGTGGACGAGAACTTGCTTGACTCCTCTGTTGACAACGTACCGTCGCCAGACAAGCACTCTAAGTTCCGCGCTTCCGCCTCACCTGCAAAATCATCCGAAGATGATTCGCAGCCGACAAAGTCCTCAGCTGGCAACAGCTTTGGACGTTTCGCGCATAAGGCTAAAGCACAACCGAACGAACCCGGATCTGCGTCCGTCAAATCCGTACGTACTCGCCCCATGGGGGAATACGAGACCTATCCACCGATGTGGCAATGGGAAGAGGACGGACGTCCTGATATGAGTCATATGACCATCCCACCAGTCCCGGAACACGGCGACATCTTTGTAAAGCTGCCGCTACCGGTCAAAGGTAAGTTTGCTGAAGGGCCTCGTAACGTCCGCTCACTTACCAAGCATGACCAAAGTATGCTGAAAGGAAGCTTCCGCGAAGAGATCGACACTATTGTACACAATAGTCCAATTTGGTCTTGGCGCTGGTCTAAAATGTCAGGCTATGAACGAGAAGAGCGCCAAATGTACCATGTGTGCAGACGCTTAGCCGAGCACACGGAAGTGTTCGACGAAGCTTTGAAATACACTATGCTTGCCAATGGACAATTGGCTGCCGCAGAGCGAAGGCGTAATGTATGCGGTCGTTATTCCGCCGATCTTGAATTCGATGTCCGTGACCCCAATGTCTCTGACAAGTCTGCCGACAAGTCTAATTCCTCCTGATGGAGTGTGCCCTGTGTATCCGCTGCCGAAGCAGTAAACATTGATAAAACGAATCTTATTGTTCAATCGAATGCACATGTAGGCACCCATTATAGTTATTCTAAACGTTTCGCACATCGTCTATGTGCTATGAACACCGACGAATATGGTGTTGCGACCATTGAGCTCACCTGTGAGTTGGACTCACATGCGGACACCTGTGCCGTGGGAAGAGACTTCGTAATGCTCTCCGAAGCCCACCGCTATATCAGTGTGCATCCGTTCGCGGAGGAATATAACCCGCTGACCAATGTCCCTATTGCGACTGTTGCCACTGTCTGGACTGACAGCGAAAACCAGTCTTACTTGCTTGTTATCCACCAAGCATTGTTTTTAGGGGACCGTATGGGCAGTTCGTTACTCTGTCCGAACCAGATGCGTGCCCATGGCATCGTTGTCAACGACGTACCTAAACAGTTTGACCCACACAGCACGCATAGTATCCACGTACCGGATGCCGATCTCACTATCCCGCTCACCATGGCTGGTGTGATAAGTGGTTTCGCCACTCGCAAACCCACTTCTGACGAGCTGGAACACTTGCCACAAGTTGTGCTAACTGCCGATAGCCCATGGCAACCTCGTTCTACCGCCTTTGCGGACGCGGAGGAGAAACTGGGTGTAGCTGCCGCTACTGTCGTTCGCAATGGCGATCCGAATTCGATTGCCGCATCCTCCATTCCACGACTCATCAAAGCAGTGCGAACGTACCAGCATGCTTTTGCTAATCCATCACCCAATCTGGACGCCGACGCACAAGGCGACGACCTGTACGAACGCTTAATAGCGACGGTCACTGTTCATCCAGAGAAAGAGGAGCCTGATGTAGTCCCGGAGGACAAACATGAACGTCGGCTGTACATGATCAAGACTGCTAACGAGTCTTCCCCAGCCGATCCTGCTGGAAAGGGAGTGCTTGATGCAGCCGTACTGTCACAACGTTGGGGCATTGGTTTACCCAAAGCGAAGAATACGCTTAAAGTGACGACGCAGGCTGGAGTACGAAACGTATTAATCCCATCTGAGCGTAAGGTCCGCAAGAAGGCACCGTGGCTCAAATTCCCTAATGTGAAAGGCCGTTGGTTCTCGGACGAGATGTTTGCCAAGGAAGTATCACTGAACGGGGACACGGGCGCCTCGATCTTTACCGACGGCAAAGGATTCGACCACGTTTATCCCTGGAAGTCGAAAAAGCAACATCCTGAAGGATTGATGTCTTTGATTCACAATGTAGGGATGCCCCAAACAATGGTATCTGATGGTGCCCGAGAATTGTTCCTAGGGAAGTCCCGTGAAATATGCAACGAGTACCGCATAAAGATGGAGAAAACGGTTCCCTATAGTCCATGGCAGAACGCCGCCGAAGCGAGCATTCGTGAACTAAAGAAGGGAGTTGTCAAAATAATGAGGACGACCGGCGCACCACGACGTTTATGGAGCTATGCTCTTAAATGGTGCTCACACGTACGGCAACTCACGGCATCCGATATCCCTGAATTAGATGGACGTACACCGTTCGAGCATGTAATTGGCTCAACGCCAGACATCTCTCCATTAGCCATGTTCCAATTCTATCAGCCGGTGTATTATCGCATGCCCATGGCACAGTTTCCCTTCGAAAAAAGACTGATTGGCCGATGGTTGGGTTTAGCCAATGATTGCACCGATGATATGGCCTATGAAATCCTAACGCAAGAGGGCAATCATGTCACACGGAAAGATGTGTGGGCCATTCCGGAAGACGACCTGAAGAATCCGACGATTCATCAGCAGTTGTTGGACTATGATGCCGCTATTCAAACGCAAATGAAAGAGCCGCCATCTGATGGCACAACTGGGAGCGATTCACCCCCAGACCTCTTTGACGAAGGTGAACTTCTAGAGCCCTTGTTCCCAGAGGCCGAAGCCCTGGAATCCGACGCGTACACGCCGGAGGAACTAGACGAATATCTCACCGCTGAAGTCATGCTGCCGCGAGGAGGTGAAAGCGCTCGAGCGAAAATCATTGGACGCACGAAAGATGCTCATGGGCGACCTATTGGTGAGCGCGACACCAACCCAATCCTTGATACCCGGTACTACGATGTACAGTTTCCGGATGGATCGGTCGAGTCGTATGCAACCAATATGATCGCAGAGAATCTGTATTCGCAAGTTGACCCGGAGGGCAATGCGTTCAACACATTGAAAGCCATTGTGGGGCACCGCAGTGATGAGACCGCAGTTAAGCGAACAGACGCATCGTTCCTTGACGGCACATCACACCACACAACGAAAGGCTGGGAATTGCAATGTGAACTGTCCGATCAATCGACTGTTTGGCTGCCGCTCAAGGACGTCAAGAATGGAAATATGATTGAAGCCGCCGAATACGCAGTATCCACTGGCATCGCAAAAGAGCCTGCTTTCGCATGGTGGGTGCCACGTGCACTTCGCAAACGAGACCGCATTATCAAAAAGGTAAAGTCACGTTATTGGAAGCGAACGCACAAGTATGGCATTGAGTTGCCCCACTCTGTGGAAGAAGCCCTGGCGATTGACCGCCGAACGGGGACTGACTTCTGGCGTAAGGCTATTGAGAAAGAAATGAAGAACGTTGGCATTGCTTTCGAATTTCCAGCTGATGGTGAAGTGCCTTCTGGATACAAGCATATTCCCTGTCATATGGTTTTTGACATCAAATCAGACCTGCGACGAAAAGCACGGTTAGTGGCCGGAGGCCACAAAACTGATCCACCCAAAGAATCGACCTATTCTAGTGTGGTATCACGCGATAGCGTACGCATTGCTTTTACTATCGCTGCACTAAATGGTCTTGATGTTCTCGTCGGGGACGTGCAAAACGCATATCTCAACGCACCGACTAAAGAGAAGACCTATACCACCGCGGGACTCGAATTTGGACCAGATAAGGTTGGACAACCTGCACTGATAGTGCGCGCATTATATGGTCTCAAAAGTTCTGCCGCAAGGTGGCGTGATCACATCGCCGCAACGCTCCGCGATATGGGATTTAAGATGTGTCAAGCTGATCCGGATGTATGGCTTCGAGCGAACACTCGACCATCTGATGGGTTCCAGTATTACGAGTATGTTTTGGTCTATATTGATGATCTGCTGATTGTTAGTCATGATCCCAAAACCGTGATGCAGGACCTGCAGAGGCGCTATACGATCAAGCCTGACAGTATCAAACCACCAGACGAATACTTGGGATCCGAAATACGGCGTTATACCATACCCGACACGCAAGATCCGTCGAACCGTGATCGTTGGGCCATGTCCGCTGACAAGTATTGTAAGCGTGCTCTTGCCGAAGTCGAAACGGAACTGGAGAAATCCGGAGAAAAGCTGAAGTCCAAAGTGACGACGCCGATTGCCGATGGATATCGCCCGGAATTGGATGCGACTCCTGAACTCGACGCAAGACGTGCGAACTATTACCAAGGACTGATTGGTATTCTCCGTTGGATTGTTGAACTCGGTCGTATCGACATTACAACCGCAGTCTCCCATATGTCCCGTTTTATGGCGAATCCACGAGAAGGACATCTCGAGCAAACGTTGCACATCTTCGCGTATCTAAAGAAGTACGATAAATCCGCCATTGTGTTTGACGACACAACCCCTGACTTCGACGAGTCACGTTTTACCCGACCGGATTGGTCTGAGTATTATCCTGATGCTGCCGAGCCGATTCCGCCAAACGCACCAGCACCGCGTGGAAACGCTGTCACCACGACTTGCTTTGTCGATGCTGATCATGCTGGATGTCGTGTCACACGGCGCTCTCAAACAGGAGTCCTACTGTTCTTGCAACGAGCACCGATCATGTGGTATTCAAAACGACAAAACACTGTTGAAACGTCTACATTTGGCAGTGAGTTCGTGGCGATGAAGACTGCCATTGAAATGATTGAAGCATTTCGTTATAAGTTGCGAATGATGGGTATCCCGTTGGATGGAGAGACGAATGTGTTTTGCGACAATGAATCTGTGTTTAAGAACTCGACGCAGCCGGAATCAGTCCTAAAGAAGAAGCACAACGCAGTTGCTTATCATCGGACTCGTGAAGCGCAAGCTGCTGGACTTGTGCGCATTGCATGGGAAGAAGGTGAAACGAATCTTGCCGATATCCTAACCAAACTGCTACCTGGACCTCGATTGCGATTCCTGGCCCAACGTATCATGTGGTAGCACCCCTTTTAGATCCAAAATGGGATCGCCCCCTTTTGAAGAATAGTCCGACGTACTGGACCGGCCTCTGCTGACATGACGAACTAAACGAAGTTGCCCACCCCGATTTTGTTCGCGGGGACTGAATAAATAATCACGGGCGCCCCCTTTGTAACCTACGAAGGGCCTCGCCATGCCTCGCTACGCACCGCCTGGCATCGCCCGGCCCCTAGCTATGTGTTCGCTAGTGGGTACCGTGGTCGCTATTTGGCCCCTACGTGAGCGATTTGCCCCCAAAGGGCACCCCTAGTTTAGTCATCATAATTTCTGATAGTTTGATTGTTGCAAGCTGTATATTGCGTCTGGCCGTCAGTTTTTATTCAAACACGGACCTTGGTGTTGCACAGGTTGTTGTGCACCTATTTGGACTCTTCAAACCTGTCTTCCCCGTCATAGACCTCAAACCAATAGTGTAGAATACATCTGCATCACCAAAGTTTAAAGGTTAAGGCTGTTATGCATCAGACTCATAGGCGCCATGCCTCGTGGCACAGGAACGGACGCGACGTCTTGCCATTTCGAACGAAGCAACTCAAAGGGACTATATGGCTCTTATCTTGCATTGTTTGGAGACCTATTGGTACACAATACACATCACAGTAGTAGCTACACAGTGTATGGATAGCAAAACAGCAACTCTCATTTATTTTCACGCCATCATAGTCTCCTATTGTGCCGTATTACCGCGTCACTGTATTGGTCATTTCCTAGAATGGCCCGCATGCACTATGCCCCTCACAATGCACTGCCATGGTACCAATATGAAGCATGTGATGGTCGGATCATGATGGGGTGGCCGTAGGAGGTCACCAGCAACGACAAAGTTTGATTGTCGTGTTGTTATCGCGGTGGAAGGAATGAGATATGCCGGGCGACAGGAGCCAGGAAAAAGGTATGGGGGTGGTTCACAGAAACTTCAATCTCGAAACCACCCCCGCTAGAGGGTAACGCGTGGAAGCATTTGAGCCAGAGTGTTGATCGCACATAGGATGCATGACACACAGCCAAAAGATTGGAGGCGCATGATCATCATGTTCCTTCGTTGTCCAAGTGACCGAATTCGTGCTCTGGGACGTGGTTCAGTTTTATTCTTTGAATGGAGCGCTCTAGCCTTGATCAAAGCCGCGCGTGTCAATAAGACATGGATCGGATGCAACTTCGGGGACCCGGACTGTTGACGACTGTGAATTGGATGGAGGCATTGCGTATCAATGCACATTGGAAATGGTTTCACCATCGGTGTTCCTCAGAGAATGCTGGTGGAATGGTATCAGTTTTGCCGTAGCTTGGAGCGATCGTGGCAACAGTAACGGAATACGGTACTTCAGCACGAAAAGGACATCTTGCCTCTCGAAAGACGCCCAATCAAACCAGCCTGAGAACCTCCAGTCAGTTCCTGGATGCACGAACGGCGGCCCAAGGAATCGTATCTCTCTGCAGTGAAATACACGTTGTGGTGTGAAGGAAGCCGCGCCAGTCATTTCCTTGGACCGTCAACGTCGCAGTTGACTTTCGACCACGACGACTGTGGAGTCTTTGCTATGAGCGATCCACGATACACTTCCCGGTCAGGGACCACAGTCTTGCGCAAGTGTCGCATGCTCAGTCGACAATGAACAAAAGGCAAGGGCAGCATTCAACGTCTTCTCATGATTGCAATTTCTTGTACTTGCATCCTTTGGAACTCCCTTGTGGTTGTTCGTGGACGCCACTTGTACCGTTTTGCATACGAATACACCATGTGCAAGGATATCTGTCTTGCGGATTCCGTTGCGCCACATATACAACAACATTCACGATTCCTACTCGTATTGGGTTGCATTCCACAGGGAGCAAAGAAGGATTTGCTGTGACGGACCAAAGCGTTGTGAGCTGGTCGTTGAGGATCTCCGTTTTCTTGTTCTGCTCGATTCGTCTCTATAGTTCGGACCAAACAAGCACCACTTTCAATGGCCGAGGGTAAAAGATCGGCTCTCGGATCGATTTGGACTTGTTCGGGCGACAGAAAGGCCAAGGTATCTGTTGTTTTCTCCCTACCGTAGGTAAAAGAGAAAGAGCTCAACCCGTGTAAACGAAGTTAAGTTGTGAGTTTATTTGGTTAATCTAGCGTGTTGCAGCCTAAGGCGTTGAGGTCTTTCCTTTTGATGCGTTGAGTCGATGGTTGGGCGATAGTTCAATCGTCCATCGATCTTGTTTTCCTAAATGGGTGTCTCCTGCCCGTTCTTGGCCGTTGTTCCTTTTAGGCAATGCCAGTTATTCTTTTGGCCTGTATCAGTTGAATTGGGCCGGTTTGTCACTTCTAAACGCTCATGACGATGACGCGTTGTCTTTGTTGTATCGTTCGTGAGCATCTTGTTTGGATGCCCGTCGTTCATGTCCTTTGAGGGACAAATTCTCAAGATGAATGATGCTCATCTTTTCTTCGGCCGATCTCCTACTTCCGAATGGGAGTCCCGGGTCCATTCCCGGACGATTACGTAGATCTTTTGAACACTCCCTCACGGACGGGGAAAGATGATGCTACCATCCTTGAAGTTTCTTGCGGTGTTGCTCGAAGGGCGTCGTACTAAGAGATTTTGTGAAGATATCTGCCGTCTGGTCGTCTGTCGCGCATGGGAGGATCTCGATTTCCTTTCGTTCCACAAAAGATTTGAAGTGGAACAACTTGGTGCAGAGATATCGTGTTCGAGGGCGATACTTGTGTACTGTTGCTAATTCCACAGCGCCACTGTTATCTTCGAATGCCTTGCAGTGGACTTGTGGCGTTGTGGATAGTACTGGGAAACCCAATTCCTTCATCTCTCGAGTGATGGACATCAATGGGATCACGGTACGTAATGCATGCGAGAGGCTTATAATCTCGGCTTCCGTTGTTGATAATGCGATCTCTGACTGCAATTTGGATTGCCACAGGATGGGACAACCAGCATAGATGACTGCAAACCCTGTTCTCGATCGTGCCATGTCCCGATTCGGGTGGTCCAGCTTATTGAAATTACCTGCGAAGTCGGCGTCTGCGAAGACTTGGAACGACTGTGTCTCGTCTGGGTTGAGGATGATCCCCTTCTTCTTTGTGGCAGCAAGGTAACGTGCAATGTGTTTTACTGCTTTGCCATGTATCGCTCGTGGATTCTCACAAAATCTTGCACATTGGTGAACGGCGAAGCTGATATCTGGCCGAGTGCTCTTTTCCAGAAAATTCAGTTTCCCTATTGCGGCTCGATAATGGAAGTGCCCGTCAAAAGGCTTCCCGTCCTGATCTTGTCTTAGTCGTACCGTTGTGGGTGCCGGTGTGTCTTTTGTCTTGGTTGTTTTGTCGACCAAGTGAAGGTCGTGGAGGATCGAGTCGATCAAATGTGGTTGGGTCAAATGGATGGTTCCATCGTCTTTCTTTTCAACGTTGACTCCGAGAAAATCATTTACTCCGTCCTCGTACGTCATCTTCAATCCACTTTCTTCCATTGTGACAATCAACCTGTTTAGCTCGTCTTGGTCTGGGCCCATCAAGAGAGAGTCATCAGTGTACAAAATGTACACGCACTTTCCGTGGTAAAAGAGGCATTCATCATATGCACTCTGTTGGAAACCCACGTCTTTCAGCCGCTTGACCAAGTGCTGGTTCCATACTCGGGCTCCTTGTTTCTGGCCGTAATAATTTTGTTTGATTTTGAGCACGTAATCCTCGGCTCGTTGATTGCCTTTGGTGTCGAATGTAAAGCTCCTTGGCGCCTCCATGTACATGTCGGTCTCCGCCACTGCTTGCGTATACGCCAAGACGTAATCAACTTGCTTGATATGCCATCCTTGAGTAAGTGCCATAGTTAAGACAAAACGGACGACCGGCCATTGAATAACTGGGGCATATGTTTCCCAGTAGTTGACTCCCTTTTCTTGCATAGACCCGTCGTAAGCGAGCCTTGATTTCCATTTATAGACTTCTCTTGTTTTGAGTCTTCGTTTTCGAACACAGCTCCATACTCCGCGTGAAATCAATGCTCCTTTCGGAATATCCTTCCTTTTGACAACTTCCCATAGGCCATTGTCGCTATGATCTTGTACTTCTTTCTGAGCGGCTTTGATGAACTCTTCTCGATCCTTCTGTTTCATAGCTTCATGCCAGTACATTACATCTGGGTTACTGTTTGCTTGGGCTGTCTTGACCGTAATCGCTGGTTTAGCAGTGATAGCTAATTCTGCAATGGCGTCGTTTTTGTCTTGTAGCGATGTCAAATAGTCCTGATACCTCTGAGTCCGACGGGTTGTACGTTGCGACCGCCTAGCTCCCTCATGTTGGGGTAGCGTTTCTCCCTCATCTAAGGTAGGATGCATAGTGTCCGAGGACGGTTCTTCATTATGTGATACGTCGTTGTCATGCGGCACGTCGTTTGCAATTCTTGTTCTCCTTGGTGACGTCGCTGTGCTTCCGAGTTGAGGTACACTTGCTGTCTCCCTCATTCGTGGGGCTCTTTTCGTAAATCCTGCTTTGTACTGCCATTGTGATACTGGCGGGGCTTCTCCAAAACTCGCCCTTAGTGTTTCGAAAGCGTCGTCGTACTGCACATGGAACTGAGGTGACGTCAATCCGAATGATAGTGATAGAATAAGCCCAATGGTTCTAGAATGTTGCGGAGAGTATCCCAAGAAAATGCCAACCCGAGCGCGTTCTGACCATTTCGGGATAGGTGTTCCACTCTGGAGATCGTTGTCAAGCACGTAAGCGGGACACCCGAACGTATGGGCTAGTCTTGTATTGAACCGAACTGTTGAACCAGTGAATAACTCCATTGGAGTTTTGTCTTTCTGTTTCTTCATAGGTGCTTCGTTGAACATGTCGTTGGCGTATCTTATGGCGTAGGGCCATAGGTTCGTCGTTATGGTGGACGGCCAGCGTCTCTGTGCATGAACTAGCATGGTTCGTGCTGATTCTTGTAGGTCCCGAATGCGGCGTTCGGCCATACCGCTCTGGAAGTGTGCGTTGACCCCGCTGAAGGTAAGGCGTTGGCCTTTCGCTTGGACGGCTTCTCGGAACTTGTTGTCAGCGAAGATACCGTTATCGGCATGGTAATGACGAATTGCAACTCCATGCGTATCGGCCCATGCTTCGAATCGATCTTTAGCTTCTATAGTGTCTTTTGCTGATGTAGTTCTCTGCAAGTGAACGTAACCTATACCTGAATAGTGATCCACAAAGATAGTAGCCACCTTATATCGGTCCCGTGTTGGAGTCCCTCGTAAGTGGGCTATATACCCTGGAGTCTTGGATATCATTTGATCCACGGATACGCATTGTCCTGGTGACGTCATGACGTCCAATGTACCTCGATGACCCTTGATTCTCCATGGGCGTCTGGTCGCCTTTCCGTACATGCATGCTGTACAAACAGGTATTTTGCAGTTAGCCAGTCGTTTTGGGAGTATACTCTGACGTGCCATTGATTGGATCTTAGCCATAGAGAGGTGTCCCATACGGTGGTGAGTCCTGAGTAACTCTAGCGTTGGACTCTCGGGTAGTCGTTCTTCTTCGTTGGGGATCACGTGTACCGTTTCATTCGGACCGATGAGAAATTCTGTAGTCATCGGTACATCTCTACTCGGAAAGTACTTCTCATTTTCCTCGTCGTCGAGATTGTCGTTTTGGAAAATACTCTCGTCGTCTGTCGATTCGTCTTCTCCGACCGTTGCTGGAGATCGTTCAATGATGGACTCGTCGTCGTCTTCGATAAGATTCGCGTTGTGAGCTAACAGTGGTTTGTTATCTTCTTGTTCGATCGTTGTGCCCGCTCTCTTGCAGAACGTCTCGTATCGTGTATAGCCTGGGGCTGTTGTGAATTCTCCAACGTTTGATCCCTTCTTGTTGAGCGGCACTGTTTGTTTGAAGTGTCCTTGTCCCCACACGAGTTCGATACTGTTACCATATGTTGTGCATCGAGTCCCTCTCGGTACAGGTTTGTTGTCTTTTGCGGTTTGAGCCCAGTGTTGTGGAGACAAGAGTCGCGTCGGCGTTGATGGGATGTAGAATGATCGGGGAAGCGTGATTGTATGTATTTTCCCATCGTCGTCCTCGATATCCCATCGTATCGTCGTCTCGTAAATGTCTGGGTGGAACGTCCCGGCCACTCCTTTCACTCGTCGCTTAATCTTGACTGGTTTCGTGCAACAATCGTTGATGTCGTTGGTGATGGACGCAGTGGCACAGTTGTCGATGAGTACTTTGCGGCTGTCGGTATCGAATCCGACGTCATGGGCCGCTCTGTTGGATACTAATCCAGTTGTTGAAGTAAGAATCGTCACCATGCATAATGCTCTTAGGAGTCCGGTCATCTTCCTCCGTCGTCGTAGTTTACCATGGTCGAGTCGTCTTTTCTTCTTCGTCTTGATTGCGGTCGCCATAGTAGTCGCCATCTGGTCGCATGCGTTGCTTGCGGTCTTTAGCCAGTAGTCGATGGTAGTTCGTCTAGGGGACCATAGCTCGAAACACAGTATTGTATAACCTGATAACACGATCGTCACTAATACTGTGTATATGAGCTGCTTGATGTCTTGAAGCAGCCCGGGGAACCACCCCGGGTTTGGTTGTCACTCGTCGTTGCTGTCATCATCATCTTCTTCGTCGTCTGGAGACAGGTTAGCTAAGGCACTTGCTAGGCGGAGTCCTGGGGTAGATGAATCAGCTTGACTTCCACCGTCACCAGTCCCGTGAGCTTCGTCATAAGCGCGTTTCTTGTCTCCGGTAAGACCACGTCCGTTGCATGTCGCAGACGTGTGATTCTTGTTAGTTGACCACTTCTGGTGCCATTTGTACCAATACCAAGTCTTGCCGTTAACTTCTTTAACCTCCGGTTGCCCGCTCTTGGGACCAATCGTAAGCCATCCCTTGTCGGTGTCCGTAGTCTTGTCCGTCTTCACTTTTGCTGACTGTTTCTTTTGGTCCGTCTGCACTGCCTAACGTTTCGAGTCCTTGAGTTTGTTCACGGATGCTTCGAGAGCGATCAGTTTCTGGTCACGTGCCGAGAGCGCCTGCCATTTCTTTTGCTCGATCAAGGTCTGATACTTGGTGCGTGCCAATGTCATAAGTTGGCGCGGGGTCAATCCCGGATTGTCACCTTCTTCATATGCGTTCTTCTTGCGACGGATAAACTCCAGAAAGTTATCGTCGTTCACATTTTCATACGCCTTGAAAAGGTTGGGAAGGAGGTCCAGAGTTTGCTCGCCGCGCGCGTTGAGGGCTCGAAGGGTTTCGTCCACATAGAAATTGAACTTGGCGATGTCCGCGTTGATGTCCATAATGTACACGTGCAAGTCGGCCAGGCGTTGACGGAGTACCATAACCGTGGCTTCCGTGTCCACATGAGCAAGCGAGACGAGAACCTTGAGAAGGAGAGGTCCAGCTCCGCGGCCATTGATCGTAAAATCTTCGCGTCGAATATTCACTTGTGCCTTTGCGTCTTCGGTAAGTGAAGCCATGATACATGTGTAGGCCATGTATGAGTTCTGCGTCTGACGATTCTGCCCATTGTAGTGGTCGACGAAGGCTCGGACTTGTTGAAGAGAGACGCGACCGTATTCGGACGTCAAGTTACGAAGGTTTGCTGCTGGAGCGGCGATTGCTTCTGGAATCGAAAAGATAGATGTCCAGTTCTGTTCCACGATCCGATCCTGCAAGGTATCTAGGAACGTCTTCAATCCTTCTGCGTTGAGGTCGTAGAGGTCACCACCATCGTACAATCCACGTGTCGCTTGCTTGTAAAACTTGGCGCCTCCTGCCGTCGTGAAGTTGATCACTTGATTGGCGTTGGCGTGGGCTGGAGATAGAGCGAAGTTCGCGGCCATGGTGATTCTTGAGTGACAACGTGTAAGCTGTTAACAGCGCAGAGGAAGCGTGTTGTTTTCTCCCTACCGTAGGTAAAAGAGAAAGAGCTCAACCCGTGTAAACGAAGTTAAGTTGTGAGTTTATTTGGTTAATCTAGCGTGTTGCAGCCTAAGGCGTTGAGGTCTTTCCTTTTGATGCGTTGAGTCGATGGTTGGGCGATAGTTCAATCGTCCATCGATCTTGTTTTCCTAAATGGGTGTCTCCTGCCCGTTCTTGGCCGTTGTTCCTTTTAGGCAATGCCAGTTATTCTTTTGGCCTGTATCAGTTGAATTGGGCCGGTTTGTCACTTCTAAACGCTCATGACGATGACGCGTTGTCTTTGTTGTATCGTTCGTGAGCATCTTGTTTGGATGCCCGTCGTTCTTGTCCTTTGAGGGACAAATTCTCAAGATGAATGATGCTCATCTTTTCTTCGGCCGATCTCCTACTTCCGAATGGGAGTCCCGGGTCCATTCCCGGACGATTACGTAGATCTTTTGAACAGGTATCAAGCCATGCATTGTCGTTGGGATTGTTGCTAAAAGGGAGGACTCGCAGTCTCGCGTCAAATCCTCTTGGCCACCATCGTGAGGTGATTTGGTTCCACGTGTGGTCGTCAGGATCGTTGTGGTCGTCAATCTATTGTCATTGTCATTCTTATGTCGTCTTTTGCGAATGTCATGTTTTCTTGGCCGGTTTTATCGCTACCTCATGCCATATATTGTACGCTGCAGCATCACCCTCGCTCAGTGGTGTTGTTGCGACTGTGCGTGCTCAGAACCAGTCTTTGGTGCTGGGACGAAGAAGAAGGTATCGTTCTCCCTTTTTCGGATACATAGTAGTTGTTACGATCGATTCGCAACTGTTCTGAGAGCTCCTGTCCCTGGTCCACGTGGAGATTCCTCTAGCTAGAGTAGCTACCTTTCTACCTAGTTCTCTTCTTCCGAATCGACGACCTTTCCCAACCAGTCACGGACAAAAGTGATCGTGCGGAATCACAGTCATCTTCCCCCACTCCCCACCAGTCATTGAAACAGGCAATTGTGAGGGCAATAGTAGATGTTGGGGAGGATGTGACGCAGTGTCGTCTCGTTGGGCTTGCTGGGAGAAGGAAAACAAAACACCAGAGAACCAACACCCAAACCGGAACAAACTAGATGGAACGAGACGATGCGGTCAAACACCAATGTCTCGCATCATTGTCATCATCTAATTGCTGTTGTTTCGAATTGACTGTGGGGTTGTCGCAGTCTCGTTCGAACCAAGAAACAGGGAAAGCAGGATGATGGTGGTGATGAAACATTGTCCGATTCGTGGGCTTTGGTGCAACTCGTTGTTCTGGTCGTTCTTGTTCTGGTTGCTCTTGGCCTCCACCTGTGTACTGGCCACCGCCGACCATTCCCTTGCAGAACCATTCCATGACTCTCGCATCCGTCATATCGATTCGTTCGAACACTGGTCAATTCAATTGTTTTGATCTCGTGTGTCGCTGCACACTGTCCACCTCCCACCAGTATTCGCCCCGGTGTAAGCATTCGATCTTTGTGGGACAACCATGAGGAAGAACAACCACACCAAGACGCTGTGTACAAGAGCGGGCAAAGGCATGAATTTTCTTTCAGTGAGGTGGGAGCGGCAATTCAATAGTGACCTCTCAAGCTACCCTTGCTCGTTGGACGGGCGTGCCATTGGTTCTTCTGTGTCGGTATCTCTTTCAATATCTTTCAACCAATGACCGTTTTCAAAGACGACGCTGCACGTTTGGATGCATATCGTGTTTGCCGGCTCCACACGCTCTTGTGCGAATATGGAAAGGATTCGATAAGTCCTATCTACAACTTGATGCCAGCAGCGACTTTCAAAGTCTATGCGGCACTCGGGAATTGGGATGCTACGCCGCTCTCTTTACCCGCCCAGAAGCAAGATGGACAAGATCTCACATTGGGTACTAATCGAATTGGTCAGGTTCCATCGCGCGTTTTTTGGGTTCTGACGGACAATCATCACCAAGCCTTTTGAGTTTGCCGTGTTCCAGGTAAAACGTTTCGCTGACCTGGCATCCGATTTGGCCATGGTGTACATGTCCAATTCTTTATGGGTGTTGAATTCCACTCGCTCGGGGATATAGTGTGGGTGTTCAGGCGGTCCCACACAAGGTTTCCCAGACTTTTACTTGCCCACAACCCTTTTTTTCCATTAACGTCCGAACCATTGACCCCCTGTTCCGGTCACCACTTTGTCACGGCAAGAAAACAATCAACCGTAGCTACAGCAAACGCTCACCGTCATGGATGCTGGGTTAGATCCGGTAGCTCCGAGCATAGCGCGCCTCGGTCTGTCTCCAGTCACGAGAGTGTCTCCCTGTCATGTGGACAAGGAGATTATGCATTCTGAGGATGGAAACGGGTGGTGCGAGGAAGTATTACTCGCAACGGAGAAATACCGCAGGGACTGCCCACAACAATACGACAATAGCACTCAACACAGAGCAAAACTCTACAGAATCCATGACATTGTTTCGGACCAGTCGCGTTCTCCCGGACATGCCATATGACATGATTCACATGATAATTCCACAGGTATCAGATAATAAGAAACTGTTTGAGATCAAAATGATTATATGATAGTTTCACCATTGTAGGACATTAATGCAACGTGATGCCCGCTTCAAGTTTCGTCCTTGTCTTCATCACCACGGCGTGTATCGGGCCTTGCTCGTTTATGAGCTGATGTCGAGGTGGAAAAGCGTGAAATAGGAACATGTCCGATATCCATTCCATCCCGGAGCTGGCGCCATCCGTTGGGCTGCTGCTCACAGAGTCGACGAAAACACCATGTATTCTTGTCCATTAGAGGCAATGTCGCGCAGGTCGGATTGTACCATCCGCCGATCACGGCAACGTGATTGGTAACAGTGACCATACTGCAGCCCCATCGTTCTTCTTGTAGTCCAGGGAGATTCCACATGCGGTTGTGATGCGTATCCAAGACCTCCACGGATGATTCGTATCCTCCCGCCACCACAAAACAAGATCCCACGGCAACCATTGCATAACGACTTCGTGCATTGGAATGCCTCAACTCCGAATGAGTCGTCCAGGTGGGTGAGAAAGAAATGAACGTCGAGCCAGTTTCCTTTTTTGTCTCATCACTGTCACAGGGTGTTGCGTAGTCCAAATACTCCACCAAGTCAAGATTGCCGTCCGCGTTAAAGCCTCCAACGACAAAGATGCGGTGACCAATGACCGCACTGGCACATTCAAATCGAGGAATGTTCATGGATGGTCCCGCAGTGACAGTGTGGTTCCTTGTATCAATAATGTCCACCGACGACAAATAACCATCGTTGTAGCCACCCACTACAACGATGTATCGGTTGTGAACCGCAACAGTACAACATCCTGATCGTCTCGTTGATAATCGACATGTCAATGTCGTCCAATTGCTCTTCTTCGAACTGCTTGATTTCGAAGATGGTTGGAGCAAATCGGTGACATTAATTTGTTCGATACAATCCAAACTTGAATATCTAGTGTATCCTCCCATCACGTAGACACCTCCATTGCACACAACACTTGCATGTCCATAACGTGCCTTGTTCATGGATGGCCCTTCTCGCCACTGTTTGTTTGGGTCTGCTAAATTCAATACAAGCACGGACTTGGTATAGCCTTGACGTTGTTGACGTCCTCCCATCACGACGACCGTTTGTCTCTTCGGGTTGTTGTCGTTGCCGTCCGTATCGGGATGATTTAGTACAACCGTAGCATGACGATAACGCCATCCACCCATAAGAGGAGGCCAGTTGTTCTCATTCCATTCTGCTGTCCCGTCTGAAAGGACAAGGTCCGACTGCCATGCTTGTTCTTTCAGTGCCGTGGTCATGGTTCCACACAATGACAGCAGCGAATTTATGAGGAGGATCAAAAGGCATCAGATTTGATGCTGTGATGGATGCGGACTGATGGAACATCAACTCAAAATTTTCTGAACTACGCGTGGAAGCATTTGAGCCAGAGTGTCTGTCGTAGGTACGCAATCTTGGGCAAGAGTGGGTCGCACATATAATGCATGACAGAACAAAACAGCAGATTCGAATTCATAGATCCAGCAAAACAAGAAAGATGGACAAGACGGCGCATGATCATCATATTTTCTTCGTTGACCAAGTGTACCGAATTCGAGCTATGGGAGTGGTGCTGTTCTCTTCGAAAGAGAGAATGAAGGACGGCAGGAGCAACAACACTACCAACACAACGTGGTCTCTGCAAGGGATTCGAATCCATTCCGTGTCATGAAACGTTCGCGTGGTTATCCTTCTCCGTTTGCTCGTCTTGTTTCCGGTCGTCTATGAGCAGCAAAACGGCTGAGTTCCTGATTGACGCACGACAAAAGGGCAACCACCTCTATTCCCTATTCGGCAACAAAAAAAACATCCTCCTTATCAACAACTACTACACTACTCGTTCTCCTTTGGTAGTCGGCTTACCCATACAAGCCATGGAAGCTTGGTGTCTCATGACACAGTGTCACGTGACGAGTATCTGTCATCCCTAATGGTGGAATCCATCATTACGCCTCCTCCCAAAATCATGGGATCCTCCAATCCACACAATCAGGAATTGGAATTCGACAAACGGAGAGTGATACAATTCATGACTTCAACAAGACCATTTGGCATCATTTCTTGAAACAGGCTCCTCCTATACGTGCGGAAAGCTAATGTCTTTGGGATATTTTCGGTGCCCACGGATTTGTGATTTGTGTATGCGCCAACCACCACCTGAACGAGCTTGGTCTGTGAAACGAGCCTTGCGAGACTGCTCTTGGTGGTGGGACAAGAGTGTCAACGACTCTTGCGCACCGCATCCATCCCGATTGGCTGCTGCAACCGTGGGAGACTACATCTCTGGGAGGACCGCAAACAAACGCGTCTTGAGAAGAGTTTCAACCGTTGGTAGTGCGAGTGGGAGTTTCAACCGTTGGTAGTGCGAGTGGACGATCCACAGTGTCAAGGACATGGGTTCCTGGTGTGGTTGGGATGGGACGACGATGCTGGGGCTATTCTTGCGCCACATGTGGAGCGATTGTTGGTTTCAGGCTGTCCAGGGACAGCCACTAAGATACTAAAGGGATGCCACATCTTGCCCGTCGAATACTCCTCCTGTGCACAAAAAGTGTTGGTCCGGAACTCCAACACACAAGCATACAATACACACGTTCGACAATGTACAGTGTCACAACAACTGCTTGAAACAGGTTGGGTGGCAAGCAGTACCTTCCTGGTTGTCGCCCACACTGCTGTCCATTCTGGCCCACAAGAACGCGACCGACACGTTCCTTCGTCTTGTGTGGTTCCAGCATATGCGCATCAGGACGAGTCGACCCGACCCTGTGGTGGGAGGTTGCCGGTTGTCTACATCCCTCTAGGCACTATACTAGGAGTACAACCATGTATTCTCCTTTGGTCGGTACTTACGAGGATATGACGACAGCTATGAATGGAAACATCATGTTTGCAACGAATGCTCAAAGTCGGACCAAGAGGGTAGTTGCGCCGGTGACGAGGAGTGCAGTACTACGGATTGAAGTATGGCACGCTATTCAACTCCCTCCCGACGCGTCCGATTGGAGTAGAGAAGAATTGATTATGGGAAAGGGTCGCATCGCCCTTTCAAGTCTACATATGAACATTCAAGCCAACGCCAACCAGAATCCAACGAACAAGAAGAAGAAGAACAACAACAACAAGTTCTATTAGGCTACAGCCAAGACATGATCGGCGCCATTCGTGGTCGTGGTTTTGTTGTTGGTACTGCTGAGTTCGGTACGAGACGCAAATGTGGTAGTGATCGAGGTCCAACACTGCTGTGAGACGACAGCCAAGACATGATCTGCGCGGGTCGTGGTTTTGTTGGTGCTAATCGTGCAACAAGGTTTCGGCGGAACTGGCATTGAGGGGCAAGACATAACTTTGCACACTGCGATTGTTCTTGTTGATCGCCATGGACCGATAACCATGGACTGTCAACGAGCCACTACGGAGAGACTGATTGCTGGATCGATGCAATCAAATTGCCGACCTCATGATAAAGTATCGTTGCTGTATTTGGAGAAAATATCGAACACGACGGTGTCACAAATTCCAAAGGATTCGCAAATGTCCTGTCACCCGAAACCACAAGCGTCAAGAGACGGCGTACTGTCCTCTCACACAGGCATGGGCCATAAAAGGACAATTGAACGCATGGTCGGAACGAAGACGACCGTCCAAACGAGTCGCTGAGCTTAGTGTTTCACGTACGCAACCATAATCTTCCAATAACTCGACCCATTCAACAGCAGAGAGACATGGTACCATAGACATCTACCCAAGGCCTGGCTCCACTCCTGTTTGCGGTGTCATGCCGGATGTTGTAACTTTCGTTCTCCACTAGGTAGTACAACGAAGTACATGGTATCTCTATAGGTCGCAATGCCATGAAAAATACAGTACACCAACTGTTTGAGAATAAAATGAGAATGCTATAGTTCCGCCAATGTTAGGACATACATGCTATACGTTGCAAATTTCAAGTTCCATCCTTCCCTTCATCACCACGGTGCGTATTGGGCCTTGCATGTTTACGAGCTGATGTCGATGTGGAGAAGGGTGAGATATCATCATCTTGGATACCCACACCTTCAAGAGAATGATACCATCCGTTCGATTGCTGCTCACAAAGTCGACGAAAACACCACGAAATCCTATCCATTAGTGCTAATGTCGCACAGGAAGGATTGCGGAGTCCACCAATCACGGCAACTTGATTGGCAACAGTCACTAGACTGCAGCCATAGCGGTGATTCACGAATGGTGGGAGATTCCACATGCGGTTGTGATGAGTATCCAAGACCTCCACGGATGATTCGTATCCTCCCGCCACCACTAGACAAGATCCCACGGCAACCATTGCACAACAACTTCGTGCATTGGAAAGCCTCAACTCAGACTGAGTGATCCAAGTGGACGAGAAAGAAATGAACGTCGAACCTATCTCCTTCTTTGTCGCATCATTGTCACAGGGTGTTGCGAATTCCAAATATTCCACTGAGTCAAGATTGCCGTCCGCGTTATCGCCTCCAACGACAAAGATGCGGTGACCAATGACCGCACTGGCACAATTTGATCGAGGAACAGTCATGGATGGTCCAGCAGTGACAATGTGATTGTTGGTATCAATAATCTCAACAGACGACAAATAACGACCGTTGTAGCCACCCATCATAACAATATATTGGTTGTGCACTGCGACAGCACAACATCCCCATCGTTGCGTTGATAATCGACAAGTTAATGTCGTCCAATTGCTCGCATGTGTGATGCTGTTTGTTGTTAAAGGTGATCGCAGCAACTCCTTTTCGTCAATTCGTTCGATACAATCAAATACTGAGCTTCCATTGTAGCCTCCCATGACGTAGACTCCTCCGTTGCACACAACAGCGGCATGTCCAATACGTTTCTTGTTCATGCGTGGCCCTTCGCGCCACTGCTTGTTTGATTCTGCCAAGTTTAATACAAGAATGGAATCTAGCTCGCCTTGACGTGGTCGATATCCACCCAACACGACGACGGTTTGTTCTTGGTTGTTATCGGGATGATTCAGTACGACCGATGTATGAAACCAACGCCATCCACCCTCGAGAGGAGGCCAATTGTTTTCATTCCATTCTGCTGTGTCGTCCGATAAGACAAGGTCCGACTGCCGGCCATAGTTGCAAACCTTTCGACTTCAGAATTTATGGGATGTAGGTTTGCTCTGCTCCTTTCGTTATGATGGGTGTGGACTGGAAGCACGACTGACTTGACGAAATGGATGGACCAAAGAGGGGTAGGAGATTTCGTCACGAGACAAATCGTGACCGTAGCCACGCAATGAAGAAGATCACACATTCTTCTTGTTCGGAGTACCGTGGAAGTGTTTTTGCATACCGGAATAAACTTTGTGTTTGTTGGCACTGCTCTTGTTGTTCCATCCTGCTAGTACTGCTGATTGATCGTCGGAGTCCATCAGCATGACACGGGTGCCTGTCGTTGTGCGCAATTCATCTGATGGGGTTGAAAAGCTTCCAACTGTGGAACACTTGAGAGAGATGGACGCGAACACACACCGTCAGTCGGTCCATTACGTCCATTGTCGTCGACCACAAACGACGAGAAAGAGTGGCCGACGTCGTCTGGTCGTCGAACAGTGACCGTGGGTTGTCTCCTTTTCTGTCTTGTGTGGTGTCACATGTAGCTCTCACTCTACCCGATTCTGTGCTTGAGGACACAGAAGTGACTCTGTCTTTCTGGGAATCCGAACTCACTTGCAAGAGGTTGCGACCACAAAGGTTTCCTCGCGCTTTGCATACACCGAAATTTAGAGCAGATTGTGACCTCTCACATCTGCCCCCGCCGAGGAGGAATGGTGGCACAAACAAGATCTTTTTTGATTTCTGTGCATGATATATACATGATGATTGATGATAATATGGATCAAAAACCCATTAAAACGAAGACGACAACGACTTTCGACCTCAACAAGCCAATTGACTGCAACATGTCTCTTCCAGAAACGACAATGGAGGGAAACAACCCTGAAATGAACGAATGTAATCCATGGGAATTGCAAGGCACTCGAATCAGCCCCGAAATGAAGCAAAAAATGGTGGATCACTTTGGGGAACGAAAGTTGCCAGTCTTGACCAACACCAAAGCCACTGATCGCAGTGCACAAGTCATTCTCGATTTGGATAGAGACGTCAGGAATGTAAGACGTGCTAATGTGGCGTGGTTCTATCTGAAGCTCGATGGTACGAATATCGGTGACGTGGGCATTGAAGCGCTCGCCCGGGCATTCGTCCAAAAAGTATTAGCCCGAGCATTTGTCCAAACCACCCAACCAAATCCTGAGCTAGCTTTGTCTTACGTAAAAGCCCTGGACGACAAAACGGCGGTTGGGTTGGCGAATGCCATCAATACGAATCCATCCTGGGTGACCTTGTGGATTGAGAAATGCAATTTTGGATCGCGTGGAGTAAAAGCAATGGTAGGCGCTTTGAGCAACAATCATGCTTGGCAAACTTTTGAACTTGTTGAAACGAACCTTGAAGATGAAGAAGTTGAAGTACTGGCAAGAGCACTGCAACAAAATACCCAATGGACAAACTTCAAGCTCGATTTAGTGCAGTTTTCTTCTGTGAATGGAGTCAAAGCCTTGTGTGAAGCCTTGAGTGAAAATAAGACATGGAAATGATTCCGACTTGGCGGTATTCCTTGGTCTCGGACCGACGACTGTGAAATGGAAGAATTGTCACATGCCTTGCGTTGCAATCAATGCTGGGAAACCGTTCACTTTGGATGGCCTTCTCTTTTTGATGGAGGACTGGTATCCGTTGCCAAATCACTGGATGGCAACACAATCTGGCGAGTGTTTGATCTGGATTTGGACAAGACAAAACATGTCGAGATAGTTACCGAGGCTCTCCGTGAACAAAAGTGTTGGAAATATTTTATTTTGAGACTCCCTAAAAGCACTCCCGACCAAGGGGTTGAAATGTTGGCCAATCTACTAAAAACGTCACCAAGATGGGAACGGTTTGTTTTACATCTGAGATATCACGAACAACTTGGGCCATGGCTCAAGGTTGGTCCAGCCATTCTCCAAGAACGGTTGGAGAAGCATTGGAACTCGTTGGTGCTTTGGCTTCCGTCCAAGCATGGCGACAAACCTGACCTCATAAAGCACCTACCCTTTCAACTAGAGAATCATCAACAAGAAGAAATTGGAGTGACGGCAGAAACAGCGTTGTGGTGATTGCACCAAAGGTCGAAGCGACCCACACTCCACCCGATCAGTGTGATAAGCCAGCCAGACGGTCGGGCGATTCCACGACAAACAAGAAAGAGATACACGAATTGCGCCATTCCGACTGCGACGAGCAAAACCATTCGACCACACAACCGCCTCGGGCGACTACTCATACAGTGTGGGTGGCAAGGCTTCCATGATGGCCAAGACATGACCGGTGGCACTCGTTGTCGTGGTTGTGTTGTTGGTGCTGCTGCTGAGTTGGGTACGAGGCACAAAGGATGTAGTGGTCAAGGTCCAACAGTGCTGTTCGACAGTGTTGTTGTCGTGCAACAAGGTTTCGGCGGAACTGGCATTGACGAGCAAGACATCGCGATGGGGAGCAGCTTGTTTACAGGCATGAGCAATTGAACGAGCAATGATGCGACAGAAAGTACTGGTGGTGGAGGTTTCCTAACTCGTCGTCGTCAATGCCACAGGAAAGAGGTATGTCAGGAGGATGAAAGATGACGGCCTTCTTCTTTTGTGGCTGCGTTGGTAGTTTGGGAGGTTGTGTGGTGTGGCAACAACAAGACTCGATTCCTTGTTGTCGTTCTGCTGGTCCATTGCGACAACTGGCACGACGACCGATCCGATTTGATGGGTTCCTCTTGGGCCTGGAGGGATACTGTCCTTGTTGCAACTGTTGTCCTGACGAGACGAAATCTCATTCGGACGAGACAACCACGTCGATTACAATGTTGCATGGGTTTGGATCGTGGGCTGTTCGACTTGCAAGGTGTAGGCCCCTGGTAATCGGGTTCCGTCTTGAGAGCTGAACACATTCGGTCGCATGGGCTTGACAGGCCAAATGAATCGGAAAAATCTCAAGAGTATTGTGTTGCTGCGACAATTCAGGGGCCAATTCCACCAACAATCGTACCACTGCCAACGACGAGGAGACATCGTCATTATCGGCCGTCTCCTCTGTGGTTGGTGGTTGGACTGCCACCCTTGTGGATTTGTCATCGTCGTTGTCGAACTCTTCATTGGGCAATTTCGGCTTGACATCACATGGCAAGTGCAACAACGTATTGTGATTCACATGCAACAGCAGCTAGATGAAGGCATTGCGATTGGAGCGCGATGACTCCTCTGAAAGGGACAACCCGTTCTTGGTGTCATGTCGGAATTAGACATGAAAGGTCCTCCTTACTTCCATCCAAAAGTCGCCCATTGTCAAATATCGAGGAAGAACCATCAGCATCAGGCAAGATCAGGTCTAACAAGGTTTCACCTTGTCGTGTTTCTGCTCCTGCTCCTCTCATCATTGGACCTTTGGATCCACCCGTTTCGTCCTCTTGTCGGATTCATCAAACACGATACCATGAACCAAAAACCAAAGCCAAATCGAGAGGTTGGACGAAACTCTTCCTTTTGGGAATGCACCACTGTCGGTTCTTGCCCTAGCTGCCACAGCTACCAATCCATGGACGACGACTTTGTGTCGTGTAAAGTGCCACGATGCCGCGACAAAGCACCAGATTCTTGTCGCGTCATTACACAAGTCGGATCGTTCCTTCCAGCCTTTGACAACAAAGAAGTACCTCCTATCTTGCAACGTGATCTTTCTACTTTCGAGTAAATACTTACTAGGTCCTAGGATTAGAATTGAATGTAGAAAACAAGTCAACCACTCGAGAACAAAATCGTTATGTTTCATCAGACCCTTTCTTATATTGGCGCGTATTCTTCCTTGCTCGTTTACGAGCTGATGTCGAGGTCAAACATGGCAAAATATCAGCAACTCGGTAACCCATTCCTTGCAGAGAATGATACCATCCGCTGGGCTGCTGCTGCTCACAGAGTTGACAAAAACACCATGTATTCTTGTCCATTAATGGGAATGTCGCACAGGTAGGATTGTAATACCATCCTCCAAGCATGGCAACTTGATTGGCAACAGCCACCATATTGCAGCCAATGTGGTCATTTCCGAATGGTGGGAGATTCCACACGCGGTTGCGGAGCGTATCCAAGACTTCCACAGTTGGAGTGTCTCCTCCCGCCACCACCAGACAGGATCCCACGGCTACCACTGCACAAGAATCTCTAGGGTTGGAAAGCACCAAATCAGGATGAGTGATCCAAGTGGACGAGAAAGAAATGAATGTTGAGCCAGTCTCCTTTTTTGTCTCATCACTGTCAAGGGGTGTTGCATAGTCCAAATACTCCAACGAGTCAAGATGGCCATTATAGTTATGACCTCCAACGACAAAGATGCGGTGACCAATGACCGCACTGGCAAACCATTGTCGTGGAACAATCATGCTTGGTCC
This sequence comes from Epithemia pelagica, assembly GCA_946965045.2. Lineage (NCBI taxonomy): Eukaryota > Bacillariophyta > Bacillariophyceae > Surirellales > Surirellaceae > Epithemia > Epithemia pelagica. The sequence continues at coordinate 3,082,358 of OX337239.1, read as the reverse complement.
GGCAATGACAGTGTGGCTGTTTGTATCTATAATATCCACCGACGACAAATAACGATAATTGTAGCCACCAATTACAACGATGTATCGGTTGTGAACCGCGACAGCACAACATCCCACTCGTCCCGTTGATAATCGACATGTCAATGTCGTCCAATGGCTCTCATGAGGGCTGATGCATGTTAACGATGGATGCAGCAAATCATTGACATCAATTTGTTCCATACAATCCAAAGATGTTGTATTGCGACCTCCCATCACGTAGACGCCACCGTTGCACGCAACAGTGGCATGTCCAGCACGTTTCTTGTTCATGGGTGGCCCTTCTCGCCACTGCTTGTTTGGGTCTGCCAGATTCAATAGCAGAACGGAATTGACATCGCCTTGGCCTTGTTGATATCCTCCCAACACGACGACCGTCTGCCCCCTGTTGTTGGTCTCGTTTTCCGTATCGAGATGATTCAGTACGACCGAACTATGACCTGCACGCCATCCACCCTCAAGAGGAGACCAATCGTCACTATTCCATTCAGGTGTCTCGTCTAACAGGACAAGGCCCGACTGCCATGCTTGTTCGTTCAGTGTCGTTGTCATGGTCACGGCGCTTTGCAATATCGACTAGAAATGGCAGCTTCGTAATTGAGCAACGCGTGGAAGCTTTCGCAGCGAGCCTCATATTTTTTTTCGGGTGTGCGGCTATGCCTGTCCTGCGTACGATGGTTGAGGGCAGTCAATCGCACATAGATTACATGACACGCCCCCAAAAGTATCTTTTGCTGTATTAAGATACGACGACGAGGAAGAGAGAGCGACAATCTGTGATGAAGAGGTCATCGTATGACGAAGAGGTTCACAGATTGGTAATCCAACATCCAACATCCACAGATCAACAATCCCTAATTTTTGAGTCATCTCGGAACACCATTCTGCCCTTGGTCCTACAGAGTGTTCACAACGACAACAACAACAACAACAACAACAACAACAACAACAACAACAACAACAACAACAACAACAACAACAACAACAACAACAACAACAACAACAACAACAACAACAACAACAACAACAACAACAACAACAACAACAACAACAACAACAACAACAACAACAACAACAACAACAACAACAACAACAACAACAACAACAACAACAACAACAACAACAACAACAACAACAACAACAACAACAACAACAACAACAACAACAACAACAACAACAACAACAACAACAACAACAACAACAACAACAACAGAGAGCGTGCTCTTCTCTTGATTCAATGATTTGAATGGGCATCAGCCATCGGGTATATAGTGAAGGAACCAAGGCCACAAGCACAACTACACAACAACATGAATATGGACCAGAAGGAACATGTCATTCATCCCATTGTGGCTCGTTCCCTTGTTGCATTAGCTCACAGCAGACGCAATAAGTGCACGAACAAGAGTATATGTCAGGAGCGAGCGTGAAGAGAAGAACGGTCATCGGCAAGACCTTTGGTTCCATTGGTTGACAAACAACATGCACCCTGGGTATAGCTTTTGTCCAACAGCTTTTTCCAGCGAGCGACCCCGCATGCTCTCGACGGGGAGTGTCTTGTCTGCTTTTGACACCATGGTGGTCATTCCTGCTGTTGCCATTTTCGAGCCGCGTACGAGACTCAAGATGACCACCGTGCAACCACTTCTCAACGATCAATGGCAACAATGACCCGTTCTTTGCCAGAGGAAGCCGCCACCATTCATCAAAAGAAATGTCGTGATTACATCCATCAAAATCGCTCATTACCACTACAACACGGACACAACAGGGACAACAAGGTCGATGACGCATCAACCATTCATCATCAGACGAGCGTCGTCATGACGCACGGGTCGATTTCTCATTTTTTCTGGGGCCTTATGAACAAAATTGGTAGTCAAATTGCAGGAACTTTTTTGGCCCTTCTGGCAGGTTCCTCTGAAGGCGTGCATCGTCCTTTTGTCTTCGTCGACTAGCAAGTGAACCGAATTTGAGCTCTGGGACGTCTCCTGTTCTTCTGTGAATGGAGCTCGAGTCTTTTGATGAAAGCCTTGTTTGTCAAAAAGGCATGGATCGGATGCCAACGTTGGGGATCCGACGAATGTAAATTGGAGGCGTTGTCTCGACACCAATGTGTGGCTGTTCCCCGTCCGTGTTACATGTGACGGCTCCACAACAAGATTCCCTTCTCGTGGTTCTTGAGATGACGACAACAAGAAATCCTCCACCAGCATCGACCAGTTGCTGTAGCACCATTATCAATCATCACAACAGGACCCGGAAGATGTCTTGTCACAACAACCAAACGATAGTCCAGAGGTGATGATCCGTGCTCCACTCGTACAAGACTCGGTTTCCCTACTTCCACGCTCAATTCGAAAGAGGAAGAGGAGGAACGTATAGAAGCAGCAACCCAACATGACACAATCCTCTGTACTTCCATGCACAAGTCGACCTTATGTCAATTTCTAGCAAGAACCATAAGAGAAGCGGACAACAAGTTGCGCATTGACGTGCTTATTCTCTTCCTGCTTCTCTCATCATCGGATCCGCCCGTTTGTCCTGTTGTCGGATTTATCGAACACGACTATGAACCAAGACGAAACAAGGAGCGCGATCAGATGTCGAAACTCATGGTTCGTGGCGGAAAGCAACAAGGACCCTGCAGTCACTCGATTGCACTACGATAATAACGAGGACTATACTCAACAACAACACCATAAACTGAACCACCTTAGCCCACACAAACAACAACAACAACAACCGCCCTGCTCTTTTATCGAGAAGCGCGACAAGAAAAGAAACAGGATTCCTGATCTCCCAACAGCACCACCCAAAAAACTACGGCAGCAGCAACGATCGTCGCATGCACAACTGGCATCCCGTTTTGTCCTCTTTCTCACAAGTTCCAATAGTACCGAATGAATAGTTTCGATCGATGTAACAGCAATCGGTGGACCAAATGATGACCACGACGACCAACAGCACGATGGGGATTCCTTCTCTGTCTAATGCAATAACCACTGGTTCCATCCTTGTTCCCCCCAAGAGTCGTTGTTCACACCTGGAGAGTCGCAACCTGAGAAAGACGCACCGAATCAGAAGCAGAACAGCAAGAACATTATCAACAAGGAATACACATGCTTCTTTGCTCAATCCAGACATGAAGTCCACCAATACCGTAAACCAATTACTGCGGAGACTGGATGGTAACAGCATCCCATGCCAAGAAATGACAGGAAGGAACACCCGTGACAATCACCGCAACCACCATGTCACGAAACAGGTATGGAACTGGCCTGTCACGACCAGGAAAACTACTCTGCACTATTCAATTGTAATGAACACAAAAAGGCGAGGACAAACCGGATTGCCCTTGTCTACGAGATCGATGCGAAACTCTCCCTTCCTGGAATGCACCATAGTCGGATTTCGGTCTTTTTGCCATATAGCTACCGATCCATGGAGAATGACTGTGTCCTGTAACAAGTGCCATGATGCCACCACAAAGCCCTAGATTGTAACAAGTGCCATGATGCCACCACAAAGCCCTAGATTCTTATCTTACGGTCGCACAACAACGGTGGTGGCATTATACCACTTGTAGAAAAACAAAAATTCGGTCGTTACTTCCACGCCTTTGACAATAAACAAGCACCTCCAATCTTGCAACATATTCTTTCTACTTTTGAATAGCCATTAACTAAGTCCTATGAAAACAATTGGACACCAGGGTGCGTATAAATGCCCATCTCATTTTGATTTTGATGGAGGACTGGGATCCGTTGCCCACTCACTGCATGGCAATACAGTCTGGCGAGTGTTTGATCTGGATTTGGACAAGACAAAACATGTCGACATAGTGGCCAAGGGTCTCCGTGGGCAGACGTCTTGGAAATATTTTATTTTGAGTCTCCCTTATGGCACTCCAGACCAAGGTGTGGAAATGTTGGCCAATCTACTAAAAACGTCACCAAGCTGGGAACGGTTTGTATTAGATGTAGGATTGTACGAAATTGGGTCGTGGCTCAAGTTTGGTCCAGCCATTCTCCAACGATTGGAGAAGAATTGGAGGTCTCTGGTACTTTGGTTTCAGATCACGAATGGCTACACCAACCCCATGGAGCACCTAACATTTCTGCTTCAGGACCATCCACACGAAATTGGAGTGAAGGTAGAAACCATTACGAATTTATTCCTTACCAATCACGTCAAAGCAACCGATGCCCTGGAAATGGCAGAGTATTTGGGACAATGCTGGCAATCCATGGATTTACGCATGTTGCCTTCGAACGGGGCACTCGAACCATTTCATTCCACCACACGCCACGGTTGACCTTTCCAGCAGCCCTTGGACTGATCCAGTCCATCCAAGGTGATGGTGCAACGTCAGAGATCATTGACAGCAACAGTGCTTCTATTTCATCAGCCGCTCTGGCATCTAGACCACAAGGCAATGTCCATTGGGTTTGTTTGTCGTTGAGTCATCTGGACATTGGGGATGAGGGAGCCAATGCCATTGCGGACCTGTTTCGAAACAGTCATCAATGGCAAATTTTTGATCTATCTCATACGGCTCTTGATGACACTGGGATCAAGGCGCTGGTTAAGGGTATGAAGAGCAATCGTGATTGGCGTTGCATGAATGTATCCCATACTGAGATTGGCGAAATGGGAGCGGAGTTACTGCAAATCGCATTGTTACGTAACACCACATGGTCCTGGTTCTGGATCTCCAACCTGGCCATCGACGACGAAGCATTTCGGAGCTTGTTTCTTTCCATTCATCGTCGTCCATGGCATACCATTCATGTCGGAATGAATCAAGCCAAGGCTCCTTCTTGCTTTATTCATCGACTCGACGTTCCGTTGTTAACAGCCGGTCCTCGACTCATTACCAAGACCAAGAGTGATTCGTTATTGGGAGAGAATGCCAACCTACTTGGTCGGGTTATTGCCGGGATCAGTAATCACGTTGAGTGTTTGGATATGTCTCTCGAGTTGGCCATTCTCCTCGGGCTTACTCAAATTACCCAGTTAGATTCGATGCAGTCATGGAACTTTGATGAGCTTGGCACACATCTATTGAAGGTGTCTGACGTAGTTGGAAGAATCAATGGGATACGACTTGAGATGTCTGGGGCAGCGGCGCTGACAAACTTGTCTGATCACCAGAAAGAGAAGCTTCAAGAAATTTTGAGATTTGGAATTGAGGTGGCAAAGATGATGCTTGACAAGCTACCTTCTGAAAACCAGAAACCGGAACACGACATTTTCATTTCTTTTGCTGGGGAAGTTCGGAAAGAACGTGAGTTTGACTATGTAACCAGGTTGGAGGATCAGTTGCAAAACGCGGCTGGTGGTGGTAACACACTCAATATTTTTGTGGCAGAGAAAACCATGAAGCCCGGAAAACAGCCAGATCCGGAAGTGACCATGTTGACGCATGTATTAACAGCAGGAGTGGTTGTGTGCGTGACGACTACACATTATGTTCAAAAGAAATGGCCGATTGCTGAACTTCTCTGTGCATTAGCTCGGAATGAAATGGCTTGCCCACATTCGATTCTCAGTCCAGTGGTAGTGGACGCCTTCCCAGGATGCCAATGGGTTCTTCCGCCCTGTCGCTCTACAGCGAGTGCGTCAACACCGGCAATTTGTACTCGGGATGCGAGCGAATGGATCAATGATTTCATTGGTTTGTTTCCAACTAAACTACCGTCCATACATAGGTGTACCATTGGTGGCGAAAATGTCTATGGTAAGTGTTTCCCGACAACACCGGTAGGAAAAATTCATGTGTGACTTCTTGAACTGGACCTAAGCGGTTGCCTGGTTGTTGTTGCTATGCGGACTTGAACGCAACAGATTCCAGATACAAACAGTTGGTTGGTAACATGGCAGAGGTCGCAAAAGAGGTGATCTTTTGTTTAAAAATCCATCAGGAACACGCTCTCTCAAATAGACGAGAGCGTCGGTGCAACGAAGATGATATTACCTCCCACCAGGATCCTTCGCCTAGGCAAAGGAAACGACGCAAACCTTCCAATCATGACTGACCATTTGGTATGCATTCAATATCATGGCTGTCGCTATGGCAACGAGGAGCCAGGTTCCAAAACAAGAGGTGCATGTTGCATCCTGAAGGATGGCACAACATAGCTTTTGCTTGTTACAAACCAAGTCCGAATACAAACAACCACATTCAAAGGTGGGTACAAAGTATGCCATGTCACCAGCTCTCATGGATGGTACAAACTTTTAGACCGGCAACAACCAAAGGTTTTGTCATACTTAATGTGCCATAGATTATAGCGTTACTTTTACCCTACTACAAAAATCACACCACATAGCTACAAGGTAGCACGGGTAGCAGAGCTTCTCTAAAATCTTGCGCGATCAAGTCCAAATCTCTGCAAGAAATCAGAATGCAAATCCCAGCAAAGATACGATAGCTTTCGATGGGGAGTCCCGCACTTTCGAATCTCTGCAAGAGAATTGAAAGCCCAGCAAAGATACGATAGCTCTCGATGGGGAGTCATTCCTACCAAACACAACAAACGGCCATGGACGAGGTGTCCGCTGCCTGGAGCCGTCGCTCCTCCCTGAAGACTACAATAAACGAGAATCCAGCGACCCACTACAATTTTCAACGGAAACAATGGCCGTTCTTCAAAGAGGAGGATGAGAAAAGTGGAAAGGCATCAAACATTCCTGACACTCTTCTGCTTTTGTTTCCATCCCCAAATTGACCCATGGTCCAAACAAAAGGACGACAACAAGAACCATCAAATCCACAACACGGGTGACAATGTATTAGTTTACAATGAACTATACTTTTGATACTAACAGGATTGGCTGGGATGACCACAGAAGCCACACACATGAATGGTTGATACATAGCGTGTTGCTGTCTGGTGCACACCAGGAACAGCCTTGTGGTGATTGCACCAGAGGTCGAAACTACCCACACTCCACCCGATCAGTGTGATAAGCGAGCCAGACGGTCGGGCGATTCCACGACAAACAAGAAGCAGACACACGAATTTCGCCATTTCGACACCGACGAGCAAAACCATTCGACCACAACCGCCTCGGGCGACTCGTGTTCCAACACGACCAACCATTCATACGGTGTGGGTGACAAGGCTTCCATAATGGCCAAGACATGATCGGCGGCGTTCGTTGTCGTGGTTGTGTTGTTGGTGCTGCTGCTGCTGAGTTCGGTACGAGGCAAAAAGGATGTAGTGGTCGAGGTCCAACACTGCTGTTCGACAGTGTTGTCGTAATCGTGCAACAAGGTTTCGGTGGAATTGGCATTGAGGGGCAAGACATCGCGATGGTGAGCGGCTTGTTTCCAGGCATGAGCAATTGAACGAGCAATGCTGCGACAGAAAGTAGTGGTGGGGGGAGGTGTCCTGTCTGTCTCGTCGCAACGTCGAGACTCGATTCCTTGTTTTCGTTCTGGTCCATTGCGACAATTGGCACGATCTTCGGTCCGATTTAGTGGGTTCCTCTTGGACTCGTCGTCGTCATTGGGCCATTCCGGCTTGACATCACATGACAAGTGCAGCAACGTATTGCGATTCACATACAACAGCAGCTAGAAGAAGGCATTGCGATTGGAGCGCGGTGAGCGGGGAGACTCCTCCGAAAGGGACAACCTGTTCTCGGCCATCAGGTCGGAATTGGATATGACACGGTCCTCTATCCTTACTTCCATCCAAACTCGACCCATTGTCTGTCATCTTTCAAGGAAGAACCATTAGAAACGGACAACGTCCGGTCCAACAAGGTTTCGCCTTGGCGTGCTTGTGTTCCTGCTCCTCTCATCGGTTGGTGGCCTCCCTGCAGTAGCTCCCATTCCACGGACGACGCTGTGTTATGCAGAGTGCCATGATGCCACCACAAAGTGCCCGATTCTGGTCTCACAACTGCACTGTCACGGTGGTGGCACCGTCCCACAACTGACAGGTAACAGGTAATGGCCGGAGCGTAGTACCACTTATAGAGGTACACAAATCGGGTCGTTCCTTGACAACAAACGAGCACCTTCTTTCTTGCAACATGTTCTTTCTACTTTTGAGTAAACACTTAATACGAGGTGGTAGGATTGCAATCGAATGTAGAAAACAAGTCAACCACTCGAGAAATAAACGGCTAGGTTTCATCATTCCCTCTATCATTTTGGCATGAATTTGGCCTTGCTCATTTACAAGTTGAAGAAGCGTGAGATATCAGCGTCTCGGATACCCGTGCCTTCAAGAGAATGCTACCATCCATTGGGCTGCTGCTCACAAAGTCGACGAAAACACCACGAATTTCTATCCAGGAGTGGTAATGTTGTACAGGAGGGATTCTCCCATCCACCAATCACGGCCACGTGATTTGTAACAGTCACCATATTGCAGCCAACACGGTGATTTCCAAATGGTGGGAGATTCCATACGCGGTTGCGGTGAATATCCAAGACTTCCACGGTTGAATTGCCCCATCCTCCCGTCACAACCAAACAAGATCCCACGGCAACCACTGCACAAGAACTTCGTGCATTGGAGAGCCTCAACTCCGAATGAGTGGTCCAGGTGGATGAGAAAGAGATGAATGTCGAGCCTATCTCCTTTTTTGTCACATCACTGTCACAGGGTGTTGCATAGTACAAATGCCCCACCTTGTCAACACGACCATGCTCGTTCCAACCTCCAACGACAAAGATGCGGTGTCCAATGACCGCACTGGCACACCATGCTCGTGGAACAGTCATGGATGGTCCCGCAGTGACTATGTGGTTGTTTGTATCAATAATATCCACCGACGGCAAAAATCGATCGTTGTAGCCACCCATCACAGCGATGTATCGGTTGTGCACCGCGACAGCACCACATCCCCATCGTGGCGTTGATAAGCGACAATTAAATGTCGTCCAATGGCTCGCACGTGTGCTACTTGATGTCGAAGAAGATCGCAGCAAATAATTGGCATCAATTCGTTCGATACAATCCAAAGGTGCTCCATTGTCTCCTCCCATCACGTAGACACCACCATTGCACACAACACTGGCATGTCCTTCACGACTCTTGTTCATTGGTGGCCCTTCTCGCCACTGCTTGTTGGACTCTGCCAAGTTTAATACAAGAATGGAATTGACCTTGCCATGACCTGTTCGATGTCCACCCAACACGACGACGGTTTGCTCCTTGTTGTTATCGGTATGATGAAGTACGACCGTAGCATGTGCTTCACGCCATCCACCCTCAAGAGAAGGCCAGTCCTCGAAATTCCATTCAGGTGTCTCGTCTAACAGGACAAAGCCCGACTGCCATGCTTGCTTTTGCAGTGTCGTTGTCATGGTCACGGCAATTGAGCAACGCGTGGAATGGGAAAGCTTTCGCAGCGAGAGCTTCCACGGGCAGTCAATCGCACATAGATTACAGGAAATGTGTGCCTGTCCTGCGTACGATGAATGGCAGTCCGTCGCACATAGATTACATGACGTATCTTTTACTGTAAAAGATACGACGACGAGGGAGAGAGAGAGCGTCATTTGTGAAGAAGAGGTCCTATTCATCAGATCGACAATCCATAATTTCCAAGTCATCTCGTCCCACGCCATTTATGGAGCAACACCATTCTTTCCTTGGTCAAGTTCACAACGACAACGACAACAACAACAACAAAAGAGAGAGTGGTCTTCTTGACTTCTTGATCAATGATTCGAATGGGCATCACTCATCGGGTTAAAGTCAAGGAACCAAGGCCACAAGGACAATCACACAAAAGCAAGAATCTGACGACATGATGGGCCAGAAGAAACATGTCATTCAGCATCCCATCATGGCGCTCATGAGGTGTTGCATTAACTCGCAGCAGACGCCTGCATTCGTCTTCTTTGGACCGCTTTCCAGAATGTCACGTGGATGTGGTTGGACCGCAAAGGTTGGTCCCCAATGTCATTATATCAATCATCATTGTTGGAGAGGCAAAACCGTCTCGTGCCGTCTTGGCCGGTTGTCAGTATTGCTCGCGCATGTGGTCCATTGATTGTGGCAGACGCGGTCAATGGCCTCCGTCCGCCAAGGTGGGTGTAAGGACCAGTGCTACATTTGTCAAGGTGACGTTGTCGTCTCGATTGAAAACCACAAGAGTTCAACGAGCAAAAAGTGGACCGGATGAGTCGTTGCTTGGATCCACCTGTGGCGTCGAGAACGTACAAGAGTTTTGTTATGTCAAAACGACCTCCAGCCAAAAAGAGTGAAACTAGATGAAGCTTTCACGACAACTAAGAGGAACCAGACTTGACAATGAACAATCAATCATCATTCCTGTCCTGCTCGTGACCAGGCATTGTAGGGGCCTCTCTTGTCCTTTTTGTCGCTTGCTCATTCTGCTGCTTAGTTCGAGGTACAAATATTACCGCGGTGGAGCGGTGGTGTAAAACTTGTCGGTTTCCCCACTTCCACACCCAATAACAAAACAAAAGTACAGAAGTAGCAACCACCCATGCTCGATTTCTACAAAGAACAATCAGAAGTGGACAACAGTGACAACAAGATTCGCATTGACCATCCAAACAACACAACTAGAACAATCGCCCGTCTCTTTCAACAAGGATCACGACAAGAAGTGAAAAATCACAACTCCTGATCCACCAATAGCAGCCAAACACCAAGAAGAACAATCGTCGCTTGCACAACAGGTCGATGGATGCATCACCATCACCATGGGTGGATCAAATGACGACTTCCAAAACAGGTGCCTTGTTGGAACAAGGTTCACCAGAAGCACAGTCTTGGGAATTGTAGCACACCACCAATATTTGTACCGCGTCGACGGATTGGTTGCTCCACAACGAGACATTGACACCAAGAAAGAGGAATCGACGACGACTCACGATAAACATGTTTTGCCTACAACAGGGGAAGTAGAGTTTGCACTGTTGCGCTCGCAACGGAAAGCAAAACATAGACAAACTGTGTTGGCTGTCGGATCCAGCCGTTGTTACCAATCCATGGCCCCACCGACTGCGTCCCACAACTTTTAGGTCATGGTCGAGACGTCACTTGTTCCTTATGTGCCATCTCTGGTAGAGACACAAGTCGGGTCGTTCTTTCCATGTTCAAAGAATCCAAGGAGACTATGAAAGAACTTCATCTTCCATTGAGAGATGATTCATTCTGATCAAGACCAGAGGATATTCAACAGCACAGAGAGGAATGATACCATGGCCATCCACCCAAGAGTGACTGTGACAGGTGAATGCGTTCAAAACACACAAGAAATTGCTCTTAGATATATGATTCACTTCATTAACTTATATAACTCACAACGTAACTTAGGATGGATACGATCTCCTGTTTTGTTCGAGAGTATTATGGCCATGATATAGTTGCCGGGCTTATGGCCGTGCAACTTGTTGCACATTTCTCAAGTACCATCCTCTATCATGTCTTGGTCCTCAATCGTTTAAGAGTGGATGTCGGGATGGTGCGGGATGTTACATTGACATCTCCGTTACCCGATCGTTCTTGACAATGATACCATTCGATCCGAGGCTGCTTACAGAGTTGTCGAAAACACCACGAATTCTTGTCCACTAGTGGTAATGTCGCACAGGCAGGATTGCTAGATCCACCAATCACGGCAACTTGGTTGGTAACAGTCACCATACTGCAGTCACTGCGGTGATTGAGGAATGGTGGGAGATTCCAAACGTGCTTGCGGTGCGTATCCATGACTTCGACGGTTGAATTGCGAGATCCTCCCACCACCACCAGACAAGATCCCACGGCTACCATTGCAAAAGAAATTCGTGCATTGGAAAGCACCAACTCCGAATGAGTGATCCAGGTGGGTGAGAAGGAAATGGCTGTCGTCAAAGAGTCGTCTTTTCTCTCCTCTGCAAAGTCCAAATACTCCACCGAAGCATGTTCATCGTCACCGTTTTGGCCTCCAACGACAAAGATGCGGTGTCCAATGACCGCACTGGAACAAATTGATCGAGGAACTGTCATGGATGGTCCTGCAATGACAGTGTGGTTCCTGGTATCAATAATATCCACAGACGACAAAGAACGATTGCTGTAGCCACCCACTACAACGATGTATCGGTTGTGAACTGCAACAGCACCACATCCCCATCGCCCTGTTGATAATCGACAAGTTAATGTCGCCCAATGGCTCTCGTGTGTGATGCTTGATGTAGAACATGATTGCAGCAATTCACTGACATCGATTCGTTCGATACAATCCAAAGACTCGCCGACTCTTTGGTCTCCACCCATGACGTAGACGCCGCCATTGCACACAGCAGCAACATGTCCATAACGTGCCTTGTTCATTGGTGGCCCTTCTCGCCACTGCTTATTGTATTCTGCTAGATTCAATACAAGAATGGAATTGACATAGCCTCGGCGTTGTTGAATTCCTCCCATCACGACGACCGTCTGTCTCTTCTTGTTGTTGTTGTTATTGTCTTTATCGGGATGATCAAGCACGACGGAAGCATGACCTCTACCCGCAAGAGGAGGCCAGTCGTTTTCATTCCATTCTGCTGTGTCGTCCGGTAGGACAAGGTCCGATTGCCATGCTTGTTCTTTCAATGTCGTCGGCATGGTTCCAAACGTTTTACTGCGGAATTTATGATGATCAAGATACTGTTTGCTTTGCTCCTGTGATTCTGATGGGTGCCGACTGGAAGCACGACTGACTTGCCGAAATCGATGGATAGAGAAAAAAATCGTGATAGTCGCAGACCACACATCGAGAAGTTTTTGGATACCGAAAGTAACGACACAGAACCACTGGTATATATGTGGCTCTGATCTATTTTTCTCTATCCCTGTGTTTTGCATCCATAGGTTTTTCGTTCTTCGTGGGCGCTCATGACTAGAGGATCTCGTTCCAATCCTACTTGTCGAGCCTCTGCTTTCAATAACCACAACTACTCTTCTTACAGAGGGACCCATGGGATGGTGATGTTGTTTACACGAAACACGAGATCCCATGTACCAATCATTGCTGATCTTTTTGAGGATGAATGCGGTAAATCAGAAGAGTACTCGATATCACCCTGTTTGCATTGGTCCATGGTGCATCGCTCGGGTTTTGTTGCTCATGTAGCGTTAGGATTTTGTTGCGAAGAAGACAAACTGGAGGGACCACTTGGTTGATCGAGAGAGTCTCACCAACAACGATTGTACACCACCAGCATCAATGTGGGGTCTTGGGGAGGCAGACAAGCTTGCAGAGGGAGTTTTGTGGATGAGGAATGACGCATCGTCAACGCTTCTGCATCCTCGGTGCTACCGCTTTTGTGAAATGGTCGTTGTTGTTCTCCCTTGTTCCATTTCATTCGAAGCGCCTTTATATGGTTGGTATTTTTCCTTGCGACAATCTTCGTAGTCTTTCACCAAGAAAAGGAAGAAGAGACGTACATGCCTCGTCACTGGCAAAGTCTCATAAATTGCTCGTAACGAACGATTCCATGGTTTCCCATGGAGTGTGGCAGTAGGTTCTATTGTAGAGTGGTCGTCTTGGCGACGAGAGCAATTGTCAATGTCAATTGTCCTCTCCTTTTTCGAATAGAGGAAAGAGTGGAACTGCTCGTCTCGGTCGGCGCGCCTGTGAGATAGAGTGACAGGGTTCGTCTCGGTCGGCGCGCCTGCGAGCCATTCCTGTCCTCATTCCGCGACTTAGATCTGGAAGGGACTCCAGATTTTGGGGGAGGGGGACTCCACATCACAGTTTGGGGGAATATCCATTGAAACGAACGAAAAAAGATACCATCACAACAATGTGTCTGCCGCCGTCGTCGCCGTCTTTGGTTTCGGAGATTGACCTGTTGCGCCCTCTGGCAGCGTTTTCTGCTGTGACTCGCTCTCATGTCTCCCGTGGAAGAAGACTCTAACAAGATGAATAAAACACTGGACGAAAGAAGAACACCATACTCAACGACAACTGTGATCGCAACAAGCTAGAATTCGCACCTTGGTTTTCGATTCGCAACAGGAGGTCTGGTGTAACAAACAACAACAACAACAAGAAGAAGAAGAAGAAGAAGAAGAAGAGCACGATGACGATGGTATGCTTATTTCTTTCTTGGAACGAAAATCCTCCTCCCGTATTGATCAAATCTCTTTATGTTGTGGCACCGCATGGTCTGGTCGTATATCTACATCCGCTCCGCGGAGTGGGGAGGCACGAGGAGGGGCTATTGACTCCGAGAAGGGCAATAGCTCCGAGAAGTGGACCGCCTTTTAAATCCGCGTCAGCGGATTTGGCGGTCCATGACGAGGAGCTATTGCCCGCCGAGGAGTCAATAGCCTTGACAAGTGCCCCCACGACCAGGAGGGGATGTCGCTTGCTTCTATAACCTCCGAGTCCCCCCTAATTAACTGTCACACTTTTTTCCCAGGACTGTTTTTTTTGCTTTGCACAAGATTTTTTCGCTCCGCACTTGCTCGCGTATGAGAGTGGGCAATATAAGGCTATATTAGACGAAAATCCTACTTCCATTCCGAGGAGCTATAGTAGCCAATGATATGTGGACCCTTTCTCGACATGACACCATGAAGACCTGAATCGAGAACAAAGTCGCCCCATTGGAGGTACATACAAATGTGGAAGACAAAAGAGAGGAGGAGCATTCCCCTGTGCCAAACCATGGCTGGTGGATATGACGACAGCTATGAATGGAAACATCATGTTTGCGACGAATGCTTAAAGTCGGACCAAGAGGATAGTTACACCGATGACGACAAGCGTAGTACTTTGGATTGAAGTATGGAACGCTATTCAACTCCCTCCCGACGCGTCCGATTGGAGTAGTGAAGAATTGATCATGGGAAAGGCCCTTCAAGTCTCATACATACAAAGATTCAAGCTGGGTGTTGGTGTGGAACGACAAGGCAGCAACACCAACCAGAATCCAACGAAGAAGAAGAACAAAACAACAACAACAAGCTCTAGTAGACTACAGCCAAGACATGATCGGCGTCGTGGTTTTGTTGTTGGTACTGCTGAGTTCGGTACGAGACTCAACTGTGGTAGTCATCGAGGTCCAACACTGCTGTTGGACGACAGCCAAGACATGATCGGCGAGGGTCGTGGTTTTGTTGGTGCTGTACGAGGCACAGAGATTGTAGTGGTTGATGTCCAACAGTGCTGTTTGACAGTGCTGTAGTCGTGCAACAAGGTTTCGGCGGAACTGGCATTGAGATTGTTCTTGTTGATACCAATGGACCGATACCCATGGGCTGTCAACGAGCCACTACGGAGAGACTGATTGCTGGATCGACGCAAGCAAATTGCTGACCTCATCATAAAGACTTCACAAAGACTAGTTGCTGTAGTGGAGGAAATATCGAACACTTCGGTGGCAAAAATTCCAAAGGGTTCTCTCACCCGAAACCACAAGCATCGAGAGACGGGGTACTGTCCTCTCACGTAGGCGTTAGCCATAGAAAGCCCGGACTCCACAATTGAACGCATGGTCGACCGTCCAAACGAGTCGCTGCGCCAAGTGTTGCAGGCACGCAACCATAATTTTCCACTGCATGATAACGCGACCCATTCAACAGCAGAGAGGCATGGTACCATGGACATCTACCCGAGGCCTGGTTCCACTCCTGTTTGCGGTGTCATGCCGGATGGTGTAACCTTCGTTTTCTACTAGTACAAAGGTGTATGTGATATCTCTAGAGGTCGCAATGCCATGAAGAATACAGTACACCAACTGTTTGAGAGTAAAATGATAATGCTACAGTTCCGCTATTGTTAGGACATACATGCAATACGTTGCAAATTTCAAGTTTCAGCCTTTCCTTCATCACCACGGCGTGTATCGGGCCTTGCTCGTTTATGAGCTGATGTCGAGGTGGAGAAGCGTGAAATATCAGCATGTTGGATATTCATTCCTTCCCCCAAAAGACACCATCTGTTGGGCTGCTGCTCACAGAGTCGTTGAAAACACCACGTATGCTTGTCCAGTAGTGGTAATGTCGCACAGGCAGAACTGCCAAAACCACTTATCACGGCAACATGATTGGCAACAATCGCCATACTGAAGTGATCGCGGCGATTTCCGAATGGTGGGAGATTCCACACGCGGTTGCGGTGCGTATCCAAGACTTCCACAGTTGAATTGCGCCATCCACCCGCCACCACCAGACAAGATCCCACGGTAACCACTGCACAAGAACTTCGTGCATTGGAAAGCACCATATTAGAATGAGCGGTCCAGTTCGACGAGAAAGAAATGAATGTCGAACCAATCTCCTTTTTTGTCTCGTCATTGTAACAAGACTTTGCAAAGTCCACGTACTCCACCGAGTCAAGATGATGGCCATGCTCTGTTTCGCCTCCAACGACATAGATGCAGTGGCCAATGACCGCACTGGTACAAAATTGTCGAGGAATAGTCATGCTTGGTCCTGCAATGACAGTATGGTTGCTAGTGTCAATAATATCCACCGAAGACAAATAACGACCGTTGTAGCCGCCCATTACAACGATGTATCGGTTGTGAACCGCGACAGCACAACATCCAAACCGTCGCGTTGATAATCGACATGTCAATGTCGTCCAATTACTCGTATGTGTGGTGCTTGCTGTTAAAAATGGTTGTAGTATATCGTTCGCATCAATGCATTCGATACAATCCAAAGTTGCTGTATTGCGACCTCCCATCACGTAGACGCCGCCATTGCACAAAACAGCGGCATGTCCTCGACGACTCTTGTTCATTGGTGGCCCCTCTCGCCACTGCTTGTCTGGGTCTGCCAAATTTAATACAAGAATGGAATTGACCTCGCCATAACCTGTTCGATATCCGCCCAACACGACGACGGTTTGTTCCGTCTTGTTATCGGGATGATCGAGAACGACCGAAGCATGATAGTAACGCCATCCACCCTCAAGAGGAGGCCAGTCCTCGAAATTCCATTCAGGTGTCTCGTCTAACAGGACAAGGCCCGACTGCCATGCTTGTTCTTTCATCGTCGTGGCCATGGTTTCACAAAATGACTGCAGCGAATTTATGAAGAGATCATCGAAAGGCATCAGTTTTGAGATGCTGATGGCTGATGGCTGCGGACTGATGTGGAACATCAACAACACGATCCAAATTTTCAGAACTACTCTATAGATAGTCTATGTATACTCTTGTTGAAATTGTGGCCGATATTTGGCAATGCATGACAAATGTGTCGAAACTACCCCGGCTATGTGGCCGATTTTGGTAGGAGCTGTGTAAGACTCCCACCTGTGGATCAGGGTAGATTTCATGTAACGAGTGTAATAATTTTTCTGATAAGCGAACTTTTAGTAGTTTATCAGACACATCGTCCGAAACTGTCAAGTGAACTACATCACCATGGTACTGACTGTTAACCAAACGACATCTTTCTTTCGCGATGCCGACCAAATGGGCATTCCACAGGCTACTGTAACTCAACTTCAAGTTGAGGGAATCACGACACTTTCCGACTTAGCCGACTTCGATAAGGATACGCTCCAGCAAGTAGCGGACAATCTCAGGAAACCGGGAGGAAGGATCCCAGATCCAACCCCTGGTGCGGCCCCTGGAGCAACAATCCCTACACCATCCTTCGTTTTTGGTGCCAAATCCCAGCATCGCCTATCTGTGGCATGCGAACTGGTCAGGTACTACAATACTGTTGGGCGTGACATGACAGGAAACAACATGCGTTGGACCCAGGTCATGAAGAATTTTGAGACACAGTGGAAGGCATTGAAGTCACGGAAGGAAGGGGATGAACCCGAAACTCCCAAGATCAGCAAGGCATTGCCAATCATGAAATGGACCGAAGCTTTCCAAGATTACCTCAATCGTGTGATTGGAGTGAGAACAATCCCTCTAGCTTATGTCACCAGACAAGAGGTGGATGTTCCAGTCGTACCGCCAGTACAAGCAGCCAATAAGCCCCATTCGACAGAGTATGGCTCAATTGAAGTTGAACTTGTGGCGCGTGCATCCCATGACCATGAATTGTACCGTGAAGATAATGTGGCAGTATACTACCACCTCGAGGAAGCAACTAGAGGGACGACGTATGCGGCATCCATCAAGCCCTATCAGCGAGGAAAAGATGGTCGAGGTGCCTGGATGGCACTTACAAGTCAGTATGCTGGTCAGGATAAGTGGGAGGCAGGGATCAAACGACAAGACAATCTCCTCCACCAACGTGTATGGAAAGGACAAAGTAGTTTTCCACTCGAGGGTTTCATCGCACAGCATCGAAATGCTTATGTTTCTATGCAGCAATGTGCTGAACACGTATCTTACCAGTTGCCCAACGAGCACACACGTGTTGGCTATCTATTGGAAGGCATCCAATGTTCTGATGCCGGGCTCCAAGCAGCCATGGCAAGTGTCCGAACGGACAATGACCCTAATGGCATGCGAAACAATTTTGAATCTGCCGCTGCCCACCTGCTACCGTATGATCCGGTGGCCAAGAAGAGGGCCGCGGCGAGTAACAATAAACGAAGTGCAGCTCAGATTTCGTCCGTCGAGGCAGATGATGAACAAGCACCGACGACGGCCGAGGTAGGCTCAACCACTACACAGCCAAAGAAAACAAGCATTGGGAAAACAGGTGTGCATCTTCGTTACCACACCCCTGCTGAGTACGACAAACTCACCAATGCCCAAAAAGATGAACTTCGACTCTGGCGCGAGTCAAAGCCGAAGAAGAAGAATGGCGACGGAAAATCCAATAGTGGGAAGAATGGCAAAACCAAGTCGGCTAAACGCCAATTGGCATCCGTGGTGGCAAACGAGCTCAAGAAGTTTGCTCAAAAGGCAGAGGAGGAAGAACAGGCCAATGATTTGCAGGCTCAAATTGCCTCTATCGTTCAAGCCACCATGCAATCACAGTTGGCTCTCCCCCCGCCACCCTCGACCGCCAACCCACAACCACCTAAGAAATCTACCACCCTCCAGGCGATCCTTAAACAGGCGAAGCAAGCCTGACGGGGTCCGGCCATACCTCTCATTTCCTCATCATTGAGAGGAGGTGAGGTATTGTAGCCGGATGCCAAACAGTGGGACCCAGGCAAATGCGAATGCATGTGCAAGTCTAAATTTCAAATTCCTAATCGTTGTTTCGCTGCAGTGGCGGCTGCAACGGCAAGCAACGATGAAGAAATGACCGACATGGAAGATCATGTTGGTGGTCACCGCACCGAACTGGACAGCCATGCAAACATGCCCGTCGTTGGACGGCATGCGTATGTAATAAACAACTCTGGAAAAAAGGTCGACGTCAGTCCGTTCACTCCGCAATACAAGTCTATGGAGGCGGAATTAGTTTATGCAAATGTACGCTACGATTGTCCCTACAGTGGGAAGACCTTCTTGTTAGTCATTCTGAATGCTATTCGGGTGGTGGCAATGGCTAACAATCTCATCCCTCCATTCGTGTTGCGAGAAGCTGGGATCAAGGTCAACGAACGAGCCAAGATCCACACGGACGACCCAACGACGGACGACCATGCAATAATCTTTCCAACGACTGGATTCAAGATCCCTCTAAATCTATGGGGAGTTCTCATTGTGAAGGAGTTTTCTGTTCCACCCGACGAGTTGTTCGTAGAATGTCCGAATGAGGCGGCCGTTCCGTTGAGGGAGGTTCCCATGGTCATTCGGAAGAGTTCCGGTTTGCAGTTCGTAAGATTCTGCTAGGGACGATTGGAAAGTATCAATTCAGAGTGAGTGGTCCAACTAGACGAGAAGGAAATGACTGCAGACAAAGTGTCGTCTTTTCTCTCCTCTGCAAAGTCCAAAGACTCCAGCGAATCAAGTGGGTTTTGATCGTTTTGGCCTCCAACGACAAAGATGCGGTGACCAATAACCGCACTGGCACATAATCGTTGAGGAACAGTCATGCTTGGTCCCGCAGTGACAGTGTGGTTGTTTGTATCTATAATGTCCACCGACGACAAATAACGATCGCTGTATCCACCCACTACTACGATGTATCGGTTGTGAACCGCAACAGCACAACATCCATGTCGTCCAGATGATAATCGTCCAATTCATCGTATGTGTGGTGCTTGCTGTTAAAGATGCTTGTAGTATATCGTTCGCATCAATGCGTTCGATACAATCCAAAGTTGCTGTATTGCGACCTCCCATCACGTAGATGCTTCCGTTGCACACAACAGCGGAATGTCCTCGACGACTCTTGTTCATTGGTGGCCCTTCTCGCCACTGCTTGTTGGACTCTGCCAAATTTAATACAAGAATTGAGTTGACCTCGCCTTGACATGTTCGATATCCGCCCAACACGACGACCGTTTGCTCCTTGTTGTTATCGGTAGGATTCAGTACGACCGAAGCATGATAGTAACGCCATCCACCCTCAAGAGGAGGCCAGTCCTCGAAATTCCATTCAGGTGGCTCGTTCGAAAGGACAAGGCCCGACTGTCGTGCTTGTTCTTTCAGTGTCGTGATCATGGTTCTAAACAATGACTGCAGAATTTATGGGGATCGAGACACTGTCTTGTAAGGCACGTAAGTTTGCTTTCATTATGATGGGTGTGGACTGGAAGCACGACGACTGACTTGACGAAATGGAATGGTTTCGAGACAAATCGTGACCATAGCAACGGGATGAAGTATCATGGGCGTTTTTGGAACCTGTTATTGCTGATGGGTTCGGACTTATCCCCAGCGGTGAAGATCCAGGGTTCAGTTGTGAGCACTCACTGTAATTCCCCCCCCCCCATTACTGGTTTCTCTTCTTTCCCAACCAGTAATCTTGTGAAAACTCAGTCATCTTCCCCCGCTCCCCAACGGTCATTGAAACAGGCAATTGTGAGGGCAATAGCACATGTTGGGGAGGATGTGACGTCGTACTCCCGATTAAGCACACCCAGTTTTTTAATCCGGTCGCTCTTCGCGACCAACATTTTCATTTTCGTTTTTTTGCGTTTTTGATGAAAATTTCTGGTCAAAATGAAAATGATCACGCCAGCCTTCTGGGTCCCCCTTTTGAAATCTTGTGAGCAGACGTGCGCGCTTTGACCGTTGGTCTTTGTTCGTCCTCACTTTCCCCTGTTAAATCGACACAATTTTTTCTCGTCTTCTCCTCTTCTCCCTCTTTCTCATGGACAATGGACATGCACCATGACCATGCATTCTCTATCATGCATACCACTGACATTTTTTACATGAATAGACCATAGATAGAGTCTGGCTGTGCCCCATCCCTCCTTTTTCTAGTTTTTTTTCTCCTGTAGTTCTCGGTTTAAAAGCACACCCTCATCCACAACACCTTGTCTATGCCGTAGGCATGTCTCTTTGCAAGCAATTGTGACCTTGACCTAAAACTACACCCTACACCCCTATTTGGAATGACTCTCTTCGTGCTTTTGTTATGGAGCATGCAGAGTCCCAAATGCTGCTCAGAAACATCAGCATGCTCCGGGCAGAAAAAGAACAAGAGGAGCAAGTCGACAACACAAGCAACTGAAGACTCAATCTGAGCAACAGATGATTTGCACCACTAATTCTATCTCACTGAGCTTTAAAACTCTATAGAATACTAAAAGAATCCTAGAATTGATTTTAGCTGCCGCCCATTGAATGGACCAAAAATGGATGTTATACGGCACAAACACATGGCACCATGACAAAGAAGTGAGAGAACCTATCCCAAACCATTGTCCAATTCCAATGCAGGGGTTAAGCTATGTGGAACTTACCATGCTGACAAAGATGAGATGCTCAGTGCTCAGTGACGAAGCATGAGGCCGTTTTGGTGTTGTTGTTGGTTTGGTCGTTGCCTCATTTTGTTTTCTGCGTGGGTTTTGTGGCGTCCGGACCGGACCGGACATTCTTTCGAGTCTTGTTCATCAGAACGCCTGCCAACTTTCAACTGCCATATCACGCAAGCCTTTCCAGACGGATGTATAATAATTTTTTTCTAGACAAGTTTGAGTTTTTGGTGAGCGGCACAGACCATGAAAGAGTTGACAGGCAGACCACTGGTGCCCAAAAACTGGGTGTGGTTAATCGGGAGTGACCGATAAGATCCGATTCGGCATGACTTCCCCCAGAACAATCCCAACGACCGGGATCCGTGAGTCACGCTCTGACCACCTGAATGAAACAACACCCCGTCCTTATAACTACTACTAGGAGAAATTTTGATTTAATCCCACCGAGAACTCAGGTTTGAAAAAGTCTGTTGGGACGGTCATAATGACGAATCATTGACTTCCAACGTATCAACAATCAACAACCTAAAACCAAAAACACATGAATAAGGAAATGGAGCCAAGTCGTCGCAATTCCATGTCTTCTTTTGTCGGAACATTGCTGGTGTTGTTGATAGGGCTTGGTTTGGTGACGACAGTCAATGTGGTATATCTTGGAGCTTTCACTAAGGATAAAGAAGCTCTTGAGGCATTGAAAAACGATCCCTTTACATTTCCCCAAGACAATGAAGTTCACGTTCTATACACGCTCAGTGGAGACAATAAGGACTCTTTGGACGAGTTTTCTGCTTCCTTGAAATCTTGCTTGTTGAATGCTCCGTTGGACGGGGGGATGACCGTTCATATCATTACGGACGACCCTGCCTACAAGGCGATTCGTTCCAGATTCAATTCAATCGGATTGCGCGATTGGACGACAAGAAATCCGATCAACATCAAGAACTACGACGTGGAAAATCAAAAGGAAAAGTGGGAAACCATCTTTGAACAGGCGACCAACAAACAACTGAGGAAACATCATACCATTGGTGCCATGTTTCGCCTATTTGCCTTCGAAGTTTTGCCGCCAACTGTGAAGCATGTGATCTACATGGATACGGATACCGCAGTATTGTCTAATTTAGGAGACCTTTGGCGACATCGAAATGCCACGAGCATATTACAATGGGGAGAGGCCAAGTGCTCGGGGTTTGGATTATTCAATTTGGAACAAATGAGGCGGCAAAACTTTTGGAAACTGGTGAAGAAGGCGCATTCGAATATTTCTGCTAGTACAGGAATGATTGATGATCAGTCTGTACTGCGGACACTCTCCAATGTTCGCCCAGACCTCGTTCCGTACCTTCCCCAACAGTGGAATTTGCACCGAGCCGACAATTTTTGGCGCTGGAAAGGGAATGGAACAAGGCTTGTTCAAAATGCGCCGAAAGCAGCCATGGTTCATATGAATGGTGGCAGGGAAGACAACAAGTTCAACACTTCCTACTTGGAATACGGAAACGTGTTATGGGCCATGAGATACTACGGAGGTCTTCCATGGGAATGGACGAAATATTTTCTTGAGGCTCAGACAAGAAATGGCGAGAGTGGATTTCAGATGGCTGTGGAATACAATACTAGAGAAGCAGGTCAGTGGAAATCATAGTGCTGGTAATGAGAAATACAGCACGAATGTAACAGCTCATTGCATCGAGAACATAGTAAAACAGGCCTCAATATTCAATAAAACCAACATCAAGATTACACAAGGTAGGCAGAAGAAAAGAGCTCAATCCGTAGGATAAAGTTCTAATATTGTGTGTTAAAGCTAGTGTCAATGTTGTGTGTTCCAGTTGAGATCTTGGGAATGATCTTGGAACGATTGTCCCCATTCGTGGCTGTCTATGATCGGGGGAGGTTAAATGTTGGCTGTCTATGCAATGGCCAATGGCATTTTCCACTCCCCATTGCATAGGGCGTGACATGTCCTCCTGGCCGTTATTTCATCAGTTTGGATAACCAAACGTTGTTGGTTTTGTTGCTCTTTTTTGGTTCCCCAAGGATGACTATACCTCTCTTATTGGGTAGCTCTAGGGCTGATCGCTAATTTCGCGAGGGCTAGCTATATTTAGGCCGAAGGCTGGGGTCGGGCAAGGTGCCATACCCGTGTAAAATAGCACGATATGAAAATTGTGATCTTCAGGAGTAAGGAGGAAATGAGGAATCCACAGTGCCACGTGCGACGAGAAATGACTGGAGGAGGAACAGCCAGATGGCGGAAGATTCATGTCGCAGTGTCAAGAACGCGAACCGGGAATGGAACGTGGTGACACGTATGGCGGGATCCATTTAGGGGTACCGCACTCTACCTCTCCCTGGTCGGACCTAGGGAGTTCGAGCGGGACAAGAATGGGAAAGCTTGGTGGCCAGCATTAAAACCCATTTATTCACGAAATGGAACAAGGCGTCGAATGTTGATTCGTTCAGTGACGTGGGGACCACGTTGGATAGTCACAGTGCCATTGGAATGGACCTGTGTAATCCGAAAGGGATTGGGGCTTGTGCGGAGCTCAAGCTTGTCCGGATTCGTGGCGCGGAGCAACACACGATCGTTGACAGCGTAATCATGAAAGACACGAGAACGATTTGCGAGACGAGCGCGTTCATCGACAATCTGTTGTCGTTTCAGACGGACTGTTTCCTTGTCTGCGATGGTAGGGCTGTCGAACAGCATGTCGCGATGAAACGCAAGGCTGCCGGGAGAATATTTCAAAGCGCCGTGAATGGTAGTGCGAGTGGAGTACGCAGCGGTCTGCAGAGCAGTATCCACGGCAAGTGCAGCATTTTGCACATCTTGTGGTGGTTCATAGTTGGTGATCACACGAAGAGTGTTGCCAATAGTCAAATGTTACCGCTCGCAAAGAGCATTTGATTGATGATTCTTGGCCGTCCACGGCATTGGCTTAATGCCATGGTTTCGAAGAACTTGCGTGAACGCATGTCCGATAAATTCACCGCCTTGATCAAAAAGGCAACGAACGGGACGACGATAGCGCGAGAGTCACGCGTTTTCCAGTTGAAGACCCACGTGACGTGCCGTCTTATCATGAATGCGAATGAGTTTGCAGAAGTTAGTGACATTATCGATAATAGTCAAGGCTTGAAATGTTAATTTTTGCCCATGAGCGGTGACGTTCCACGGTCCAATGAGGTCGACAGAGATGTCAGCCCATGGATTGCCTCGGACCTCGCGAGGAGGGAGTTCACCATAATGACAATGTATGACTTTAGAGCGTTGGCATGTAGCACAACTAGTCACGGCTTGTTCACAATACAAGCTCAAATTAGGATGACTCATGTGCATAGAGATCGTCTCACGAAGACGCGATGACCCCAAGTGATTGAGGGACAGGTGATACCAATTGACGGTATGGGCCAAGAGGCTGTCTCGGATACGAATGCGCCATACGCCATTAGGATTTTGACGATAACAAATCAAGTTGCATTGTTGTGGATTTTCTGTAGGGAAGGGTTGGAGATGGAATCTCTGTGGTTGTTCGGTCAACTTGGCCACAAGAGCGGCATCGTTCTGTTGATGTTGATGAATAGTCGCATAGTCGACAGGCAAGGGTTGATTTGCCATGATGGGAGGATGATTGAGGTAGACATCGATCAAATCCTCATTCATGAAGATGAGAGATTCGAAAGCGTCTGGGTCACGCGGTGATGAGAGCAGGGGTCATCATTAGGGCCATGAGGCACTTGCAACACTGAGTGTTGTCCGCTATGATAATATAGCGATCGTGGATGCGGCGGCAAGGCATCCGTAGAGGAGGTCGAAGGGGAGCAAGAATATGGGAGCGTTGTGGATACATATGGCGATAGAAATTGATCATGCCAATGAAGGAACGAGGTTCTTTCATGGTCTTTGGCGTAGCCAATGCCAGATTGGCAGAGATTTTCTTCTTCCAGGGCTTGATCACAGTGGGCGTGAGCCAATGGCCGAGCCATTCCATTTCTTTAATGGCCCATTCACATTTGGAAGAGTTAATGGAGAAGTTCTTGTCTTGAAGACGTTGGAGAACTTTGGACAGGATGTCTACATGTTCTTCCCAAGAACTGGAGAAGATGCCAATGTCGTCAATATAGACTTCGACATGGTCACTGAAGTCCTTGAGGACTTCTTCCATGATCTCTTGACAAAAATCATGAGATTGTTTGACACCCATCGGCAGACAACGGTAACGGAATTTGCGAAAAGGCGTAGTAATGACGCAAAGATTGCTGGACTCTTTATCAAGTCGAAAGGTATAGAAACACATGGAAATATCCAGCTTTGTGAAATATTTGTAGCATCTAAGGGGGGAAAACTCCCCCTTTTTCATAAAATGGGCCCCCAAATGCACAGGGGGAGCGGATTTTATGCACTCAAATGCACCTCCCAACCACTAAAATGGACCAAAACGCACATTTAACTACATTTTAAGACACGTAAAAGCAAAAAGTCGCTCATAAGATTTCTCTTAATGCACATTCCTGAATCTTATTATCTCAACAATGACTAGTATGCTCACGACCCGCGACTAACACCCCATTTAAGCGACCAATCCATTCTACACGATTGCACACCCGACATATGTCAGACCAAAGACCCTGCACCATTTGTCAAGTAGAGTATTGAAGCGCTTAGGAGTGATGCATTTACAATGTTTTCCAAGTGTACTCAATCAAATACCTATCACTCCAAAACATCTAAGGGTTGTTTTGGGGGTGGTGGTGGGTAACCAGCCCGCTTACATTCCAGAAAATGCACCCCCTCCCCCCAAAACCGCGCCCCCTTTCCAAAAACCGCGCACTTTCGCGCACTTACGCGCACAACCGACCCAACACGCGCCCATTTTTCAAATCATGCACACGACCTCACCAAACACGCGCACAGCAACCAAATCAAGCGCGTGACTGAGGGGTTATGCTCCGTTCGCGCAATTCGCGCACACATGTTCGTCAGACATTCGCATTACACAGAATTCTGTGCGCATGTCGTTTCTTGCTATTCACCAATCAAACTCCCCCACAATACCACATATCCCAACGCTTAGTATTAAATTTTTGTACCCAATAGAAAGAAGTTACAAGCAAAATCTCTAGAGTGCCCCCACATAGATCTTTTTCTCTTGATGACCGGTTTCTCTCCCTCCACCACAAACCAACGCTCCTCATCAAAGAAGCAGCAACAAAACAAGACCAAACAAGCAAACAAACAAACAAAATCATCTGATGTCCTCCTACATACACACTTGTTTCCATTTCAGAGTCTATATCGGTACAATACAGTTGATTGTCATTTGGAATTGTATTACAGAGTCTTGCCCATTGTTTTCCTGTTGGAATTTGCCTTCTCTTCACTGGAGAGCTTGCTGCTTCACCCAAAAAACCAAAACCGTTGTTTGTTTGATTGAGACCCTGTGGTGGTGGATCCCGTGCTACATAAAGTTATTTGAATTTCCTGAGACAATTGGTTGATTGTTGGTTTGTTGGATTTCGTATCATTGATTATTGAATCTATTTTATATGCTGGTGGAATTTACCTGATCGCCCAAGAGGAGCTTGTTTCTTCACCTGAAAACCGATCAGTGGCGGTTGTGCTGGATCCCTACTCTTATTTCTTGCTGGTGTCTTGGTGCCGAAAGCCTTTCGAACGACCTCTTTCCTGATCTTTCGATTCTCTGTTTGGATTGTTGGCAGGTTGTCTATTGAACCCTTGGCTGTTTCACTCAGTGTGTTGTTTGTTGGATTGAGCCTGTGACCCTGTGGTGGTTGGGTTGGATCGCTTTCCTTTCTTGGGTACCGGAAACCTTTGGACTCGCTTTCTTGATCTCGAATCTATTCTTGTTGGATTGTTGAGTGTTGGTTTGATTTGCGGTCGTTGTATCCTGTGGAAGTGGACTCTCTCAGATTTTCCGAATCTCTGTTTGGATTGTTGGCTGGTTGGATTTTCGAATCTCTCTGTCTATTGAACCCAGGAGTTGACCGTCTCACTCAGTGTGTTGTTTGTTGGATTGAGCCTGTGACCCTGTGGTGGTTAGGTTGGATCGCTTTCCTTTCTTGGGTACCGGAAACCTTTGGACTCGCTTTCTTGATCTCGAATCTATTCTTGTTGGATTGTTGAGTGTTGGTTTGATTTGCGGTCGTTGTTTCCTGTTGTGGTGGACTCCATTTTGTAAGCACATCTGGAATTGTGACTTGCTCCTTGTCGTTTCAAGAAAGTACAAACAAGCTGGTGAAAAGGCAGTAGCCAGTTGTCACTAATACTTTCTTTCGGGACTGATATCTTTGCAGGAGTGGTACCTTTATAATATCAAGCGACATGTCAGAGCAACAGGAGGATTCCATGTTGGTTCGGGTTTTGCCTGTAGCTTTCAATGACGCCCTGAAGAAGACTCCATTGACGTTGGAACGAACAGTGTTTTTTATTCATGAGCGATGGAAGGAATGCCCTATTCATACATGATCTTGGTGTTTGCTCCAGCTGTCTGCGGAGAGTCAGTGACAAAGGAAGTTTTTGATTTTGACCCATCAGACAAAAATATACCAGAAGATGAAAAGAAGAGATGGTGGAAGAAGGCAGCAAAGAAAATTACACCAAACAATGAGGCATTCATGTTAACAATTCTTGAGGACAATTGGGATGTGTGGACATTAGAGGCAACCCTTCAGTTGAAATGGTCAATCAAGGCATTAGACCCTGTCTGGTATGGTGAAATGAATGTTGAGAACGAACTAGTAAGTGAGCAAGTGGAAAAATATAGATATTCTGGAAGAATGGGTAAAAACAGAAAGATGGATGCAAGAGGGTTGAACAGGTATGAACAACTACAAAACAATGTTGTTGAAGACAGGAAGAAAGAGGTAGACAATGAATTTTGGAGATTTCTCAATACAGAGTATTGCAAAGTGATGAACTATGGTAATAAAAGAAAGGGTGGTAGTACTGGGCAACGGAGGCAGAAGTTATATCTATGTGAGGAGACTGAAGATGAGGAGTCTGTGGATGGGGATGACGATGTGCAAGTGCAAACAGTATTAGTGCCAATTTAGGTAGAGGTTTTATGTCAGAATGAAGAATAACATGATTGCCAAAATTCCAGTATGACAAGTCCTAGTATGCAGTGATGATGCCCATGAATTGAAAATACTATGACCAAGTAAAAGCACATGTGTTGTTAATATCATGTCAGGGGAATGTCCATGTGTGGTTTATACTATGACGGTGGAATGCTACCGTGGAGACATGAACACTATTCACGATGTCTACGATGGTGACGAACATAATTTTGAATCGGAAAACAACTTTGATCGTAATCTGAACCCGGATAACTACACATGTGCTATGAATAGCCATCAACTGGCCAACGACAATATTTCATTGCCAAGGAATGAGATTCCGGTGTACTTGCGATCTTTAGCGGATATGAATACATGTGTTTGTTGTGAAAGGTGTTTGCTGGACCCAGGGGACGATGGTTTTGATGCTGGTGGATCTTTCTGTATCACCTGGAGATGACAACAACGTGGGATCGATGGATAGATCTAACCATACTGTGGATGGAGAAGAAATCTTAGAGGATGTTCCATCAGTCCCAACAAGAGAGCATGACGAAAGAGTCATCGATCTAACCGATTCATCTCCAACACCAAGAGTATCAGATCTGCAAGAATGTGCCATTTGTCTGGGTACAAGTACCAGTGATTGTTTTGTGGAAGGTTGTGTTTATTATTTATGTCGTACATGAATTGCTCGTTGGATGGATCCAAGAGGAAGGACGCATCTGAGGGGGTAATAAAGCACCCCCAATGCACCCCCCATTTGTACATAAAATGCACCCCAATTGTACATAAAATGCCCCCAATTCATACATATAATTTACCCCAATGGGCGCATTAATTATCCGAAAGTTGGCACATTTTCATTTCATAATAGGGGTACATTGCCATCCATTTCATACCACCGGTATGTACATTTTCCATGAATGAAACCAGAACACAAATGGACATGAACAGTCAATACTGAACATACCCAGGAACATCATGTTCACATTATACAAACAACAACATGAGCATTCCACCGTCATAGTATAAACCACACATGGACATTCCCCTGACATGATATTAACAACACATGTGCTTTTACTTGGTCATAGTATTTTCAATTCATGGGCATCATCACTGCATACTAGGACTTGTCATACTGGAATTTTGGCAATCATGTTATTCTTCATTCTGACATAAAACCTCTACCTAAATTGGCACTAATACTGTTTGCACTTGCACATCGTCATCCCCATCCACAGACTCCTCATCTTCAGTCTCCTCACATAGATATTACTTCTGCTTCCGTTGCCCAGTACTACCACCCTTTCTTTTATTACCATAGTTCATCACTCTGCAATACTCTGTATTGAGAAATCTCCAAAATTCATTGTCTACCTCTTTCTTCCTGTCTTCAACAACATTGTTTTGTAGTTGTTCATACCTGTTCAACCCTCTTGCATCCATCTTTCTGTTTTTACCCATTCTTCCGGAATATCTTTATTTATCCACTTGCTCACTTACTTGTTCCTTCTCAACATTCATATCACCATACCAAATAGGGTCTAATGCCTTGATTGACCATTTCAGCTGAAGGGTTGCCTCTAATGTCCACACATCCCAATTGTCCTCAAGAATTGTTAACATGAATGCCTCATTGTTTGGTGTAATTTTCTTTGCTGCCTTCTTCAACCATCTCTTCTTTTCATCTTCTGGTATATTTTTGTCTGATGGGTCAAAATCAAAAACTTCCTTCGTCACTGACTCTCCACAGACAGCTGTAGCAAACACCAAGATCATGTATGCATAAGCACTATTATTACAATCATCTCCTCTCATTCCCAACATCTCATCCAACGAAGGCATTTTCCCATACTCATCATTTGGAAACATCGTTGGGAACGTGTTTTTGAGAACGCCATCTTTGTAAAACCTCCATATATCCTTCTTGAGTTGGGCTATAGAAGATGAAGAGACACAAGTAAGCCAAGAAGAAGAACACAATGGCAGTCTGATGGGGGTCGAGTCTTACCCTTAAAAGCTCTTGCGAATGTGGCAAGTTCATTCGACCTTTTCACTCCCAAATATCTTTTCATGTGAGGAACATGTTCAACCTACCATGTCTCTTTCATGTTTTTGTTAGTGAGCCCGTTCCTTTGAAAATATTCCTTGAAGTAAGTCTTTGCAAGTTTGTACAACCCTTTTTCATCTGGTATGTTATCCTCGTCACTCCAATATTTGCAAACCCTAAAACAATTCCTGGTAGCAAACTATTTGAAGGAACTTGTTTCAGAAACTGGCATGTCACCAGATGCAGATGAGTCTTTTCTTGCCTTTTGAGTTTATGATGTCAAATGTGTCACAGCTGTAAAATGGCTCCGATTGGAAAATCCACCTGTGGTAAAGGACATATCCAAAAGTGAAGAAACATCATGAGCGACATGTCCACCTGTTCCCATCATATCACCCACATGTATTAGCTGCCGATGGCTTCAATGTCAACCGTTCTTCAAAGGAATTTCATTACAACTTACTAACTTCAGTTCCGACTGGCTGTGCTATATCAGACATACTCTGTTGATTTGTGTCTGTTGAGTACATTAGAGGGACAAGTGTGAGTATGATCCATGTGACGATTGTCAAAAATGATATATTACACACCATTGTCTCTGGTGGGGTTCCTTTGGGACATTGTTGTTGGCTGTGTTCTCAAACCTGTAGTGTCTGTTCTGTCTCTCATATTATCGTTCATCGTGGAGTCTCCAAATAGAGGTCTGGATCGACTGTCACCTGAACCCTGCTCCACCGATCCATCATTGTCTTCAAATGCAGGTTCTTCTACGTTTCCAACATAAGTACTTTGCCCAGATAACGAGAGACGATTGTTAGCCTGATTTCCGACTTGGTTTTCCTTATCTTGAGCCTGCCGTCTCTCCCGGTTCTGTTGGCGTTGCCTGGCCTCTCTCTCTTGTTTCTCTATATCTTTTTCGTGTCTGTCTCTGTATGCTGTGTTGCGGTCACTCATTGCCTTTTGACGGGCATTGCTTCCTCGATCCACCTGTATGCGTCTACCGGTCGTTGCCATTTTGTCCACACTTCTTTCAGTTTATGGGTAACCTGAGCACTGTTCCAAATCAATGTACTAGAAAGAAACAACGAGTCCTGGTTCCATGTTTCAAAACACATCGTCTCGTTTGGTGCTTCAGACTCGGTTGGTATCATGGTTTGAAATTCTTTTACTTGCTTTGGTTGGAATCGTTCTGTATTTATTTCAGTTTGAAATTTTGCCGACAGCCGAGAAATCAGGTTTCCCGTTATAGACCTGCACGCTTGCAACGTATTTTCTTCCCAATGTTAAAAAAAATTCTCGACCGTTAATTCCCCCAGAAATATTTATAGTATTCCTCCCCCAGAAGCAGGGTGGACCACGTACCTAAGTATGCACGACACTGATGTCATTATTTTCTTCGTCCACCTTTGTTGGTTGTTACGTTGTATTCGATTCCAAAGGGAATAACAAGATAACTTTAGAGCGACCATGGGAAGATAGAGGAAGCAACTCCCACACAGTACAAATGAGAACCCAGAGTAATCAAAATATACAGTATCGAATAGCGGGAAGTATGATCGTTTCTGCATGTTTTGTGGTGAAGGATTCCATAGACAAGGAATAGCCTGGCACGAATTAGCATGTAAGAAGAAGCATACATCGAAACAGTCATTGATTGGTAAACAAAGTAATATACGAACAACACATCCAACGAATGAAGGTAGTTCTTGTCATTATATTACAGAGCTTGGTGTCGATGAATGTATGTCATGGTGATCAAAGCAAATATGATATTGGTGAGAATTCGACAGTGGCTGCAGAAAAGGGACGTATCTATCATTTCGACAATGAAATTGTTCAAACAACAATGACATATGAAGACTTACTCGATGAGGACTTGGACATGGATGAAGATAGTCTGATACAGGACAGGAGCAGGGAAGATGGACTCATGCAGGAGAGGCATGATGTGTCACAGGAAGACCAAGAGCAAGAGACGACAATGAAAGGGAGAGATCCTGCAAAAACCAACAACCTGAATAATAATATGCCAGGAGACATGAGAAATATTATCAACTTCATTTCAAAGATAAATCCAATCAATTTTTCACGGTTTTGGAACATGATACCGTGGTGGTTTCAGAGGATGACCGTGCCCTTACATTGCTTCTTTTGATACTGTGCTCAGCGGGACGTCCGAATTATCTTTTTGACCAAATTGTATCATGGGCTAGAGAGACATATATTCGATGCGGTCCGTCTTTTTTCGAAACGAAACAACCAAAACGGGAGACTGTTGTTTCGCGTTTTTCTAAGAATAAATTGAGTGATTTTCCAAAACCTGGGCGAATAGCTGTTCCTTTGGAATATACCGAAAAACAAGGGACTCTGATTCCATCAAGTGAGAAATCCATCAAGACAGTTGTTTTTGATTTTATCCATCAGCTGCAAAGAGTGCTCCAAGATCCTGAAGTGTCAAAACCAGTGAATACAATACTTGACAAAGATGACCCTTACAAGCCATATGAACCAAACCTTCTACTTGAGAATATCCAGGATGGAATGGTATTCCAGAAAACAGTAGAGAAGTATAAGTGTGATAAAGATGAGTTTGTAGTTGGTTTGATCTGTTACACAGACAAGACTCATGCAACTCAAGATGGCCGATTCACAGCAGAACCTGTTGTGATGGTTCCATCTTTCTTGACTCTATCTGAAATGAGGAAACCAGAACGCCAGATTATATTGGGTTTGGTCTCTGATCTCGATAGAAAATCATCCGCGGCAAAACATATACAATCCAAAGGGGCACCCTGTCGTAATTATCATTCCCAACTAAGAGTCCTATTCCAAGCCCTTCATCGGATCCATGAGAAAGGAGGGTTATGGATGAGACTCCGTTTACACGGTCATGAACGTGTTGTCAAATTGATCTTACCCTTGATTGCCATTAAAGGTGATGCCAAATCACAGGATAATTTGGTTGGTTGATATGCCTCAAACCATGCCAAGGTTGGTCGTCTTACATGGGCTTGTGATATTCTTCCCGTCAAAGCAAGTTATCCTTGGCATGAATGTCATTACGTACGAAGTGATAAAATACGAGAACTCAGTCTAACTGCAATGGGTTTGAATAATGATGGGGAACCGCTTGTCGAGTCAGAAAGCCATAACAATCGGGACATTACAGTCAAGGTGAAAGAATCAGAAAAAATTTTGCAAGAAATAGGCCAATACAAGGTTGATAGTATATTGACTCAATTGTATATGGGTGAAGGCATGAATAAACAACATGGGATCACAACAGCCGCTTGTTGTGATGTAATGCATACTTTGAAAACAGGTATGGTCAGGTATATCATGATGAACTTTTTCAATATGATGACAAAAACAGAAAGGGCAATGTTCGATTACCTGTATAATTCAATTTTCCGCGCGAATCGCCAAACACTGTTTTCATATTCCTCAACACATGGTTACCCCAAGACGATGTTTTCTGCTGGGATCAGTAGTGTATCCAACATCACTGCAAATGAATGGGTTGGAATAATGTTTGTATCAGCAGCATTGTGTGTCAGTATCAGGGGACAGCTTATATTTGCGGATACAATGAAAAAGAAATGGGAAAAAATGGTTCGTGAATGGAAGAATTGAGAGAGTAAACAATCAAAAAATGACAGAGAACTAGTTGAACATACAAGAGGAGAGGAAAGTGATAATGAGAGTGCTGTGGATATAACCGGGGTTACACCGGACCCAGAAGAAGACAATAATAATACCGTCACATCAACGCACGTTACTGTAGATCCAACCTTTCAGGACAACCCAGAAGCATACAGATCCATTTGGGATGATGATGACAGAGAGCCTTACCTTGATTACCTTTATTTGTTCGAGACGATATTGTGCTTTCATGGCTGGGTGCGTAAGGATGTTTTCTTTGAAAGCAATGCAACTTCAAAGAATGCGATGGAGACATCTTCCAAATCAGACAATTCCATAAAGATCATGATGGATGGGATACGTTGTTTGGCTCCCAGAGTTGATAAAAAAGGTCGTATTATGTCCAATGGATGGAAAATTCCAAACTTCCACAATCTTACTCATATTCCAATGCAAATCACTAATTTTGGACCGCTAAAAGGGATTGACGTCAAATCGGAGGAGAGTAACCACAAAGAGATCGTGAAAAGGAATGCAAAGACTGTGCAGAAACGGAGTAATGGTGTTTTCACATGCCAACTTGGGAATACCATTGGGCTAATGCAGGCATTGGAAATACTTCGGGTGGCTTTGGGAATTGATCAAGAGGAACTTTGTATCTTGAAAAATGGTCAGGTTCCAAGTGAGGTTTGCAAGAAACAACCCTCTCCGAATATGTCCCAACATACAGTGACACACGGACCAACCAGTACACGTATATATATATCGTTCAAGAAGGTGCCAAAAGTTAGTGCCGTCAAACAAAGTGGTTCCAATAGTAGCAGCAAAATCAGTGTTCCATCGAATATCGAACTACCACATGGAGCGGTTGTTTTTGAAGAAGGTTCCGGTAACAACGAAACTTTGTCGCAAAATCTTCGTAATGAAGATCATACAGAAGATGCGAGTAATAAGAGAGATGTCATTGAAGTTGAGTATGTGGGTAAAACTTCTCTTGATATGACTTTCCCAGCATTTGCAAAAGAATTCTTGCAGAGACACTTAGAAAGTGTGAGAGCCCATCTGGAGATAGAAGCCAAAGATGAATGTTTTGTGATTGAAGGATGTACCGAGTCTTCTTTCCAGAACGAAAAGAGAGACCTTGGTACCATACGGTCTCATCCAAATTATCAGAGTGATGGTCCGTGGAGGGATTGGGTCTTGGCAAAAGTTCCAAAGGAAGGTCCTCAACCATTTAGAAGCAATTATGAAATGACAAATTCCCTCTGCCAGGTCATTTGTTACCTCTGTTTACCTGAGCCGAGCACCACACAAATTAACAGTTCAACAAGAAATCAGATAACACACGCCATGGTACAAACTTGTGCAATACGGACGGCAACAGACAAAAAGAGATCATCTGTTCTCTTCCATCGATGGAGGAAGAAATATAATAGGAGAACAAAGATTGCAGACGTGGCAATCATACCAGTCATGTCGATTCTTAAACCAGTACCGGTGATTGATGAAAACCCAGAATTTATTCTCCAACAAGACCAAGTTCCAGTGTATTTACGTTCGGGATTGGAACAGGAATTACTGGATGAAGACCGCCGTAACTTAAGGTCCAAGAAGAAGAAGTGTAGTGATGTTGTATGGGAGGTCAAAGATAGTTGGTCAAAGTCGTCTTTGGAGGACTTCTCATTCGGAATACGATCGACCAGCAACAACAACAACAACAACAACAACAACAACAACAACAACAACAACAACAACAACAACAACAACAACAACAACAACAACAACAACAACAACAACAACAACAACAACAACAACAACAACAACAACAACAACAACAACAACAACAACAACAACAACAACAACAACAACAACAACAACAACAACAACAACAACAACAACAACAACAACAACAACAACAACAACAACAACAACAACAACAACAACAACAACAACAACAACAACAACAACAACAACAACAACAACAACAACAACAACAACAACAACAACAACAACAACAACAACAACAACAACAACAACAACAACAACAACAACAACAACAACAACAACAACAACAACAACAACAACAACAACAACAACAACAACAACAACAACAACAACAACAACAACAACAACAACAACAACAACAACAACAACAACAACAACAACAACAACAACAACAACAACAACAACAACAACAACAACAACAGCTACAACAGCTACAACAACAACAACAACAACAACAGCTACAACAAACAGGCAAACACAAAGAGAATCATTTCCTTTTTCAAATTGGAAAGGTGCTAGGTAAGCCAAGTTGACAAGACAACAGTGAGAGTTCGTTTTGTCGTTTTCCTATATGCCCACTAATCATTTTCTTCTGTTTCCATGAAAACCCAACCATGTGATCGCTGTTTGGCAACTATTTCTTCCCTCCTATCATCCCACAAGACAAATTTCAACGCTCTGAACGACTGGATTGGTGGTTCTGTTTGAAAAAGGGCAAAGACACCAAGTTGGTGCACCCATTTCATTCTCCCATCAATTTCCATCGACCAAAACTGGTTGGATTGCTGGATTGCCGCTGCTTCTGAACGGTTGGATTGGTGAGGATTCTATTGAACAAAGGGCAAAAGACACCAAGTTGGTGCACCCACCCCTCCATCTCCATCGACCAAGACCCTGTTGGATTGCTGTGTTGCTACTCCTTCTCAATTGGAACAAGGGCCGAGACACCAAGTTGGTGCACCAATTTCCTTCACCCCTCCACTTCCATCGACCAAGACCCTGTTGGATTGCTGTATTGCTACTCCTTCTTGCACCAATTTCCTTCACCCCTCCATCTCCATCGACCAAGACCCTGTTGGATTGCTGTGTTGCTACTCCTTCCCGATTGGAACAAGGGCCGAGACACCAAGTTGGTGCACCACTCTCCTTCCCTCCTTCATCTACATCGACCACAAAGACCCCATTGGATTGCTGTATCTTGATTGGTGGTTCTGTTGAAGGGCCGAGACACCAAGTTGGTTCGCCCCCATACTTCCCTCTTCCATCTCTATCGACCAAGACCCTATTGGATTGTTGTATTTGCTACTGATTCTTGACTGGAAGGACCGAGACATCAAGTTGGTACACCCATTTCCTTCACTCCTCCATCCCTATTGACCAAGACCCTGTTGGATTGCTCTGTTGCCGTTGCTTCTCACATTCTGTCAGTCCACAAGATTACCACTCTCAGATAGGAACAAGGAGAACAGGGTTTCCATCACGCAAGCTTGAGAAACGGTAGTATCAAGTTGCATCGGAACCCTGCATCAAAAGAAAATTTCTCCTTGTTTCTTCCCCAAGCTGATTGAATCGCACGTTAATATGGCTGATTCGGTAGAAGATTCCGATCGATATTTCCCAGACTTGATATGTTATGAATATACAATCGATTGGTATCGTTCTGTTTATTCCAACACTGATAATTGGACAGATTTCTCCACTACATATGGAGGTGAAACCATATTCGTATCCCTCTTGCGCTGTGGATCAAGTATTTTCAGTGATATCGCCTCGCATGCTGCTGTTTGTTTCCCAAAGATACTGAGACTTGTAGAGACGATCGAAGAACAACAAGAGGGAAACAAGAGTGACGGAGCTGGTAGTTTTATTTCACCAGGAATCGACCTATTCGAACAAACTCTATATGGAGACGCACTTCGTCTGTGGGACACCAAGGAATTCACGTGCACGACAGGATCAAAGTCGAGCGCAAGCTTTACTCGATCCTTCAAGGTGTTTCTTGGAGCCCATCCTATGCTCGCTGATATTGTCCTCAACTCGTATTCGATGGAGAGACGGCTTAATGTCGTGGCTGCAAAAATATTGGACTACATGACGTCTGATAGATCAAAGTTTCGGAAAGACAGAAGAATACCAGTCCGAGAAATGGATTGGAGCGTTCAACATATGGCAGCTGTCTATCGGGTATTGGAATCTGACTCCTATGAAATGGAAGGAGTCGATGTTGAAAAAGCATTAGCCCTTACACTTCCTGATTGCTGGTTTCGTCCTTATTTTGACATACCAAGAGCTGCTAAGTATCCCGCGAACGACTATTCCAATTTGGCGGTTCTAATTTCATATTACCAGACGACGGAACGGGAATACGCTACAAAGACGAAGGAGTATCAGAAGGGGCGACATGAACAACAATCTCAAGACAGGAAACGCCGTAAACGAGCGTCAGACAGTAGATGTGATGGTGCAACAATTTCTACCATTTTCACTGTTTCAAATAACGAGAGCAAATCACCATC
Source organism: Epithemia pelagica (assembly GCA_946965045.2). Classification (NCBI taxonomy): domain Eukaryota; phylum Bacillariophyta; class Bacillariophyceae; order Surirellales; family Surirellaceae; genus Epithemia; species Epithemia pelagica. Next base: position 3,043,511 of record OX337239.1, on the reverse strand, counting down.
TCAGTCTCTGTCAGCAAGCGAGGAGGATTGGAGTTCCATTTTTGATACTCTTGCATTGAAAAAGAAACCACAAAAAGAAAACAAGCGACGACAAAAAATCTTCCTCTCAATCGAAGGTGGGTCTGTTGGAAAGTAAATCACATGTTGACCACGGTAGCGACAAACCTAAAGGAATATCAAAGAAACCACCTCCTCTCAAGAATTAACCTGGTCCATCAGACGACCTTGCATCTTTCACTAATGACCGTTTGATTCATATGGCTAACTGGTCCCTCAAACAGTCGATGTCAGCAATCAATGAAGCTTGGGATCTCTGTAAAGAAAGTGCCGTTAGACGAAAGGGAAGCATCCATGAAGTTGTTTTGCGATTTGTCTTTACCTGTGCTTGCTGTTCCAACAAGAATGGTTCTCTACAACATGACAATGGGAAAATGGACGTCCTTTTTGTCCCACATCGCCAGTACAGACGAAACCTTTTGCTACGGACGAATACTCAAGAGACGACAAAGTTTAAGGGGATCCCTCCCCTTATATTCAGGTCGATGCTTGTGCTGGTGGTTCATAAATGGCACAACAAGTCCGTTTCCTTTGAGCAAATCGACGAAGATAGTCTGAGAATGGACACAACGACTGCAATGGATTTGAGTTCGTCGTCTTCCGATACTACATTGGTCGTCGTCACTACCAAGTATGAAGCTTTTGATCCCGTCTTAATCCTCTTACAAGCACATCAAAGAGAAGTGTTGATATTCGATCCATTATTGACAAGGGATATTCGCTCGTGGAGGCCTACAGTGATTCAATGTCTTCGGAAACTAAGGCTATTGGACGACGATAAGAAAATCCAATCATTCTTGAGCGTTGATATAAAGGAGGAGCTCGTTGGATGTGACTGGAGATTCATTTATAAGAAGTATCCGAATCCGGTGGCACCAAGTGCGTGTCCGCTTCCCCAAGTATCAATAATACGTGTGATCGACGAGATCCTGTCAAAGGCGTCCCCTTATATGTCCTGTGATCAGATGATGGGGAAATGGGCTCAAGAATTGCCATCGTGTAGGCGAGAATGTCACAAGGCCTGCAATCATATCGTGAGTACGGCTATCAATAGAGCGAAACGTGATTCGACTCTGCGTGTATGTTTCAAGGACGTTAATGACAATACACGTCCAAGGATCAAACGCAGTCGCCGGTTTATAATGGAAGGGAAAGATCGAGGGGAGGTAATGGAAGATGTGCTGGATTCCGACGATGAACGATTCGAGGACATTAAAGTGATACAAGAGATTACAGGAGCGGACAAGGCGCTCGAACGACTTTGCGAAGATCGGCGATTTTTGGATCTGGTACGAACATTGAACGATGAAGATCAGAAAGAGGCACTCTGTTCCACTTGTGGGACCTCATTGCTTAAAAAGGATCTGGATAGAAGTCGGACCTTTTCTATCGTGAGTTGGACAAGGCAAGAAACCTCCAACTGTCCTCATTATCATTGTCCAACATGTACTTTCATCCGGAATTCGGTGAAGAATCGATTTTGTTCCATATGTGGTCATAGTCATGCTGAGCTAATACCACACGATCTACAAGAGACAGAATTAATCGCGAAGAAAGACAAGACAATCGTCCTAGACGAATATGATGAAGACTCCGAACAATATTGTGCCATATACCATGGACAGCGTCCTAACGACTGTCGGATCGAGAGATGCGGGCACAAGTTTTGTCAGGTGTGTCTTGGTCATGTCCTTACCACCGAAAAACAAGTTCCTATGGGGAAACAGAAATCGACACCTCCTGAAATCAACGAGAGTTGCCCCTTGTGCAACGGAGATATTGCTTCGATTACGTACACCAATGCACATGATGGTTCAGTTGAAGAAGTTGGCGTGTCAAAAGAGGAACATCGTGGTCTCTACAGACCGGTCCCTGTATTTCCAGAGACAGCATGGGGTCGTGTACCGTTGGAAACTATCCGTTCCATGAGTAAAGAACAACAAAGGGAGAAGAATAGGAGAGACCAAACTGAATCTTCTACTGTCACGATCATCAACACAAAAGCGAAAAGGCAAGTCTGATCTATATTATTAGTACTCTCCATCAAGAGAAGAGACGTTCTAGTTTCAGGTATTTGGCATTTCTATCCGCGTACTAACTATGTCTTTGTAGTACAAGAAGTTCGGAAATGACAAGCACACATCCTAGAGCGGAGGTGACATCCATAAAGAAGAAACATATTTTTCTCACTTTCGAAGATTTGGCATCGGATCAGACGATTTCGAGACTCACATGTACACAGGAGACCTATGCCAAGTACGAAAAAGAGAAAACGCAACGTATAAGTGAAACAGTGGTCGCCATGTCGCATCAGAACGAAAGTGCACATGAAAGAATGTGCTACTTTGTCTTGGACAAGGACATCGATCAAATAAGGATGCTATTGCATCTACTGCAGCGTTGCTTTGGAAGTTACGACGATCAAGATTGTTTTGGTTTGTCGTTTGAAAAGGATATGATACAACGGAAGGTCGATATGAAAGATATCCCAAGTGTCTTTGCACGTATCCCAGAAATATACAACAAGGCTGTGGATGATGTTGTGGAGACAAGAGATGACGTTGTCAGTCATTCGAACATTACACCAGAATGTTGTCCTATGATTGTTGCACAAATCCCGGTGGGTCTTGTAACTAAAACGATCCACAATGCATTCATATTGGAATGTACCTTGTCGAGGACAAGATATAGAGAAATCAGGAAGAAGACAACACATGTGTCATCCTCTATATTCGAAGATCCTGTCATGATGATTCGGACTAACAAAAAATTAATGCCTTGACGAAAATGATCACCTCTTCAGAGATATCATTATCCTCTTCCCTTTGGCTGGGGTTTTTATACATGTGTGCGTCAATTTCAAGAACTGTCAAGGTCGTCCAACATCACATCGTTGTCAGTCCCACTACCGTTGTCTTGGTTACGTCTGCGACACAAAGATGGCCAACCTGCAAGTAATGCATTCTTGAAAAAGATTCATCGTTGTTGGAGTCTAGATTGGGGTGAACATCTTACTAATAATGGCAAAACTGTGAAGGAATGTTACCAATGGTCCGATGTGGAGGATAGGAGCCCACTTTTACCTCCTGACGTGTACCTCGATGACAAGGGAAAGATTTAAAAGCCAGGGAATAAACAGTCGATGACACATCACATGTCACGGGAACAATATCGAACAAGGCTGATTATAAAGAGGAATGACTCAGATAAGAAAGGGAGTCGGAGATATGTTAGCGGTGCTTTGCATCGAAACCTATGGTTGCAAATGTCGTCCGGTACACACCCAAGGCCACTGGTATACGACCATCGTATTCGGGGAAACATTACTTTCATTGTTCCGACACGCCGAAATGATGGGAGACCAGAGTCACTTAGTTACATTCGAGTGACATTCCTGTTACGGAAGGACCAGACATTGTTGGACCTATTACACCACAGAGCAAGGGAATTTACACGTACTGGGTCTCAGAGAAAGGCGGCCAATGCCAGATGTAATAAGGGAGACTTGGGATCTATGACCACTGTTGGTAATACTGCGGCAAGAGGAAACGGTTCTACTTTCGTTTCCGAGAAATTATTTACAAAGGACAAGACATTATCGATGATACTGCCGAAAATAAGTACAGCGGCAAAAAGGTTCCGTGAACGCGAATATCCTGGGGTGATTCCAACATTCCGGTATCTAGAAGATTCAGCTGGCGAAGAAATGCCTAGTGAATTCGGAGGAAGAGTCGGAGGTATGACCTCAGCCATTACCCTGATTTTGAACCTCATGAACACGACACATTATGATGTTCACGATGGTTCTGTTTCATTCGCAATCTGGACAGAGACAATCCCAGGTGACTCCCAAAATTGGTTCTTTGTTTTGCCGCATATTCTTGTGGAGTATGATGGTACTACATACCATGGTCTTTGTATACAACTATTTCATGGGGTTTCGGTTCTATGGGATGGACGTGTGATCCGGCATGGAACGTCAATACACACACAAAGACAACATAAAGATGGGAACATGAAGAACGACACTATTAGTTGGTTTTGGGCAGTAAGTTCCAGGTCTATGAATGCAACTGTCAACAAAACAAGAGAGGACCATGGTATAACCAAGACGGTTCAAGGTATTCGTAGCGGAACATTATAAATTCTTTCTGGATGCATTCATCACGAAGGAAAAACAAATTCAGGGAGCATTCCACGTCTTTTGTTTCTTGCGAGCACTCTGTGATACACCAGCAGCATGTTTCTTTGGATTTTCCTGTGCTATATGATAACATGCAGTAAAAATAGGCATATAGTTGCGAAAGGAGCAACCAGGTGGTGAAGAAATCAGCCACAATGCCCATTGTTTCTCGGTGTGAATGAAATGAGATGGACTACGCCACTTGGTATCCTCGTCGTAATAAGGCTCCAATTTTTCTCTCCATACTTTACCGACCGTTTTTGTCAAAATCCCACAAGTTTCGGCTGGGATATATTCAAAAAAGGGAATCTTTCTGTTTTTTCCAAACTTGTGGAAGTCAAACCACGCTTGGAATGCCTCTCGTAAAGTCATACAGAACTCCCATACGAAGGACATGTTCATGGATGAAGTACAGGGAGTCTTTGCACAAGTGGTATCACAAGATGAAGACGACCCAGGTACTTGTAAAGGACCAAAACAATGCTTGCATGTGTATATTGTTACCCGTTGATTACAGGTGAATTTACCACAAACAAGACATGTCTCGAGGAAGTTTTGTTTCCAGATGAAGGGTCCGTCAAGGAATTCCGGTCTGTCTGCCCATGTGCCCATCTGACACTGGTGCTCTTCTGTTTTTTGATTACCATTCATAATGGAAATCACATCAAGTCGTCCCTCGTGATTAATAATCCTGTCTACAAGATCCTTGAATTCGTTTTTGATTCATTTGGCTGCCGCAACATCTTCAGTGAGAATAACATTCCTATCACCGCTACGAAGACAAAACGAAATTTCAACATCAAATCGTGTATTCGAGATGAGATTCCATATTGCAACAGTATTCAACCAAGACGAGTCTTCCATCTTTTATACGATATCGAACGGTCTTCTCGAAGAGTAATGGTAAGAGGATTTCTGTTTGCGGTTGCAAGAAGATGTACTTCGGAGAAAACAACTGATCCTGACTATCTCTCAGTTCTTATCGTTTTTATGGGGAAAATTCAAATAACGCTAAGAATTTCTGAGTCTTGTTTGCTTTGTCATACGATTCAATGGAGGATAAAATGAGCCTACGAAATTTTTGGACAATGTCAAGGCCAACGCTATATCGGTATGGTCTATTGCAAGCCTTTCTCATCACAGATCACGAGATCAGATCCTATGGTATCCATAAGAATGATACACTAAGGGTCTCTTCCAAAATCTGGACCGATTCCATGACGAGAAGGATCTCTTTGCTCCATGTCCATACAATTTTGGCACGGCGACAACGCCAAACCGATCTGATCTATTGCAAGCCTTTATCTTGACGGCACATAAGATCAGAGCCTATGGTATACATGGCTATGATATCCCGAGGATATGTACCAAGACCTGGGTCGATTCGATGAACAGAAAAATGTCTTTGCTCGAAGAAGTCCATGGAAGTTTGGGACATCGACAACGCGACACTGGTATAGTCTACAACAAGACTTTTGGTCCATGGTAGATGAGTTCAGAGCCTATGATATCCATGCCTATGGTACCCCAAGTGTCTCTACCGAAATTTGGAGCGACTCAAGTTATAGAAGGGTTTCTTTGCTCCATGTCCATGGAAGTTTGGGACATCGACAACGCAACACCAGTATGGTCTACAACAAGACTTTTGGTCCATGGTAGATGAGTTCAGAGCCTATGATATCCATGCCTATGGTACCCCAAGTGTCTCTACCGAAATTTGGAGCGACTCAAGTTATAGAAGGGTTTCTTTGCTCCATGTCCATGGAAGTTTGGGACATCGACAACGCAACACCAGTATGGTCTACTACAAGACTTTTGGTCCATGGTAGATAAGTTCAGAGCCTATGATATCCATGCCTATGGTACCCCAAGTGTCTCTACCGAAATTTGGAGCGACTCAAGTTATAGAAGGGTTACTTTGCTCCATGGGTCCGCGATTGACGAGTTCAGAGACTATGACATCCATGCCTATGATACCCCAAGTGTCTCTACCGAAATTTGGAGCGACTCAAGTTATAGAAGGGTTTCTTTGCTCCATGTCCATGGAAGTTTGGGACATCGACAACGCGACACTGGTATGGTCTTCAGCCAGACTTTTGGTCTGCGATAGAAGAGTTCAGAGCCTATGACATCCATGTCTATGATAGCGCAAGTGTCTTTACCGAAATTTGGAGCGACTCAAGTTATAGAAGGGTTACTTTGCTCCATGTCCATGGAAGTTTGGGACATTGACAACGCCACACCAGTATGGTCTACTACAAGACTTTTGGTCCATGGTAGACGAGTTTAGAGCCTATGAAATCCATGTCTATGATAGCGCAAGTGTCTTTACCGAAATTTGGAGTGATTCAAGCTATAGAAGGGTTACTTTGCTCCATGTCCATGGAATGTTGAGACAACGACAACGCGACACTGGTATGGTCTACAACAAGACTTTTGGTCCGCGATCGACGAGTTCAGAGCCTATGACATCCATGCCTATGATACCCCTAGTGTCTCTACCGAAATTCAGAGTGATTCAAGCTATAGAAGGGTGTCTTTGCTCCGGAGCCTGAGATGCAAAAGGTGGGTGGCTTCTGCCAGTGCTTTCGGAGCATGGGATGCTAATGGTGTGTGGCTTCCGCTGGTGCTTTCGGAGCATGGGATGCAAAAGGTGAGTGGCTTCCGCTGGTGTCATTGGAGAATGGGATAGGAGAGATTGGGGGTTTGCCCTTGTGTTATTGCACCTGTGGAGAGGGTGTAAAGATGCCTTGTTCCGATGAGGTTGGTACTTTGTGTTCAGAGTGTTTTGGACGTGGAGGGCAAGGTCAGTGTGCTTTGAATAAATAATCACGGGCGCCCCCTTTGTAACCTACGAAGGGCCTCGCCATGCCTCGCTAGGCATCGCCTGGCATCGCCCGGCCCCTAGTTACGTGTTCGCTAGTGGGTACCGTGATCGCTGTTTGGCCCCTACGTGAGTGATTTGCCCCCAAAGGGCACCCCTAGTTTAGTTACCATAATTTCTGATAGTTTGATTGTTGCAAGCCGTATATTGCGCCTGGCCGTCAGTTTTTATTCAGCTTAGAAGGTAAGTTCTCTGTGCGTGGAAGATGGGAGTGTGCGTGCGTGGAAGCTAGGGTCGCCGTGAATGTGTATGATGTTGTATGTGCGTGGTGGTGGAAGGGATTAGTCAAAATGGTGTAAATCCGTATAAAAAAACCGGGTACGAAAAATGGCGCATGCCGACGGCGCGTATGGGGTGTGCGTTTTGGGGGCGCATGACGCTGCCCTTAGACGTTGTCCATCCTGTATTTTGACAGATAACCCGACTAGTAATTGGTTGATTACCCGAAAGTGTGTTCACAAATATGGATCAAATCCAAGATGCCGTGACAGTTGTTATGGGTGTGGTGTACACCTGAGTGGATGTTCTGGATTTGGGAACGAACGCTATTGCCAGGCTGCTCTGTATGACAGTTCATGTGGAATAATCGAAACGAGATCAGAGTCGGTTCGTCGTGGTATCCCTATGATCTGCAAGTCTTGTCTTTGTCCATCGGATTCACATAGCAGATGTGTCAGTTTATGTAAGTGTTTCATGTCAGACAATAAGTATTTTGTCTGGCGTTCAACACAACAGATGTGGAAGGATTTGAATAAAAACTGACGGCCAGACGCAATATACGGCTTGCAACAATCAAACTATCAGAAATTATGATGACTAAACTAGGGGTGCCCTTTGGGGGCAAATCGCTCACGTAGGGGCCAAATAGCGATCACGGTACCCACTAGCGAACACATAACTAGGGGCCGGGCGATGCCAGGCGGTGCGTAGCGAGGCATGGCGAGGCCCTTCGTAGGTTACAAAGGGGGCGCCCGTGATTATTTATTCAGTCCCCGCGAACAAAATCGGGGTGGGCAACTTCGTTTAGTTCGTCATGTCAGCAGAGGCCGGTCCAGTACGTCGGACTATTCTTCAAAAGGGGGCGATCCCATTTTGGATCTAAAAGGGGTGCTACCACATGATACGTTGGGCCAGGAATCGCAATCGAGGTCCGGGTAACAGTTTGGTGAGGATATCGGCAAGATTCGTTTCACCTTCTTCCCATGCAATGCGCACAAGTCCAGCAGCTTGCGCTTCACGAGTCCGATGATAAGCAATTGCGTTGTGTTTTTGACTTCAGCTTTTCTCCGGATTTCTCCAGTTCCGTTTCGACTTCGGCAAGAGCACGCTTACAATACTTGTCAGCGGGCATGGCCCAACGATCACGGTTCGACGGATCTTGCGTGTCGGGTATGGTATAACGCCGTATTTCGGATCCCAAGTATTCGTCTGGCGGTTTGATGCTGTCGGGCTTGGTCGTATAGCGCCTCTGCAGGTCCTGCATCACGGTTTTGGGATCATGACTAACAATCAGCAGATCATCAATATAGACCAAAACATACTCGTAATACTGGAACCCATCAGATGGTCGAGTGTTCGCTCGAAGCCATACATCCGGATCAGCTTGACACATCTTAAATCCCATATCGCGGAGCGTGGCGGCGATGTGATCACGCCACCTTGCGGCAGAACTTTTGAGACCATATAATGCGCGCACTATCAGTGCAGGTTGTCCAACCTTATCTGGTCCAAATTCGAGTCCCGCTGTGGTATAGGTCTTCTCTTTAGTCGGTGCGTTGAGATATGCGTTTTGCACATCCCCGACGAGAACATCAAGACCATTTAGTGCAGCGATAGTAAAAGCAATGCGTACGCTATCGCGTGATACCACACTAGAATAGGTCGATTCTTTGGGTGGATCAGTTTTGTGGCCTCCGGCCACTAACCGTGCTTTTCGTCGCAGGTCTGATTTGATGTCAAAAACCATATGACAGGGAATATGCTTGTATCCAGAAGGCACTTCGCCATCAGCTGGAAATTCGAAAGCAATGCCAACGTTCTTCATTTCTTTCTCAATAGCCTTACGCCAGAAGTCAGTCCCCGTTCGGCGGTCAATCGCCAGGGCTTCTTCCACAGAGTGGGGCAACTCAATGCCATACTTGTGCGTTCGCTTCCAATAACGTGACTTTACCTTTTTGATAATGCGATCTCGTTTGCGAAGTGCACGTGGCACCCACCATGCGAAAGCAGGCTCTTTTGCGATGCCAGTGGATACTGCGTATTCGGCGGCTTCAATCATATTTCCATTCTTGACGTCTTTGAGCGGCAGCCAAACAGTTGATTGATCGGACAGTTCACATTGCAATTCCCAGCCTTTCGTTGTGTGGTGTGATGTGCCGTCAAGGAACGATGCGTCTGTTCGCTTAACTGCGGTCTCATCACTGCGGTGACCCACAATGGCTTTCAATGTATTGAACGCATTGCCCTCTGGGTCAACTTGCGAATACAGATTCTCTGCGATCATATTCGTTGCATACGACTCGACCGATCCATCCGGAAACTGTACATCGTAGTACCGGGTATCAAGGATTGGATTAGGGTCACGCTCACCGATTGGTCGTCCATGAGAATCTTTCGTGCGTCCAATGATTTTCGCTCGAGCGCTTTCACCTCCTCGCGGCAGCATGACTTCAGCGGTGAGATATTCGTCTAGTTCCTCCGGCGTGTACGCGTCGGATTCCAGGGCTTCGGCCTCTGGGAACAAGGGCTCTAAAAGTTCACCTTCTTCAAAGAGGTCTGGGGGTGGATCGCTCCCAGTTGTGCCATCAGATGGCGGCTCTTTCATTTGCGTTTGAATAGCGGCATCATAGTCCAACAACTGCTGATGAATCGTCGGATTCTTCAGGTCGTCCTCCGGAATGGCCCACACATCTTTCTGTGTGACATGATTGCCCTCTTGCGTTAGGATTTCATAGGCCATATCATCGGTGCAATCATCGGCTAAGCCCAACCATCGGCCAATCAGTCTTTTTTCGAAGGGAAACTGTGCCATGGGCATGCGATAATACACCGGCTGATAGAATTGGAACATGGCTAATGGAGAGATGTCTGGCGTTGAGCCAATTACATGCTCGAACGGTGTACGTCCATCTAATTCAGGGATATTGGATGCCGTGAGTTGCCGTACGTGTGAGCACCATTTAAGAGCATAGCTCCATAAACGTCGTGGTGCGCCGGTCGTCCTCATAACCTTGACAACTCCCTTCTTTAGTTCACGAATGCTCGCTTCGGCGGCGTTCTGCCATGGAATATAAGGAACCGTTTTCTCCATCTTTATGCGGTACTCGTTGCATATTTCACGGGACTTCCCTAGGAACAATTCTCGGGCACCATCAGATACCATTGTTTGGGGGATCCCTACATTGTGAATCAAAGACATCAATCCTTCAGGATGTTGCTTTTTTGACTTCCAGGGATAAACGTGGTCGAATCCTTTGCCATCTGTAAAGATCGAGGCGCCCGTGTCCCCGTTCAGTGATACTTCCTTGGCAAACATCTCGTCCGAGAACCAACGGCCTTTCACATTAGGGAATTTGAGCCACGGTGCCTTCTTACGGACCTTACGCTCAGATGGGATTAATACGTTTCGTACTCCAGCCTGCGTCGTCACTTTAAGCGTATTCTTCGCTTTGGGTAAACCAATGCCCCAACGTTGTGACAGTACGGCTGCATCAAGCACTCCCTTTCCAGCAGGATCGGCTGGGGAAGACTTGTTAGCAGTCTTGATCATGCACAGCCGACGTTCACGTTTATCCTCCGGGACTACATCAGTTTCCTCTTTTCCTGGATGAACAGTGACCGTCGCTATTAAGCGTTCGTATAGGTCGTCGCCTTGTGCGTCGGCGTCCAGATCGGGTGATGGATTGGCAAAAGCATGCTGGTACGTTCGCACTGCTTTGATGAGTCGTGGAATGGAGGATGCGGCAATCGAATTCGGATCGCCATTGCGAACGACAGTAGCGGCAGCTACACCCAGTTTCTCCTCCGCGTCCGCAAAGGCGGTAGAACGAGGTTGCCATGGGCTATCGGCAGTTAGCACAACTCGTGGCAAGTGTTCCAGCTCGTCAGAAGTGGGTTTGCGAGTGGCGAAACCACTGATCACACCAGCCATGGTGAGCGGGATGGTGAGATCCGCATCCGGTACGTGGATACTATGCGTGCTGTGCGGGTCAAACTGTTTAGGTACGTCGTTGACAACGATGCCATGGGCACGCATCTGGTTCGGACAGAGTAACGAACTGCCCATACGGTCCCCTAAAAACAATGCTTGGTGGATAACAAGCAAGTAAGACTGGTTTTCGCTGTCAGTCCAGACAGTAGCAACAGTCGCAATAGGGACATTGGTCAGCGGGCTATATTCCTCCGCGAACGGATGCACACTGATATAGCGGTGGGCTTCGGAGAGCATTACGAAGTCTCTTCCCACGGCACAGGTGTCCGCATGTGAGTCCAACTCACAGGTGAGCTCAATGGTCTCAACACCATATTCGTCGGTGTTCATAGCACATAGACGATGTGCGAAACTTTTAGAATAATTATAATGGGTGCCTACATGTGCATTTGATTGAACAATAAGATTCGTTTTATCAATTTTTACTGCTTCGGCAGCGGATACACAGGGCACACTCCATCAGGAGGAATTAGACATGTCGGCAGACTTGTCAGAGACATTCGGATCACGGACATCGAATTCAAGATCGGCGGAATAACGACCGCATACATTACGCCTTCGCTCTGCAGCAGCCAATTGTCCATTGGCAAGCATAGTGTATTTCAAAGCTTCGTCGAACACTTCCGTGTGCTCGGCTAAGCGTCTGCACACATGGTACATTTGGCGCTCTTCTCGTTCATAGCCTGACATTTTAGACCAGCGCCAAGACCAAATTGGACTGTTGTGTACAATAGTGTCGATCTCTTCGCGGAAGCTTCCTTTCAGCATACTTTGGTCATGCTTGGTAAGTGAGCGGACGTTGCGAGTCCCTTCAGCATACTTGCCTTTGACCGGTAGCGGCAGCTTCACAAAGATGTCACCGTGTTCCGGGACTGGCCGGATGGTCATATGACTCATATCAGGACGTCCGTCCTCTTCCCATTGCCACATAGGTGGATAGGTCTCATATTCCCCCATGGGGCGAGTACGTACGGATTTGACGGACGCAGATCCGGGTTCGTTCGGTTGTGCTTTAGCCTTATGCGCGAAACGTCCAAAGCTGTTACCAGCTGAGGACTTTGTCGGCTGCGAATCATCATCGGATGATTTGGCAGGTGAGGCGGAAGCGCGGAACTTAGAGTGCTTGTCTGGCGACGGTACGTTGTCAACAGAGGAGTCAAGCAAGTTCTCGTCTACTTCCATAATGACCGATACGTTGGTCTTAGCCTCAGGCTTAGCGTCGTCTTCATCAATGTCTACTGAGATTGCGTCCTCAGCAGTACTCCCATGCGACGTTTTCGATCTCTTCGACGATGCGTTGGAAGAGTCGTCTGTGGTGACGGATCCAAGCTTCCGCTTTTCTTTGCGCTCTCTGCGAAGAGCCTGGACTTGTTTGCGTTCGTCCTCCGTCAGGTCTGCCCATTCGTCGGCATCGTAGTGACCAGCATGAACGCGGTCCTTCTTTTTCTTGCTCTTTTTCTGATTGCGCCCTTTGCCCTTTCCTTTGCTTGGGGTGGTACTAGCAGCGGCGATCTTTCGAGAGTCGTCCTGCGTTTCGGTTTTGGCGGCACTGTGCACAGTCAAGAAATATTGCTGGCACGCTTCGAAGTTCTCCAACTTCTCCTGGTCACCGTTGACGACGGTCTTTGCTTGGACGAGCGTCGGATCGGTGATCCCATTCATGAAATCGGTCACTTTTTTCGTTTCCGCGACCGTTTCGCCAAGCTCTTCTAGGGTGTTGTGCGCATGTTGGTGACGGTGGATGTAGTCATGGAAGCGGTACTTCCCTCGTCCTGTAAACTTAGCATTTGCGATCTGCGCATAAGCTTGTTTCTTGCGCAGGATGCTCGCGGCCTGTCCAGTGGCTTGCCGCTTGACGGTTAGGTAGGCCTCACGGCCGTCCTTTGATTTTGCATGCGTTTTAGCAAACGTCCATGCCGGACCATCGTAGATAAGAGGGTAGTACAGCTCATACACTCTGCGTCGGTCGGCTTTGTACTGGTCCCCCTCATGACGAGTGGTCGCGACTAGGTCGTCGTCAATGCAGTCGTAATCGGCGGTTAGTGCGTCGTCCGGTACGTCGGACTCCTCACGCAATACGTAGGTGAGCGGCACTCCCGTTGTCGGATTACGGTGCTGACCCAAGTACGTGCGCCACATTCCGTCGTGACGTTCCCAATCGGCAAGGTTCGTTAGCCTTTTGGGTGGTACTGGGTCATCCTGACCATCAGTGGTGGTGGCATTCGCGAGTTCCGTTACGCGTTTCATCCACTTGGTGATTACGTCACCAGTATAAGCACCAGCATCAAGGTCCTGACCACGGACAGAACGGTATTCCAACCACATTCGGAAGCCAAGGAACTTCAGGTTGAACTGGTAGGGTAGGGTGACACCGTCGGGTAGGTTCTTGGCTAATGTCTTCAGCATGGGCTTTACTTCGTTGATGGGAAACTCCAGGAACTGATCCGTTGTTGTGAAGCCCTGTTGCGTTAGGTACCCAACGGTAGCATTGTTGTAGCCACAGCGGCCCAGTGCAGTACGGAAGGCATTTGCGGCCATGGTTCAAGGGTCGGATGAAGGGTAGGAGGGTAGTAGAAGGTCAAACGGATGGCAAGGGAAGGCTTGTTCTTGTGCAGAAATTTGCAATTGTGATGAGAGGAGCGAATTTCTGTGAGCCAACAATCTGCGAGTGAATCGGCGAGTAGTCGTCCGGCGATTCCGCGAGCGAGCGAGCTAGCGATCGGCGAATCCGCGAGTCGGCGAACCGGCGATTTCGCGAGCAAGCAGGCACGTGTCAAAAGCCAGCAGGCTTATATAGTTGAGTCGTACGAAGCGCGTGGATGGACAGTCCACGTGTACGAGCACGTGCACGGTACGTTGTGCAGTCGCAAGTCACAAATTAGCGAGTGGGTCCCACAGTGACAAAAACAAGTCACAGAGATGACGCAAGCGAGCGAGTGACGAAGCCGCTTAGCGCGAACAACTCCCGAGCGTTGATCAGGCGCTTGCCTTCCGGCGAACAGTGGGGAAACAACAGACTTGGGTCTGATAAACTGAATAAAAACTGACGGCCAGACGCAATATACGGCTTGCAACAATCAAACTATCAGAAATTATGATGACTAAACTAGGGGTGCCCTTTGGGGGCAAATCGCTCACGTAGGGGCCAAATAGCGACCACGGTACCCACTAGCGAACACATAACTAGGGGCCGGGCGATGCCAGGCGGTGCGTAGCGAGGCATGGCGAGGCCCTTCGTAGGTTACAAAGGGGGCGCCCGTGATTATTTATTCAGATTTATATGTCCCCCTCTGCGAGACAATGACAACGGACCCATTTGATCACATCGACGAGGCCGAAGAATGGTCGGTTTGGCTTCTTACAATCTCATTTGGTGCGTATTACAATTATATGCCATTCTTCCGATACTGCTTTGATGTTATGACAAAGTAAGTTAACCATTCGAGAAGGTTAACAATTCAATGAGTATTGCTGTTCCTCCGAAATGCCGTGCTCTTTTCGGTTTTCATTCACAACTGCCTTAATTGTCCTGGAATTTGCTCCCCAAAACCATCCAACCGTGTGTTCCCCTTGTTTCAAAGTGTGGTATGATGTTCCATGCCAAAAAACCCGTCCATCCCAAAGTATGCTTAGACCATGAAATAAGAGTAAAGACAATCCCATATATGTCCTGCTGTCTCCTTTCATTCTCACAAGAATATTAGGTAAGACGAAGTACCAGTCTTTTGTAGAATCTGGACAAGTTTCTGTCCAAACTGTGAAACTCATAGATGCATCTGATACATCATAATGAGTAGCATTCATGAGATCAACACTCATGATCATGGCACTTGAAGTAGATCCATTGGAACCTCCAACCATACCAGGAGGTTGGACTCCTGAGTTTTCATCGATATGTTTAATACAGGAAATTAATCCGGGGTACGTATTCTCTGCAAAATTGCGGATTCCACTGTTTATTTTGGGTAAGATCCTTGACAAACCAGGATACCCTTTCATGGCAGCGTCCGAAATTCGGGATTCGTTTGTCGATTGTTTAGAAGCTTGTCCAATTACCATCATTCCACCAAAATCACCTCTATCGCGTCTACAGTTTCCCTTCACAAATGCCTTCTTTGACGTTAATTTAGTAGAAACCTTTTGCATCAATGAAAGTAAGCCACTTTCAGATGATAAAGTAGAAATTCGTAGTATGGAAAGTGCTTCTGGACGACCTCTAGTGTCACGAATGGTGACAAGGAATACAACATCGCCCATGGATCGTTGGTCATATCTCAAACAGTTACTCCCAATGTTTCGATGTAGTGCTCCCATTACATAACGACGACAATGGCATTTGTTTGTTGTGCTTTCTTGCAATAATTTGCGATATCGACATCGTAGTTTGTGTGAACTACCTGTTTGTTGACAATGGTCTGGAGTAACCACTTCGTTGATAGGGTAATAATCTGGTGCCAGTAGTGGTATGCCACTCTCTGCATAATTGAATTGGAAACAATGCTCGATCGTTGGTACATTTCGGGATAAGGATAACCAATCCAGTGACCAACACTTTAGAACTTCCCGGATATATCCACCTGTTGCTGGTTGACCTGTCTAATGACACAATCGTAACCACGAAATCGGCAAGGGTACAACTGTGTAGAATTTCTTATCCTGATAGTGTGACCATGACTTTGGAATGGAAGCATGGTCCGTGTACCAGTGAAAAATATTGAAGCATATGGAAAGAACAGTATAATATCCCTGAATATTGGGTTGTATACATCATCCACCAAACCCTTCCTTGTTCGTATTACCGATATACGCTCTTCGAAAATAGATGCAGACTTCTTTGACTTCTGACGTGGTTTCTTGTTGCTCCGGTTTAACACACATTCAACCAGAAAGGCACACGGGCATGTCTTAGTCAAGCATTCAACATTGCATCTTCTAACTGACAACCCAGTGTGTGGACCAATGAAACAATGACTTGCCATGTCCTCTGTTCTATCCCCAATTCTAGATAGAGCCATTGAATATAGACTTGGTAGTCTGTCAATCAGTTTCCCGTCAATCCCATTTCTGAACTCCCACGGATCGACTTTCTCGTAACAAACTTCCAGAAATATCTTCTGATCTGTGGGACTACCAAAGCACAAAGACAACAACCCGAAGAAGAATTCCATTTTCCCAGATTCGGATTGCTGGAAAAAGGTCAATGTCTCGTGAGCAACGTCACTGTGTCTTGTTATTGACAATATAGTCAAACTGGCTCTTTGTGGTTTTTGCTTGATGTATTTCTCAAGTTCTGCTTGGGAACAATCCAACCCTTGCTGTTTACTTGCTTGTATATCGTTCATTTTTCTAATGATCAATATTTCTTGTCTTGGTTTAATTATATAATTGTTCAAGAAGGAACTGACCTATATCCTTGATCTTCTTCGCTACTATAATCTTCTCCATTTTCCCTTTGATGTTTGGGGGATTGACTTTCTCTGTTATTTCGTTCATTCTGATCGTCTGGGTAGTCAATTCTATATCTGTTTTCTCTTTGTACATAATCATCTTCCCCTTGTGATCTCCGACCTGGGTATTCTCTTTCTCTGAGTTCATTCTCTTGATAATCTCTCTCCCTGTGTCCTTGAGGGATAGAATCTTGTTCTCTTCGCACTCTATACTCTTTACCCGCATGATCATACTCATCATCCTAAGTTCCAATTTCCTGATCGTATCTATGTGGTGCTCTTCTTCTACTCCGTTTTTTAGAAGATTCTGGACTTCTATGGGGATCAACAGACCATTCATCTTCGTTTCTTCTCACGTCTCGTATTTCTCTCACCCTTCTCGATCTATTGAACTCCTCCTTTCCTTGATATTCTCTACTACTTCCTCTTTCCATCCAGTTCGTGTTTCTAGAGTCTTCGTCATGCCGTCCCGATTGTCGAAATTCTCTTGGATATCCTCTATCTCTGTCGGTTGGTAAATATAGTGATCTTTCTCTACCTCCATCATTTGGATGATGTACTGACTGGTATGACATGTGATTTTCTTGATATTCAGGTTTCCGCACCAACATATAGCCTTCTGGTGGTGGTGGAAATTCAACAATTCGTTGGACACTTTGGAAATCGAGACTTTCCCTCATTGAATCATGATATCGATCTTTTTGACTACCATATGGATGAACTCTTCCCGGAGGACCCTGGAATTTTTGTCTTTGTCATTTTGGATGACCACCAGCAATACTCGACGAACCATGTGGAGAAGCAGAATTTCTTGACCGTGGAAAATTCCCTCGTGAAGATACAGAATTTCGTGAATGTGAACGAAATTCTTTGCTTGATGTTCTTGGAACAGGTGCACTTAGTGAACCTTGTTCTAGTGAAGATGGATGGTTCCTTGGAGGAACCGAATTCGATAATCGAGAAAGCTTTGAGGGTTGTGACTGTGAGATAGGTGTTGTTTGTGTTGGTTCCCTTGTTGTCGTGCTCTTTATGGTCGGTTCTCGAGGAGTTTCATTTACGTTCCTTTCATTCCTTTTGTTGTTGGGATCCTCTGGTAGCACCCTAGGTACATTCATTTAATTGGCGTTCTTGGTGGTATGACCGTCAATTTTCATTGTCTCTTTGTCTTGCCCATCCTGAGATTTTCCTTTCTCCTTTTGGGCTTTCTCTTTGCGTTGCCCTTCCCGTGTTTCTCCTTCCTCCTTTTGGGCTATCTCTTTGCCTTTCCTCTCTACCTCTTTCTTCTGTTCCTTGGATTCTTTGCCTTCCCGTGTTTCTCCTTCCTCCTTTGGGCTTTCTCTTTGCCTTTCCTCTCTACTTCTTTTTTCTGTTCCTTGGATTCTTTGCCTTTGTCGTTTTGAGAATGAGCTTGTTTCCTGATTCGTTCCTCGGTCGACAAGTTTTCATCCAACTTGGTATGTTCCTCTGCCGCTGGTTTGAGGTCCTCTTTCATTGGTTCATTATTCTCCTTGGCCGGTGGTTTTAGATTTTCTTCCATTGGTAAATCTACTCGGTCCGACTTGGATGACTTTGACTCCATGTATTTTTGTTCACTCTCTGATTCATCGTCTTCCTTGTCTACTAATCCTGCCCGATCATTTGGCATATCTTTATTTCCGGTCATGACTTTTTCTGTATTTGGGACGTCGTTGTTCTCATCATTGTTTTCTTGGTCCAAACCCTGTGCTTCTATCAAGTTCTCTTTGACCAGGGCATATTCGAAACCAGAAAACAAAATTACTGCCTTCTGTTTTTTTTTCTGATACGGATGCTTCACATACCGGACATTTTGAATTATCTAGACCGAAACCAGCCCGACCACTCCAACAAACCTTGTGGACCATGTGACCACATTCCAAAAAATACATTTCTTCAGAATTTTCCACATCATTATGACAAATTGGACACGCTCCACCCTCTTGCAACTCTTTGATAGTCTTCTGAACCAAATGATAGGCAGAATTTTCCTCCAATATGGTCTGTGTATACTCATCCTTAGAAACACCCTTGCTGTAACCACTATCTCTGTATTTTGTTCCTTCTTTTCGCGTTTTTGCTGCGACTTTCTTTCCATAATTCTTAATGGCATCCTCTGTGATTGTAGCTTCTTTAATATCATGTGGAATTTCCGTCAATGATAAAGGGTGTAAACAGGAAGTTGACTTTGCATGTAGAATACTGTCTTGAATGAGCGAGTTGAGCGCAATACGACAGTCTTCACAGTTAGTAGGGAGATCTACCAGAGATAGTTTCCCATGTAAACATTTTGCGCCCTTGGTTATTGCATCATACAATCTTGTAAACACAACTGAAAGAACGATTTTTGATGGAATGTACGATTCCCGTGTGATATACATTCTGCAGCGTTGATCGAGATTCACATACCAATCTGAAATCTCTATACCGATGACCTTTTTTTTCCTGGAGACCTGGAAGCTTCAGATCTTTCCTGAGATGTCGTTGATTTGGGATTCTTCAAATCAGGAGGTGGTTTATTTGATTGGATATTCAAAACACCTAGTCGAGGGAGAATCCACTGAATACCGTAGATCCATTTGTCGATGGATCCATTTTCAGACGGGTCAGATAGTGTCCCTTTTTTTCCTCCGGAGATAGAAGGAGGAGACAATGATGATGAAATATTTCAAACTCCGAAGCTTGATCAGTTGGACATCTTTCTCCCTCCTCCTTGAAAGAAAGTAGAAACAACATTGAACTAGGTGTTGGTGTTTGATCCTTGAACATGTGTAGCAAGTCTCGATGATAGTCGTCATATGCTAACAGCATATCTTCAGTGTTTGGACAAAGATTGCAACTTAGGAAAACCAGGTGATTCCTTGATCGACCCTCTGACAGAGAGATGTCTTGATGGTATTGATGTTGATACAATGTCATAAATGACTCTATTATGAAATGGTCTATATCACATCCCGTCATACAACAGTGTCTTTTGCGACAAGACTTGTGTGGGATGAAGACGTCTGTTCCCATATATTCAGTATCAATGTTTTTATTGTACACTCCACAGGTGTGACAGACAAATATTGCTCTGTCACAAACTTCATCAGGCTCCCAGGCATGAGCAATAGCCAAACGGGTCATAAAGTCCATATTTCTGTTCAGTTGCAGCTTTCTCTTTTTCCGGCGTTCTGCTGCTTGTGCATATCGGGTGTCACTCTTTTCCTTTCCTTTCACTAACTCCTTCTTTTTTCGTTTCTGATTATCTAGATCTGCAAACAACTTCGTTTGAGAGGTTTTTCCTGGTTCCACTTGTTTAGGTCCAGTGTCTGCTGGAGTATTTTTTGCCATGGTTTTTCCCTGTGGTGCTCTCTTGGCAGTCGTCACAGTTTTTCTGTTCTCTTTTTTTGGAACGATAGTCTTCGTTGTATATCGTGGTTGATGTGAGTGTGGTTGTTTCAATTTGTTTGGATTTGTGTTCTTGGGTTCCTGAATTTTCTTCTCGTTCTCATGTGTCAGAACTTGTCTCTTCTTCCCTAGGTCATTTCGCCCAACCCGTGGCAGAACCGACAATAGCCGTTGATCTTGTTTTTGAGGTTTTGGTATAAGCTGAACATCCAATCCAGGAGGTTGGGGATTGCAATCAACAATTTTCTGAAGCGTTCCTTCGGGGTCCTCTTTGACAACAATAACAAGAGCATTACCTGGAACGCTGTCATCTTCCAGTGGCTCAGAGGGAAGAGGCCGTTTATTCAATTTGTCTTCTTTTACGCACCATACCACCTACACCATATGGTGGCTCAGAGGGAAGAAGCGGTTTCGTCGATTTGTCTTCCCTACGCACCATGCCACGTACACCATGTGGTGGCTCAGAGGGAAGAAGCCGTTTTGTCGATTTGTGTTCTTTACCCACCATACCACCTACACCATTTCCCTCCGGCAGTAGTTTTCTTTTTTTCTGGACAGGTTCACTGTAATATCCCCGAACAGAACGCTTGTTAGACAATGTTTTCTCCTCCGGTGTGATATCGCCGAGCATTTTTTGACAATCGAAACTCGGAAAATATTTGGAAGATTTTCTGTTCTTCCTTGACCGAGCCCCCCTTCTTTCCTGTATTTCCTTTTCTTGTGAAAGTCTATTTAGGAACACAGAAAACTGTGTGTATATATGTATCATCTCATCGAAAGATCGATTGGGATACCCGGGAAAAGATGGTTGGAACTGTGAATCTTTAAACCACCCACCGGGTAATGCATAAACCAAACTTTTGCACATCTCTTCTTCACTTTGGCATATTTGTACCGCCGGGTTGTCAAGATGCCCTTGAGTTGTCCGATGAAGCCCACAGTTGTGGATTCCAGTTGTTGATCCACAGAGACAACTTGTCCTGGTGCTGTCACTGTGCGAACTTGTTTGCCTGTTTGTTGTGGTTTGGTTCTCCACGGTCGCCTTATCATCTTGCCATATTGACAGGCTGGGCACAAAGGAATTTTGGCCTCAAACAGTTTCTTGGGCAGCTCATTTCGTTTGGCCATGAGCTGGATTCTCCGGAATGAGACATGGCCCAATCGGTAATGCCAACGCAACAATTCATCGTGTGGTGTTAAAGTGCGTGGCTCCTCGTCATCAGGTATGACATGTGGTTTGTCTGGTAAGGCAAACTCCACTTGACTTGTCGTTGGCAAGTCTTCAGTGGTGGCTGGCACATCGCCACCATATTGTCTGATTGGTGGATCCGTCGTTGTGGGCGGATCGACTGGGTCAGGTGGTTGAAACGACATGTCGTCGTCATCCAACTGTCGTGGTGCAGTGGATTCATCAACAGGTATGATGTGAGTCTCGAACACTACTTGTTCCGTCTCGGGTTCCCAGTTGTGTGCCACATTAGCCATGAAAGTGGCAAAGCGTTTGTATCCGGATGCCGTTCTTGCAAGGCCAATGTTGAGTTTAGTGTCCAATGGGATGGACTTCCTGTATCGTCTTTGGTCCCAAAACAACACGACATGTTTACTAGTCGTCATACACCCAGTGCCTTCTGCCATGGGTTTCTGATCATGGGCTTGTTGCGCCCATTGTTGCGGACACAAGATTCGGTGAGGAGCATCAGGCACATAGTAAACATTACGAATTACAAACCTGTGCTCCACTCTATTGTCATCTTCGAATCTCCAGGCCACTGTTCCTCTTTTCGTAGCTAGCACTTTTTGGCGACTGATTCCTGTGACTTGAGCACTGACATTCGTTGGAGGCTGTAGGAAGTCAGCAAGATCATTAGTGATGCATGCTGATGCTCCAATGTCGATGAGAATTACAACGGAGTCTGTGTCAAACGTGGTTTCTCGTGCCTGAGGCTCGAGTTCCGCGTCGTCATTCGACTTGGTAGTTGCCATAGCAACTACGTCAACTCGCAAGTGGTAGCAATGAGTGCGCGCCGGACTTCTATAGCTTAGCGTACACCCGCCTCGCTTGCATCTGCGAGTCCGCATGCTATAGATCCAGGTTTCAACTGAACATAGCCAAGGTAGCATAGACCTGCGCCATAGATATCGCATCCAATGAAGGATGATGGATGGTCATCTCTCATATTATCATTCATCGTGGAGTCTCCCAACAGAGGTCTGGATCGACTGTCATATGAACCCTGCTCCACCGATCTATCAATATCTTCACATGCAGTTTCTTGTACGTTTCCAACATTAGTACTTTGCCCAGATAATGAGAAATGATTGTTTGCCTGATTTCCGACTTGGTTTTCCTTATCATTGCCTGGCCACTCTCTCTTTCTTCTCTATATCTTTTTCGCGTCAGTCTTTGTATGCTGGGTTGCGGTCACTCATTGCCTTTTGACGGGCATTGTTTCCTCGATCCACCTGTACGCGTCTACTGGTCGTTGTCATTTTTTCCAGTGCCTGAGCTTTGTTGTTGCCATTGCTGCTGGTTGGCAGTGTTGTTGCATTCGTTCGGGTGATGCAGCACCCACTTGCCTTTGCCATCGTTGTGTGGTTCAAGCACCAATAGTAGAGCTTGTCATCCTTCTTCTTTGTTGGATGGCCGTCCACTTTGGTCTCATTCCCAGATGGTTTCACATCCTTCCAAGCATATTTGTTCTGCTTGGATTTATTGGATGCATCAGCAGTCGTTGCAGGGCGTTTGTTGGACGAGTTCTTGGTCGATGCCTTGCCTTGTTGCTTCCCTGAGGAAGTCTTTTTCGTTTGACTGCTAGATCGTGCATTAAGCTGCTTCTCCACTGTATGGAGTTTAGCAGTTAGTGCCACAATCTCAGCTTGTTCCTCGGATGGTTGACCCCAGTCACCTGATTGCACTCGCTCTTTATATTTGTTTTCAGCTAGGACCATGAGTTGCGCACTCGTGTGGTTGGCGCGACCATCATTGTACATATTGCGAAGGTCCTTTATGTAGGCCACAAACTCAGAGTCATGTTGATCATGAGTGTAGGCCTTCCATAGATACGAAAGTAGGTCGGGAGCATCCGTACCACGCGCATTAAGCCGGGCCTGTTGTGTTCTCACCCAGTTGTTGAACAGGGTAATATTGCCCTCAAGCTCAGTCAGTTTGTCGGACATATCGATGAGAGTGGCTCTGATATGGGCTGTAGTTGCCCTATTGTCGATGTAGGTGAGGACGACAATCTGTTTGAGAAGACAAATCCCATCGGGTGCATCGTTGATTGTGAAGTTGTCCACAAACAACAAGACCTGAGCTTTAAACGTTTCTGTCAATGATTCGATCAGAAAGTAATAAAGCATGTCCGAGTTTTGCGCGTCTCTCATCTGTTGATCCTGATAGGTCGTAGCTCGTGTTCGTACTTCAGTAGCAGTGACTTGGGCATAATCCTTGATGAGGTTGCGACTGACTCCTCCTGCCACAGGGATGGTCAGGATGCTCGTCCAGTGGAAACGGCGAGCTCGGTCAGCGACGGAAGCAAGGAAGACAGCAATGTTGTCCGGCTGTCCATCGAACTTGGTCTCCAATGGAGCAATAGCCTTGTAGTAGAGCTTCACGGCTGATGATTCCGTGAAGTCCAGAACGTCGTTAGTTCGTCCAGGTCCAAGTACAAAGACAGCTCCTCCTCCCCCTGGAGGTGCTGGAGGTGCTCCTCCTCCACCGCCTGCGTCCATAATTGCAGCAGCGGCGACTCTTCGTGCTCTGGCAGCTCTGGTTTCGACTATGGTGATACTCTTGGTGGTCTCTTGGTCTCTATTCGCAGAGGAAGCGTGTGATTTCTACGATAGGTTGGGAAGACGTAATCGTAAGGGCATTCGTAGATCGGTTGTTTTGTTATTATGAGCTTTATACGTTCTAAAAGGACAACAAGGGCAAGCCTTTATTCACCTAATGCTTGTCCTTGCAGTCGTATGCAAAGCGAAGCGAACATCCTGTAGATTGGGTAAACTAGGTGACCGCGAGACGTGCTATGGTTGCTATATTCTCACATGCCAGTGCTTGTTGCGGCTCTATCCGTCTATTTGGATCGTTACAGGATGCACCTTGTACGTAGTCATGGTCAACACTGTATTGGTAGCATGTACTATTTTATTTTTTGTGGACACCTTCTCTCTCTATAGGACAACAAAGTATTGCGTTGTCCAACTGTGTTTTTTTTTCTTTTTGCGGTTCCATCAAATGACACGCAACTTCTTTGAATCTCGTGTGGCCTCACAAAGGTGCAGCTTTATGGCCATTACCAGCAGCATGTCACCCCAACTAGAACAGAGTTCCGAAATTCACAAGGACGAGACATGGTGATGAGTGAAACGTGTGTTAATAATTGCATTTTGTTATAGTTACGCTTCTGGTCCAAAACCGTCACCACCTCTAAACCGTGTGCTACCAAACAATTATGTATCGGAGTTACGTATAAACGGTTACCGTTACCGCTGGGACCACACCCATGGTTACCGTCTCCTGGACTCCACCACGACGACGATGCAAAGAAGATGTGGTCATGCCACAGCCGTGTCGTGCGTAGGTGGTGGATCCGAAGGATGAGGATGATCCGACATGGCTTGTTTTTCACCACATGCTAGTTCAAGATCTGCTTGCTTTCTCTTCAGAACCTTCTCCAGAGCTGAGACAAAGCTTTTGTTGTCATCGTAAGAAACTGATGACTGTTCCAGATAGGGCTTGTAGTACTTGAAAATTTCTTTGTGTACAATTGTTGGGAGCTTGTAACCCACAGCAAGCCCCATCTGGCCAGAGGTTTTCTTGGCATTGGTGTCGAAGTAACCAGCATTAACTTTTGGATCCAACAGGGGGAGCATGATATCGCAGTTTCCAATGGATTGAGAGAAATTGACAAAGTCCGCTTCCTGAACAATTTTTATCCATTGCGTCACATTTCTTTGAATGTACGGTTTTGGTATTTTTGTGCTTCGATGATGAATGTATGCCAGCACGTCAGGTGGGCGAAGTTGTTCTAGTGCAATGGCAAGTTGTTCGTGATAGCGTCCACTTCCACTAGTGCAAATGCGAAGAGATCGTTTGAGGCGATTGTTTCTGTCGGAACAAGATGAAAGAGAAGAGACGACTGGATACTCTTTGGGAATGAAGAAACATGATTGATGCATCGGACTCAACCAACAGGTACGAGCAATTAAGGTCGTCTGCTCAGCGACTGTCTTATTTTTCCAGTTTCTGGCAAAACTATGCAAAATGTGCCCAACACAGAAATCGCGGTTATTGCTGAGCAGCAGGTGATGGGGACAGGAAGAAATATGAATAATTGCATTGTAGTAAGGGCGCTTCTTTGGGTAATTTGGTTCATCTGTGAGTTGGTGAAAAAGTGTCGGGACACCATCCACACGTAGCCTCATGGTGTTTTGTAAATGTTGGTGGAAGTAGTTCCTCCAACCAATACTTTCGTTGTTTCGGCCTCGGTTTGCTTTCTTGACCGAGAAATCAAAAAGAACAGGATTGTCCTCGGCAGGACTGCAATTGAGTAACTTCCAAGGCAGTGGGTAATGCAGCACAGTGCTTTCAAGAAGCTCATAATGCCAGTCAACACCTCCATTCTCAACAAGAATGTAGCAGGGGACAGATGCATTAGCTTGAATTGTTCGTGAACTAGGGGAAGCGCTGCTCTTCATAGACATCAGTCCTACTTCCCTGGGTTGAGTCAAATGCACGGCCTTGTGATTTCCTTCGACAACAACGGCACTTGATAAAGAAGAGGTGGTTTCATTCTTCAAGTAATTCTGATCTGGATTCAAAACACTGTCAATGTATCGATTGGATTTGGATATTCACACTTGCTTCATAAGTCGTCAACAAGCCAGCAAGGTGATGCACGGAGATGGTCAACAGTGCTACGGTCAAGATCAAGGCCGTCCTTTTCCAGTATTTCGTAGAACAAAGTCTTGTTACCATGATTTGTCCACAGGTTATTAGGGGGAGTTTCCTTTTATGTCCACTTTTTGTCGAGGGAGGACAATTTTGTGAGGTCGTAACAAGCAAGTCACCTGCAACCGCAACCCACAACATAATCCTCCCCAAGGAGGACAATGACCCTTTTCACCAGTCATTAGTCACTAGTCCCAATCCGAACCAAATAATTCACATTGGGCCTATTTCATACCTGAGCCCGTCAGTCCACGGTTTGCCATACCCATGATGTATTGGTATTTTCCTCATATCGCAATCCTCGTCGTTCCTGAGTCACTTTCTCATTGATTAACATTATAATTAAGTACTTAACCAGCACTGGGGGGTATAGGCCCCCCACCCATCAATCCCGTTAAGGGAGGGATCCGGAATCGCGCCGCGTTGCCAGAACTCTAGATTCTGAACAGTACGCGTCTGCTGTGGGCGAGCGTGTGTCCAAGAAGTGAGGCCAATCCTTTAGCTCGCAAAACCAAATCAAAATTTTGTGCACGTCAGCATTTTGCGTAACGTTGACGTCATACACCGTCATAGTATAAACCACACATGGACATTCCCCTGACATGATATAAACAACACATGTGCTTTCACTTGGTCATACTATTTTCAATTCATGGGCATCATCACTTCATACTAGGACTTGTCATACAGGCATTTTGGCAATCATGTTAGTCTTAAACCTCTACCTAAATTGGCACTGATACTGTTTGCACTTGCACATCGTCATCCCCATCCACAGACTCCTCATCTTCAGTCTCCTCACATAGATATATCTTCCGCTTCTGTTGCCCAGTACTACCACCCTTTCTTTTAGTACCATAGTTCATCACTCTGCAATACTCTGTATTGAGAAATCTCCAAAATTCATTGTCTACCTCTTTCTTCCTGTCTTCAAAGACATCGTTTTGTAGTTGTTCATACCTGTTCAACCCTCTTGCATCCATCTATCTGTTTTTACCCATTCTTCCGGAATATCTATATTTATCCACTTGCTCACTTACTTGTTCCTTCTCAACATTCATATCACCATACCAGATTGGGTCTAATGCCTTGATTGACTGTTTCAACTGAAGGGTTGCCTCTGATGTCCACACATCCCAATTGTCCTCAAGAATTGTTAACATGAATGCCTCATTGTTTGGTGTAATTTCTTTGCTGCCGTCTTCCACCATCTCTTCTTTTCATCTTCTGGTATATTTTTGTCTGATGGGTCAAAATCAAAAACTTCCTTCGTCACTGACTCTCCGCAGACAGCTGGAGCAAACACCAAGATCATGTATGCAAAGGCAATATTATTACAATCATCTCCTCTCATCTCCAACATCTCCTCCAATGAAGGCATTTTACCATACTCATCATTTGGGTACATCGTCTGGAACGTATCTTTGAGAACACCATCTTTGTAAAACCTCCATATATCCTTCTTGACTTGGGCTAAAGAAGATGCAGAGACACAAGTAAGCCAAGAAGAAGAGCACAAGGGCATTCTGATGGGGGTAGAGTCTTAAAGCTCTTGCGAATGTGGCAAGTACATTCAACCTTTTCACTCCCAAATATTTTTTCACACATGTTCAACCCACCATGTCTCTTTCATGTTTTTGTTAGTGAGCCCGTTCCTTCGAAAATATTCCTTGAAGTAAGTCTATCCTTGTCACTCCAAGATCATTAGTGATGCATGCTGATGCTCCAATGTCGATGAGAATTACAACGGAGTCTGTGTCAAACGTGGTTTCTCGTGCCTGAGGCTCGAGTTCCGCGTCGTCATTCGACTTGGTAGTTGCCATAGCAACTACGTCAACTCGCAAGTGGTAGCAATGAGTGCGCGCCGGACTTCTATAGCTTAGCGTACACCCGCCTCGCTTGCATCTGCGAGTCCGCATGCTATAGATCCAGGTTTCAACTGAACATAGCCAAGGTAGCATAGACCTGCGCCATAGATATCGCATCCAATGAAGGATGATGGATGGTCATCTCTCATATTATCATTCATCGTGGAGTCTCCCAACAGAGGTCTGGATCGACTGTCATATGAACCCTGCTCCACCGATCTATCAATATCTTCACATGCAGTTTCTTGTACGTTTCCAACATTAGTACTTTGCCCAGATAATGAGAAATGATTGTTTGCCTGATTTCCGACTTGGTTTTCCTTATCATTGCCTGGCCACTCTCTCTTTCTTCTCTATATCTTTTTCGCGTCAGTCTTTGTATGCTGGGTTGCGGTCACTCATTGCCTTTTGACGGGCATTGTTTCCTCGATCCACCTGTACGCGTCTACTGGTCGTTGTCATTTTTTCCACACTCGCTTTCAGTTTATGGGTAACCCGAGTACTGTGCCGAATCTTCCAGTAACGAGAGCGGACTTTCTTGATAATCCTATCTCCTTTACGAAGAGGACGTGGGACCCACCATGCAAAAGCGGGCTCCTTGGCGATGCCGGCGGACACTGCATATTCGGCGGCTTCAACCATATTGCCATTCTTGACGTCTTTCAGCGGCAGCCAAACAGTTGATTGATCGGACAGTTCACATTGTAGTTTCCAGCCTTTTTTTGTGTGACGTGACGTACCATCAAGAAACGATGCGTCGGTTCTCTTAACAGCGGTCTTATCACTACGATGTCCCACAATGGCTTTAAATGTGTTGAATGCGTTGCCCTCCTGGTCAACTTGCGCATAAAGATTCTCGGCGATCATATTAGTGGCGTATGACTCAACCGATCCATCCAGAAACTGTACATCGTAGTACCGGGTATCATGGATTGGATTAGGGTCACGCTCACCGATTGGTCGTCCATAAGCATCTTTAATGCGTCCAATGATGGTCGCTCGAGCACTTTCACCTCCTCGCGGCAGCATGACTTCAGCAGTTAGATATTCATCAAGCTCCTCTGGTGTGTATGCATCGGATTCCAGTGCTTCGGCTTCTGGACATTAGGCCTCAACTATCTCGCCTTCGTCAAAGAGGTCTGGGGGTGGATCACTCCCAGATGTACCACAGATGGTGGCTCTTTCAGTTTTGTCTGAATAGCGGCATAATAGTCTGTCATCTGCTGTCGAATCGTCGGATTCTTGAGATTGTCATCCAGAATGGCCTACACATCTTTCCGTGTGACATGGTTGCCTTCATGCGTCAGAATTTCATAGGCCATATCATCCATGCAATCATCGGCAAGGCCCAACCATCGTCCAATCAGCTTTTTCTCGAAGGGAAACTGAGACGTGGGCGTGCGATAATACACCGGCTGATAGAATTGGAGCATGGCTAATGGAGAAATGTCGGGTGTGGAGCCAACCACATGCTCGAACGGTGTGCGTCCATCTAATTGAGGGATGTCGGATGCCGTGAGTTGCCGTACGTGTGTGCACCATTTAAGAGCATAGCTCCATAGACGTCGTGGTGCTCTGGTCATTCTCATGACTTTGACTACTCCCTTCTTTAGCTCACGAATGCTCGCTTTGGCGGCATTCTGCATGGACTGTAGGGAACCGTTTTCTCCATCTTGATGCGATATTCGTTGCATATTTCACGGGACTTCCCTTGGAACAATTCCCTGGCACCATCAGATACCATTGTTTGGGGAATCCCTATATTGTGAATCAAAGACATCAATCCTTCAGGATGTTGCTTCTTGGACTTCCAGGGGTAAACGTGATCAAATCCTTTGCCATCAGTAAAGACAGAGGCACCTGTGTCCCAGTTCAGTGAGACCTCCTTGGAAAACATCTCATCCGAGAACCAACGGCCTTTCACATTTGGGAACTTGAGCCATGGCGCCTTTTTGCGGACTTTACGCTCGGACGGGATTAAAACGTTTCGTCACTTTCAGCGTATTCTTTGCTTTGGACAATCCTATGCCCCAACGCTGTGACAGTACGGTTGCATCAAGTGTTCCCTTTCCAGCAGGTTTGGCTGGGGAAGACTCTTTGGCAGTCTTGATCATGAACAATTTACGTTCACGGTGATCCTCCGGGACCTCAACAGGCTCCTCCTTCTCTGGATGAACGGTGACCGTCGCTATCAATCGTTTGTATAGGTCATTGCCATTTGCGTCGGCTTCCAGATAAGGCTGTGGAGTGGAGAAGGCTTGGAATAGAGGATGCAGCAATCGAATTTTGAATGCAATCGAATGTTGATCGCCATTGCGAACGGCAGTAGCTGCAGCTACACCCAGTTTCTCCTCCGCGTTGGCAAAGGCGGCCGAACGATGTTGCCAAGGGCTATCAGCAGTTAGCATACAGCCAAGTAATCACAATATTCAGAAATTATCCTAAGGAAAGACATCTGCACACAGTTTGACCTAGCCTTGGGACTAGTAAGAATATTGCTTGCTTTCTAATTGCTTCATCTGTTTCCCTGTCTTCGCAATCCCAAGCAGACAAGGAATCGATCTGTCACCAACACCCTTCCCCAACACCCTTCCCTATAACAAACACCCTCAATGTTTCCCCTCCGCTAACTCATGAACTCGCATCGCTGCACAGCTCAGCAAGGTGATTAGTCGGGGCTACTTCGATCAACAAACTCAGGTGGTTAGCCTCAGGGATTTTTTCGAGGTTCCCAAGGGCAAAGATGATATACGGAAGGTATATAATGGTACGAGTTCGGGGCTTTGGCTGCCAACCGCAGAAACATCCTTGCGCCTTCTCAAAACAGCGTCATATTGTGGGGACATGGATTTGGGTGAAATGTTCCTCAACTTACCCATGGATACGCATATCCGTTCATATGCTGTGGTGGATCTATGTTCCATTCAAGACTTGCTTCCTGCTTCCCTCTCTAATCCTAGAGTCAGATGGAATCGGCTCTTTATGGGTATGCTTCCCAGCGCCTATCATGCAGTTGAGCAGTTTTATAAAAATTCGGCACGAGAGACAAAAGTCCACCAATGTTTTCTTGTGCCAGCGACTGATCACCCCTACACAAAGCTTGCGACTTAGTGATTGAAGTACCTGCAGGAACTTTGTTTTGGCCTCGAGACAACTATGAATTGTGTGTGTGTGTGTGTGTGTGTGTGTGTGTGTGTGTGTGTGTGTGTGTGTGTGTGTGTGTGTGTGTGTGTGTGTGTGTGTGTGTGTGTGTGTGTGTGTGTGTGTGTGTGTGTGTGTGTGTGTGTGTGTGTGTGTGTGTGTGTGTGTGTGTGTGTGTGTGTGTGTGTGTGTGTGTGTGTGTGTGTGTGTGTGTGTGTGTGTGTGTGTGTGTGTGTGTGTGCAGTCTTCAACTCGATGCACCTTCATTGGATCATTGGAGGAGAACATTTCAGAAAGGATCCGGGATGGGATCTTGACAAGGAACCAAGGTCCTGCATGTACGGCCAGAAGTTAAAGAGGGACCAAGATCATATCCCAAGCCAGCATAAGCATTGACCATTTTGACAGAGTCGAAGGGATCATGGCGCCTTCAATGTCACGCGAAAGTGTCACACGAGCTTTCGCCATCCGGAAGCACGTTCACTCAAAAACGTCTGTATGTCCGATTACAAAGCAAGAGAAAAAGATCTTCATCCAACAAGCAATCCATGCCTTGGACACCAAGCAAGCCCGAGGATCGACCTTGGATCAAAAGCAAAACTTTTCAACAATGCAACAGGCAGTCGTGTACCCGTTGTTTCCACGTTGTTTCCGTTGTTTGACTGAGTTCAGAATGAAAGTATCGGGTAAGCCGGCAGGCAAGGGGGTCTGGTGGGGGGGGGGGGGAACAACAAAAACTAGAAGAAAATTTTTTAACCCAAAAGTCAAAATTCAATGTTGTATCCATGGCAAATTGAATCTGAGCCTTGGCTTCAGTCATGAATGACATACCTAGTCTTCTGCCCAACATCCCAATCACATCCGGGTTGTTTTATGAGTAGTGAGTAGCTAGTAGATATAGCTACACTCAGAAGAGGTAGGTGTGGATCTAGACGCTATTAATCGTTCTCATAGGGAGGCAGCAATCTCTCGGATTATCTTGTGCTTGGCCTTCTTCGTAGCGGTCGTGGTCTTCTTCTCGGTGGTAGTAGTCTTTTTCGTTGGGGCCTTGGTGGAGGTGAATGGAAAAGCGAACAGCGACCGAAAAATGATGGGCACACGACTGGAAACAGTACCCTTCGGGATGGAACGGCTGAGTTCATGGTTTCCGTTTTCCGTTCCGTTTCAAAAGCTTTCCAAAAAAAACTACAAAAAATTGCACAAAACTAATAACCAATTACATAACCGGAAAAACTACTCCTACTAAGGGCTGGGTGCACCGATTTGGTGTCTTCTAGGTTAGCATGCTCATTTTTGGGAGGCAATTGAGACAAACGGAACCTCAGGTCCATAAGGCATTTACAAAGAATATCCTAGGTTTGTCTCAATTAGTTCTGTATAACAACAACAACAACAACAACAACCACTTACCCCGGATCTATGGGCTGTCAACCATCATTTGCGGATTCCTTACCCCCATAGTCCTGGACCCCCCATTAAACTTCACGTACATCGCCCTCTCAATTTTTATCTTATCTGTACGTTCTTTATGCCTTTTAGGGTTACCCCCACATTCCTCACATTCAAGGCTTTCTATCACAATGGCTCACATTACACTGGGAATGGGAAATGGGAGTGAATCAACGAGGAGGGACAACAAGAGATACCACACGATGGGTACTATAATTAGGGTTAAGGCTGCGCTTCGAAGCATAGTCTTTCCCATAACTGGATAAGTGCTACCAACTTCCAACTCTGCTATATAACCTCAATGTTTAATATAAACCGTACTAATTGAATGGAATCTTCAAAAAGATTGTCCAAAATTGCCGGCTACTAGGTCATTCATGATTGAAGCCAAGACTCAGATTCAATTTGCCATGGATACAGATACTAGGGATGCTATGATGGCAACCAAACTTGATTCGACATGGATTATACTTGATGCATTCAAGTAGAAGCATAATCGATGAATGGGACCTATTGTACTCAATCCTACCTACCGAGAGATTGCTGCCTACCAAAACCAATAGCGAGCATCTAGTGCCGTGCAGGGTAATCCGGCCAAACTCTCGATTGTCGCGGCCAAAAGACCAGGCCTTATAGCATAACTCACTCCATATAGGACGCCCATACCCCAATATCGAGCTTTGTTGTCTTCAAACAATACTCTCGGCCCCTGCGGGCTTTTTTTGCTATAGCGGTCATGGTTATCGAGTTCAAAGATACCATTGTTGGCTCATTTTTTTTATCAACGAAATGGCCTAGATATCCCTTTGGCCGGTACCTCGATGGTCCTATAAGTCAACCATTACGTGCCCTGCCATCATATGGTGCATACCATTTTGTCTATCGGCAAACGAACCTCTGGTCGCATTGGCACGTTTTCGCTGGTCGCACATCGGAACAAGATTTTCATCCCTAGGTCGAAGTCATCAAGCACGTCCAATATGGCCGCTCTGCACACCATACTTGCTGGGCTTTTACTTTAGGCTCTAGGTTCGTGAAAAAAAGTGTCAGACCTCTTGTAGGTGCCATCCTTGTAGAGATCGAGCTGATCATCGAAATAGAATATTTTCGTCGTGGCACAGACCAAATGAGACTTTCATACGTAGGTCGACGTTTTGTAGTTCATTCAAACTTGCCGCTCTGCACGTATTACTCACTAAGCTTTTTATTTATGCTCTACTTGTATAAGCCCGAGTGTGAGAACTGGTGTAGGTGCCATGGTTGTCGAGCTTAAAGCAATCGTCGATGGACAATTTCTCATCGTGGCACAAACCACATGAGATTTCGACCAAAAGACGACGACACTCGGTTCATCCAATATAAGCTCTCTACACGTCCTACTTAGTTGAAACTTTGGTTTGAGCCTACCTTACCTTATACAAGTGTTAGATCTCTGCTCCTAAGGCAGAAACTGGTTTTGACTTATGAAGCAAGTGTTTTCCCTTTTTTCTAAGGTCAGAACTATAATAAGTTACTCAACTATCACTACGACGACGTCAATGATTGTAGATGCCGTCATACTCATCTTGTTGTGTCTTGGCAAAGGTGAAGGAAATTTTGCTATCGACAGCAGTTCCACAGGACAATGCAGTCTTGAAGCTGTGCATTGATGTGGTACTCCTCAGTGAGACACATCATGATAACGGACTGGGCTGAGCTCATCAGCAAACTTGATCTTGGTGTGGCGCAATGGAAAGTTGCTTCCGCCGTTCGATCCGTGCTCAACTACGTCGTCGCGAATCTTGAGGATCGATGTGTAACCAAACACCAATAATGCAACAGCAACTGCGACCCGACCCTCCAAAGGACACGGCACCTCACACAAATTCACCCACCATCACCAGGAAATTCATCTTCCAGAATTGTTTTCCATAAGAAGAAGACTTGATACATATCATATCTCCTTTACTTGCAGACTTCAACGGATATGATCCTTCCATTGTCACTAGTCCCATTCGTGCTCTTGCGCTGAATCCTTCGGAACAGTTGTACGAAGACACAATCAAAACCATATGTCCACGTGTGGAACTCCGGACGGGAAATATCTCATTAGAATGCAAATCTACCACAACTGTCTCCCAGGATATGACAACCTTCACCATTGGCAAGGAGCGCAGGTTGTCAGGACATCGGTAATTTACGAAGACGCACACCCCATTGCTGTTGTTACTTCCTCTGCACCTAAGCTTGACGTCCTTTGTCGTACCAATACCGCTTGGACAGTGGTCTGTCACCAACAATTGCCCAACATCAATACAGGCGAAGACTTTTCCGTTGGAACTGGTCTTATCATGTCTCCTGTAGATCAAGCATCCGGCTCTCTCACCGTTCCATTCCCTTTCCGTAAACTCTTTCCCTGATCTGCCCTTCCCCTACTCCTGAGCACTTGACTATACTTCCTGTCATTATCAACCTTCGCTATTCAATAGTTTCACTTTATTCCAGTTTCAAATGACGTTTTATTCATGACTAGACCTCACTAAGCTACTCACATCCTGCACGCTGCATGACGTCATATTTATGTATAAGGCGATTATTGTGTACCAGCTGAGACTGCCTCGGCGAAAAATACTCACCTTCTACTTATACGAGTACGGACTACGGAGAGACCGCCTCCTCCACCCAACTTTGTTTTTGTTGTTTACTTTTGTGTTTATGTGTCTGAGTGACTCTTCTAACCCAATCATATCTCTCCCTTGCAAAACTCGCACCCCCCCCCCCCCTATATGTGGGAGGTACCATAATCCCTCGTAGAAACCCGGAACACCCAGAACTATGTCTTCTTCAGCATTATGACCACATAGCTAGAGGACACTTGTTGTCTCATAGCTATCATAGACTAGGTATCTTGTTGTCTTTTTCCTGTGTCTGTCGTTTCCAGCGAGCGGGACGACACATACAAACCGGTGTCACACAATTGATTGTTGTACTGAGATCTACACTAGCTAATCCTCATGGATTTGTTGGTCCCGCTCTCAACGGTCGATATGCACGACTCCACTTACAAAACATTCCGTTCCCACTTCAGGGGTGTTTAAGGCTAATAGATAAGTATAATGGTAGTGTACATCGGTACTATTTTAAATGTACAAATGTACTATAAATATACCAAAGCACGGTCCCAGATGATCCATAACTAACCATGGACTCTGCACGTGCTCGAGAGCTGCCCTCCCCCATCGTACAGTCACTATTTGTACACAAATTGATCAAGACAAGAAGATAAGAAGACAACAAGACAGCGAGACAACGTGACAACGAGGCAACAAGCCAACAAGCCAACAAGCCAACAAGACAAAGACAACAAGACAACAAGACAACAAGACAACAAGACAACAAGACAAAGACAAGAAGACAACAAGACAACAAGACAAAGACAACAAGACAAACACAACAATCAACCAACGGCTACTACGAAGTAACAGCTAGTGACGGATTTAGGAGTCATTGGACATGGTGATGGATTGAGGATCAAAGTCGACCGGACGGAGCCAAGCCTTGACTCCCAAGCTGCGCTGCTTCTCAATGGCACATTGGAGACGAAGCTTGAAGATCATCCCAAACTGCCAGACGAGGTGGTTCAGTTTCTTGTTGAGGTCGCCGTGCTGCTGGAGAACAGCCTCCTCCCGGCATCGAGGGTTCCTGCGGGCACTCTTGAGCTCCAAATTTTCGTTCTTGACGATAATGTGTGCCTCAAGGACCCTTTTCCCATGTCGACGATGACGCTCATCTTGCACTTGGTCGGGCCACGCTTCGGATCAAGCCAACCTGTCAAGCCCGCATACTTGCCTCCAACAAAGTGGATCGGTTCACCCTTCACGCTCCTCATTTCCAACTCAGCAATCAACAAAACAATCAACGAAACAATCAACGAGGAAGCAACAAGAAGCTGCGAGGACAGTATGAGATGGAAATAGAGCAGCGTGCAATCACAACACCAACAGAGACCAAATCGCTGGACATGCTTCCCCCGTGAAACATATCACTATAGAGAGAAACCTTAAAATACTTAAGATCACATTTCTACATAATCATAGCAGTTCGATCGTGATGATCTCGGCGACAACAAAGTAGAATCACGCCAAGATGATTTGAGCGACAACAAAGTAGAAGTAGTCCTAGAATATCACTCACAAA
The DNA here is from genome assembly GCA_946965045.2 of Epithemia pelagica. Lineage (NCBI taxonomy): Eukaryota > Bacillariophyta > Bacillariophyceae > Surirellales > Surirellaceae > Epithemia > Epithemia pelagica. The sequence continues at coordinate 3,006,738 of OX337239.1, read as the reverse complement.
ACTACGCATAGAAAGCACTTCGCAAACACAACAATGCAACTAGTGACACCAAACGATTTCCTAAGCTATGGAATTTCTCTTTTGGGTTATTCGGCTCAAGCTATTGAGAAGATGTCTATGAAAACAAAGGAGAGTTTCTTCCGTGGCCATTATGGGTCATGCCAACTTGTGGTTGCCGAGGTCTGGTACGACCTCACAACAACAACCATTCCCCAGGCTCGACTGGGCGAGAAAGAGAACACAGAAGAAGGTCAGAAACAATTTCTTGTTGCGATGTACTTTTTGTTTGCTTACCCGAAAAATGCGAGGATGACTGCCTCCTTGTTTGCGCAAAACGAACAGTACTCTCGGCGTGACAGAGTGTGGAAATGGGTGCGGAAACTTCAGGGGCTAAAATCGAAGGTCATTAAGTGGCCCGAAGATCTAGAAGAAAGATATGTCGTAACAGTGGATGGTGTCGATATGAAAGTTGGGAGCCGCAACACCCTACCTTTCCTCATGACAAGAAGTTCGTCTCTAAAAAGTTCAGTCATGGCGCTGTTAAGTATGAGTTAGCGGTGAGCATTTTCTCGGGAGATCTTGTTTGGATCAATGGCCCCTTCAAAGCAGGGGTGCACGATCTTACTATCTCTCGTCATGGGATAGCTATAGCCGATCGAGGATATCGCTCTTCCAAGCCCGACGAGATTTACAAGCTGGCCACTCCTAACCATACTGATAGCGTTGAGCTTTCACAGTTCAAGTCCCGGTGTCGTTCACAACATGAGACGCTCAACCAACGGATCAAGTGCTTCCGAATTCTCAGTGACACTTATTGACACTCATCGATCAATCACAAAGATGCTTTTGAAGCAGTTTGCGTTCTTGTCCAGTACCAGATTAACAACGGAGCACCACTCTTTATGGTCTGAGGAGTACATCTAACACTCATCGCTTCTATCTAAGTAGAGTCTCATCATCTACGATTTGTGCGTGCTTTGCGGTAACGATAAACTAAATAGTTACTGTTAGACTACTATAATCTCATCTTTGCCATGTGCATCATCGGCAAATAACAGAAAGATACCACTTTATTTTTTCTGTCTGTAGCGATTTATCAACCCAACGAATTCACCAGAGCGTTGATATCGGTCACCATCGTGTCATCGTGCACCTGTTCGGAAGCCTTGTCGGCAACCAGCCAATAGGCATAGAAACCAAGAAACGTCTTGTCCCCATTTTCGATCTTCATCGGAGCAATGTTCGTCTTCATATTCTTGTCGTCTCCTGGGTGGATAACAGAGTTATCCAAGACGACGCCCTCGGGGAAGATGAGCAACCAGTACTTGTTTTTGCAAGCTGGATTGCTTGTACTCTTCATCAACGCCGCTTTCATGCTACTCAACAATCCAAGAGATTTGTCACCCTTGTATGCCGGGTCGTTGAGGCGGGAGAAGAACTGGGTGATGTCGTCGTTGGTAGAGTCGCGCCATGGGCCTTCGACGAGAATGACACGATGCTCAAGGCCAGGGTACTGCTTGTCAACTTTGGCCCGGTACTTGCCAAGCGGAGGTGGTTGAGGTGGGTAGCCCTCACCACCAGATGAAGAGGAAGACAGTTCATCAGCAGCGGACATGATGGGAGGCTGTGGTGGCGGAGTTTGGAGTTTTCTGGCCGACACGCGAGGGGGAGTTGCAAAAGAGGGCACCTGCCAGTTACGTGGGGGGACCCAAGCAAAGTTTCTCTGGGGACGAGGTGGTGTCAAGGGAGCAGTGGGAAGGATGGCGGTTGTCCCAGTCTTCACCTGTTTGGTGGCCTTGCTCGGTGGATGGTGAACTCGGACCTCTCCGTCGCGTTCGTGCTTGCTTCCTTGGACCTTGTTCTCACTAACAGAGAGCTGGTCGAACGCACCAATCAATGCGAAGTTGTCAATCTCTTGCTCGGCCTCAAAGTCAGGATGTTCCTCCTCCGTATTGTACTCCTCCGCCTCGTTGGTCAACAACTCTTCGGCTGCTTCCTTGGGTTCTTCGTGCTTCGAAGAAGAAGACAAGTTGTCAGAAAAGGAATCAACAATAAACGCGTTCCACTCGGCAAGGGTAAACTCGTTTGGTTTCACCTTGTGCTCGTCAAGGAGAGCCTTGTACCTCTTGATATCCAGCTGCTTCGTGACGACCCAACAACGCTTTTGGAAATGACGGAAAATCGGTCCAGAGCCGTACTTGTTGTTTCGTGACGACGGCGGGCCAACGATTTGGCTGAAGGTAACTTCAGACCGTGGCTTCTTGAGACCTTCGATGTCCTCAAGAAGAGTCTTCACTTGCGGCGATGAAAGAGCTGGAGGAGTCGGCATTATGTCAGGTTGTGGGCTCTTTTCTTTCCAGCAACAAAGATGCTGTTGCAAGCCCATGATACGAGAAACAAGAACAACACGAACAATCAAACCTGTCTTGCAGCGGCGCCAATAGGATTTGTCGATAGGTCCCTGGGGACTATTTGATTGTTGAATATGTCCCAAGGTGACCGTGGGAATGAAGCATAAGGTCCCATGGATTCAACTTGTGGCGGACCGACCTTCCCGTCAAGCTACTGGGTCGTACATACGAATGAAAACTCTGGCGCCCAACTGAAACCGTAGACAATTGTAGGTACTCCTACTCCTAAAATACTAGTCTGTCATTTGTAACACGATTCTACTTTGAGAGTCTTATCATTTTTCATCATGTCGGCAAAGAGGCAGAAAGTAAGTGAAGGATGGATCCCCTGGAGGACCTCCGCCACACGAGCACTGCTCATGAACAACCTTGAGCGTGGGTTTATTTGGCTTGATGCAGGCGAAGAAGAAACATGGATCCAATACAAGAATCACCAAGTTCTTGTCTCCGAAGGTGTTGTCCATAGCCAGTTTGTGGCTCGTTCCAAGGACCACAAAAACCAGGTTGCCGCCAAGAAGCTTGCCTCTCACTTCCAGGAGACTGCATTGTTGCATGATCGGGCGATTCAACCCAGGGAATCCCATGACTCGCGTGGGCGTCAAATCTGAGGCCACTCCGCGGCCAAGCTCCTTCTTGAATGTGATGTAGGCAACGGAACCCATGAACGGATGACACCAAGTGAGTTATACCTCTCACGTCCAGAATATCAAGCCTTTTCACTTGATGTCTTCAAGAACCACATCCGCCAGGAAGTCCACCGCCAAAAATTCCTGCATCATGTTGAAACGAAGCGCAAAGAGAAAGAAGAGAAGAAACGTGGTGCGCAAAAAAGGAGCCATGAAGTGTCGAAGTGGCCGGATACGATGTCGGATAGCCCGTGAACCCCATAGTCCGTAGCTTAAACTTCGTAGTAGCCGTTGGTTGATTGTTGTGTTTGTCTTGTTGTCTTGTTGTCTTTGTCTTGATGACTTCGTCTTGTTGTCTTGTTGTCTTTGTCTTGTTGTCTTGTTGTCTCGTTGTCTTCTTGTCTTCTTGTCTTCTTGTCTTGATCAATTTGTGTACAAATAGTGACTGTACGATGGGGGAGGGCAGTTCTCAAGCACGTGCAGAGTCCATGGTTAGTTATGGATCATCTGGGACCGTGCTTTGGTATATTTAAAGTACATTTGTACATTTAAAATAGTACCGATGTACACTGCCATAAAACTTGTCTCTAAGCCTAAACCCATTGCCCTTGAAATTGGAACGGAATGTTTTGTAAGTGGAGTCGTGCATATCGACCGTTGAGAGTGGGACCAACAAATCTATGAGGATTAGCTAGTGTAGATCTCAGTACAACAATCAATTGTGTGACACCAGTTTGTATGTGTCGTCCCGCTCGCTGGAAACGACAGACTCGCCAAACAGGAAAAAGACAACAAGATAGCTAGTCTATGATAGCTATTAGACAACAAGTGTCCTCTAGCTATGTTGTCATAATACTGAAGAGGACATAGTTCCGGGTGTTCCCGAAGTTATGCCTTGCACCCATACTTGTCCTACGATGATGTAGTAGAAATCACTCGTCGCAAATCAGAAGATGTGATTTAGCCGCAACTTGGCCAACAAAACCTAGGTAATGTTGTGAGTTGTCGTATTTACCGGGTATCCCTGAACCAATTCTATGACAAAGGTAGTAAGCTTTTTGGACAAGAGAGTTGCTTATCTCTGATGGAGTGTCTATCCCATGATTGTTGACCAAGTAGATGGGGTTCATTGGCCACTTTCAATCACTCGTTTAAAAAATCATCGCCTTGTTGGTTCTGTTCTTCTTTCTTATTTTATGGGCTGACGGTGACAAACCCCTTGTTTCTAGATTTGATTACTGTGTTCTTTCTTCATATGACAATGGACTTTCCGGTCGCCACCGGGGCACTGGGAATCAAAGGATATCTCTTGTCTTTTTGCTTCTTACTTGATTAGTACTCCTTGTACTTCCCCTACTTTCTCCGTTCTACTAGGAGTAGTGGTCAAGTGGTTGAAGAGGACTCAGAGAAAAGTGGTCCAATTCCCACTTATTTCAGCCATCAGTTTTTCCTTGTCGGTGTGATTTGTATGATGATGAATGACCAATGAAAACCCCTTTTGTTTCAATGGAATGAAACTCCGGCCCATGTACAATACCCATTTCCATGGAAGGTATACATAGTATTCTGCCAAAGCCCAGGGAGACTTGAACGCAATCATCTGCTCCTTATTTTTCATGCAGCTCTTCTCGGAACAAAACCTTGAAACTCCATTCTCCAAGCTGAAGAACGCTCCGCCATATATTCCATTAAAGTGCAGATTTGCAATTTCACCTCGTTCTATGACTTGATACCCAGGATTTTGAAAAGGCTGCTTGACTTCCCATCTCTCAGGAATTGGCCCCACTTTGGCACCAGGTTTTTTTTGTTCTTAAGATAATCCTTAACATTGTTCAAAAGAATCTGATCCCCAACGGCATTTGCTGGAAGTTTGATCTCACGTAGAGAACGCCAGAAATGTTTGTAGAACTTCTGGTTGTTGACTATCATCACTCCTGAGCAGCTCTTTATTTGGAAAAGGTATTCAGAATCTGCAGTCAGTGCGGGGGATTCTACACTCAACATACTCCATGACGGAACTCGAAAGAAACGATTTCTAAAATAGGACTGTAGTAAGTCAAGTGGTTGCAAAGAGACAAGCCTACGGACTAGAAACAACCACACTTCGCCGAGAAAAAACAAAGAAAGGATGGCGGTAGAGCAAAACACTATCTATGGTCTATATGTCAAATGTCCATGGTGTGCAGATGATGGAGAATGCATTGTGATGGTGCATGTCCATTGTCAATGTCAAAAGGTGCGTGGTGAAAATAATGTGGGTCGCAACTTGGGAAGACAATCAAGAATGGGGAAGACCAACGGTCAAAGTGCGCACGGCTTCTCACAAGAATTCAAAAGGGTGATCCAGAAGGCCGGCGTGATCATTTTCGTTTTGACCAGAAATTTTCTTCTAAAACGCAAAAAAACCAAAATTAAAATGGTTGGTCGCGGAGAGCGGCTGGGGGGCTAAGAAGCGGACACCTAGTCGGAGGGTTAAACCAGCCCAAATCAGTAGCATGAACAGTAATGACCGTTGTAAGATCCAACAAACTCGTCGGGACGAGTATTCATTGGGTGGAGGAGTCTCTCCCTAAGGGGGTAAGGGCTGGGTCATCGCTAGGACTGCAAGTTTTAATTTTCACTAGGGTTAAAGTTACAAATTATAAAATCACCACCTCACCATGACGCTCCGCATTTGATGCCGCCGTTCATCAGATCAAGACTCGGATAGAGGTCTTAGCTTCGTGAGTGTCGAACCAAGTATGCATTAGATACGATGTGTGAGTTTCGTGCGAAAAATCGAAGGGGCGGTAGAGATGAAGTCGTTCATCTGCGTTGCTCTGTGTTTTTTTACCATTTTGCTTGTGCTGCACCATTTACGTTGCTATTTGTCTATTTCACTTTCTCACACCCTGGTACTGCTTCTTATTATTCTTCAGTAGTATTAGAAGCGATGTGGAGTGGTGGGTCTGGAGGGGGAAGCGCAGCTTTAGATAGCTTGCTGCTCCAAAACAGCTCTGTTTGGCACGTTGGCACACATCAATCAACGAGCAAACGACGAAACAAAGGCCATTTTGGAGAGTGTTGAGCACAGGTAAGCCTACATTGTATTGCTTATACTATGCATTAGTATCTCTGTCTAATTCATTCTATTTTCAAACGAAGCCAAACAACAAACGCAACAATCGCTTGCCGTGTCGTCAACGGTCGACAATCGACAATGCCGACCGATATCTACATGCGGCGTACGTAACTTGGAGTTGGACGCATCTTCTGTTATTTGTTTGGTTGTGGTTGTCGATGAGTAATAACAAAGAGCGGCCATGACAATGATGATGCATCGAAGTGTAGTATCAAAGTTAAGGCAGCAGTGGTCTGCTTCCAGATGTACCCAACAACAACAGCGTTTGTCATCTTCTTTTGCCCGCGACCAGCGCGGAATGCTTCCTTCCGTGACAGCGGGATGGGGATAGTCCACTGCCAGAAACAGCACAATGGCTCGCAATCATTCTTGGAACGAGCACATTTGGACCCAACCGTTGCATTCCTTTTCGACAAGTGCCACGGTCGATGACGAAGGAGCTCAATCAGAGTACGCAAGTAAACTAGGCAATACCACTGGGCTCGCTACAGAGTTGATCAGTCCTCTGCAGCAAGTTGGACGAACAAGTTGCTTTAGCAAAGTTGTTCTGATGATATTATAAGGTTGTTTATTCTAGAACTTTGCTTTTTCAAGGTCGTCTATTCATTCGTTCCTTGTCTGGTTCATTTCATCCATGACTTGACCTAAATCATAGGAACATTAGACTCCCGCATGGTTATGTTAGGAAATCCATGGGAGGGTAGTTTTCCCACGGGTTAGTTCGTTGGCGGTCAGACCTCTCCGAGATCTTCCCGTCCTTGTTAACTCTGACTCTCCCTCTAGATCGAATGAGAGGGGTAGCAATGAAAGATACGGATGGTGTGAAGGGCAGACGTCGTGTCACCAACCTTGATTCAACTTGCGAAGGCGTTCGAACACTTCGTGGTTCAGTCCCTTCGTCAAATAATCCGCGCGCATCACAGTTGTATCACATTTTTCCACAGTGGCGGATTTGTTGTTGATCATCTCCCAGAAGAAATGAAACTTGCAGTTCAGGCTCCGCGATCGGTTGCTCACCTTTTGACTGTTTGCCAGAAGATAGGCACTGTTGTTGTCTTCAAACACAGTTGCGTGGATGTTTGGTGTGTCGGTTGGCAATTTCAAGGTGCTGTTGATCTCTTTAAAAACTCATTAGATCCACAAGATTTCTCTCATACACTGGGACAAGGCAACATATTTGGCGTGGAAGGTGTTCAGAGCGGTTTCTGACTGGAGCTGTGACTTCCAAATCAGCGGACATCCTCCAAAGTTGATGATGTAACCGGTTCGAGATTTGGCGCTGATTGGCTTCTCTTCTTTTTCGCGTCCATGAAGCCCCATGAAATCAGCATCGACGTAACAATCAAGCTGGTACTTGGTGGTTGGATGGAAGATGGTTCCTTGGTTCATTGTCGAGGCCAGATAACGGACAATCCACTTGATAGCTTTTGCATGACTTGCTTTGGGGTTGTTGGAGAATCGGGCAACTTGCGATACGGCGAAGGCAATGTCGGGTTGGGTGTTGTTTGAAAGATACAACAACATTCCGACGATGGATCGATAGTGCCATTGTTCTGCCATGGGTGGTCCATCTTCGTCGCTTCCAAGTGCTGCTTGTGCTGCTGGTGTTCGATTGGGGTTGCAGTTCTCCATCCCAGTTGCTGCAACAATTTTCTTGATTAATCCTGGTTGCGTCATGCTGATGGTTCCATCCTCTTTGTTGTGCGCGAAGTTGATGCCAAGGTACTCGGCGAAGTCACTGTCCTTTGTCAAGGCAAACCCTGCCTTTTCCAATCTCTTGATGAAGTCGTCAACAATTTGCATGGTCTTTGCAATGATCCCACAATCGTCAACCCACAAGAACACAATCATGTCTTCCTTCAGAAACAAGCATTCGTCATGGTTGCTTTGTTGGAACCCATCATCAAGTAAGGCCTGTTTCAACTTCAGATACCACAACCGAGGGGCCACGGACAAACCATACAGACTCTTCAACAGTTGGAGGCATGTTGGTACGGATGACGTTGAGTGGTACCCTTTTGGAATTTGGATCCAGATTGGCTCGTCGAGCTCGGCCTGCACGAAGGCATTACTGAAATCGACACACACCATTACCCAACCGAGGGTAAGGGCCAAAACCAAAACAATCCGAATGGTGGTCCATGAGACGACAGGTGAGTACGTCTCGAATGTTCCTTTTTAAAGGTCACCTTTGACACAGTATCTTGCCTTATACTTTTTCATAGTGCCGTCAGGGTGCCTCTTCCTCTTGAATACCCACGTGCCAGGAATGATTCTTGTCTTTGCTTTGCTTGCAGGGACTTCATTCCATGTTCCCTTTTCGGTTAACTCATCAATTTCCCTGTTTGCAGCCTTGCACCATTCCAAATATTCGTCAGTTGCCATTGCTTCTTGGTAAGACAAGGTGTCAGGATCACTTTTAGCAGCCTTAAGCATAGTAGGAGACGGTGGTGTACCAAAACTTGCTGTAGATGATGCCATCCATGCGTTGAGAAACGGTGAAACGGAGAAGCGAAAGGCAGCCGTCATAGTTTCAATGAGTCTCGTTGTAGGTTTGCGTTCTCGACCGGAGCGACGTACTGGTGGTGGAGTAGACTCCCTCTGACGAGAAGATGGCGGAGTCTTGGGCGATGGTGTCACGGTAACAGCTGGTGTGGGTGATGGAGTCTCAACTGGATCAACACTTGGTTCACTCTCCCTCTGAACCGACGAAACGGGGACGAGATCGGAGACAGGTGGCTCAGCGAAGCTCACCTTGCGCGGACTCGTGTCGTGAGGAGGCTCAACAGACTCAGACTGTGCAACGGGAGTAGGCACGGACAGCGTGACAGTCGGAAAAGGTGTTGCCGGTGTGACTGTGTCAAGGGACTGGAGGCACGTGCTGGTAAAGGTGGCACGGTTAGGGGAACGATTGGGGACGTGTGATCGATGGCTTCAGAGATCTTTTCGACATTTTGCGAGTGACGGTGAAAGGATGTTGCATCCGAAACAGAATACCAGTCCTCGGAGTCATCGCCATCACAACTCTCGTATCCTGGTGCATGTAGATGGTTTGACAAGTCGCCAAAGATCTTGGTCAGGACAGCGTCGGCGGTAGCGGCTCGATCAGAAGAATCAGTGGCGGTGACGGTTGCAAACCAGTCATCAAAGATCAAGTGATACTGGGGAGTAATGGCACCGGTCTCAAGGTTCAGAACGAGTGGCGAAGAATGGGCGTGTTGGTTGCTGAACCCGACAAACATTCCACGAGTCGACCTTGGTTTCCAGCGAGGGATCTTCTTTCCGTCAGCGTTGGTCTTGTCCAACACATAGACCGGCGATCCCCAAACGTGACAATCATGGAAACGACGTTGCTCCCATCGGGTCCTGGTGAACAAGTCAAAGGGGCTGATTCCAGTGTCAGTGTTGGGAAGTCGATTGAAGAGGAAGACGGCATGTTGGACGGCCATGGGCCACAGCGACGGATCCGCCACGTCGACCCAATGGATGCTTGAGTGCATCATCATCGTCCGACTGATCGACATGATCGTCTGGATGGCCCGTTCGGCCACACCGTTGTGATGGTGCGCTCCAACTCCGGCATACAAAGTGATTTGCCGAAATTGTTTGAGATGGTCGGTGTATTTGGCCGAAGTGAATGCGCTCCCATTGTCGGTGTGATACTGTTGGACCACAACACCAACATCACTGCAATGCTTCTCGAAGGCGTCCTTGGCTTTCAACGTTTCGTGCGTGTTAAGGTGCGTCTGAAACGCGACAAAGATATAGCCGCTTGCATGATCAACAAAAAATGCATCCTCCTGAGTACATCTTGTCTTCTTTTGTCTTTCCTTTTGATGTAAACAGACGACCCTTGGTTGAATTCACAAAATGGTCGGCGGACACACACTGTCCAGCAAACAAGTTCTCTCGTTTCAAAGCTCCTTCGTTGTCTTGGATCTTGATCGTCTTCTGTCCTGGACTTGAACGTAGCTTCTGTCGACCGTATTGGCACGCAGCGCATAAAGGAGGAGTGACCAATTTACAAATGGCAGTGTGCAATCGTTTGGCAGATTCGGTGGCAGCCAAAACTCCGCTTCGAAACAACATTTGCAATTTTCGAAAGCTCACATGCCCAAGACGGTAGTGCCACTTGAGCCATTCCTTTGAAGGGGCGGATAGGTTCAGATTGGCATCGTCAACACACGAGACGGTGTTTGCCATTGCTCGTGTTGCTTTCTTGATTCCTTTGTCCGTGTACCCGTAACACTGAGGTAAGTTGTTTTCTGGGTCAATGTGGACTCGGATACTGCGTCGCTTTGGGTCGTCTTTGATGCCTGACAGTCTCACACTAGAGTTGGTTTGAGTGATCGATTCACCTGGATAGGTTTGCAGCAGATGTGTCGTGCTCAACAGACGGATCGTTGACAATGGCACATAGAGTGCAGGCAGAACAAAGGTACGCAATCCACCACTTTCGTCCATCATAGACCACTTGACATGCCCTGTTCCCTCAACTTTCACTTCTTGTGCGACTCCACTCAATTGCATTTCTTCATCTTCAAGTGGTTCAATTGGTCCAACAAAGTCTTCCTTGCAGAATGAAACAGCTGTGCTTGCACCCGAGTCCCAAACAATCGGGAACATGGTCGAGTCGGTCATGGAACCACGAAACTTGGATGGAGCTTGGAGAGCCATCTTGAGAGCGGCACTGTAGTGTTTGATTGCACTACATGCCATGAGCTTCGAAGGTTAACTCTTGCGCGCGCTTCCAAGGTTGAGTTCGTTCTCATCTTTCCTTTTACTCTTGTTCTTGTTCCATTTGTTTTTCTTGTTTGTCTTGTTCGGTTGAAACTTCCTCTGCCGTGCTTCGTTCCATTTTGACAGCTTGTGTAGTTCGTTGAACACTTTCGCTGCTGCCACGCATGCCATTCGGAGATGCTCTGAGTCCAGCAATGAGTCGGGGTGATTTGGTGAACGGTATCGGTCTCGCTCAGGTTTCTTCAAGATGTACTCATACATCTTCCTCTGTCGGTATTCGTATTGCTCGGTGAATGTGCGAAAAGGGTGGTCGAGGATGTACGGTCTTGTCGGGAGCTCATCTTTTGATCGATACGTGATCGAAATTGACGGCTGGTCTGGGTTCCGAACGAATTTGTCTTGACAATCAACCGGAATGGAGCTGATGCCATAACATGGTGGATGACCAGTTGGCTGCTTCCTCTCTCCCTCTCGTGAGGCAAAAGATGAGGAGGGGAACAGAGTCGGTTCAATGAGACGCCAAAAGGGTGTCCAGGGGATCGTTTGGTCTTGACTTGGTGGGCCGTAGAACCAAGACTGGGCACGGGCTTCCAGTTTAGGGCAAAGAGAGGTCACACACAGGGCCAACGAGAACCAACAAAACAGAACCGGTAGGTGGCAACCAAGACGCCAAAGGAGGCGGGCCACAAACGAAAGGCACGGATAACCGAGAGCTTCACACGACAATAAAACAGAAAGGCAACCCAACAATCATAACTTGAGGCGCTTGCCAAGGGACCACGCGGTAGACTTGGAAACGTGGTGGGGTGGCACATAGTTCGGAGGCAAATAAGGCCGTTGGAGACAACGAAGATGGGGTGGCAACGGCTTGGGGCGAGGCACTGGTGGTGGTCGTGGGCGTTGTGCATGGAAGCGACGACGATGAAACTTCTTCTTCTTCTTCTTGTTCGGCTTCGGCTGGGGCTTGGCCTTGGATGGAACAGCACGAGGACGACGGGAAGGGACACGAGGACTTGGGGAACGACGAGTGCAGAAAGACACTGTACGAGGCACAGGCACATGATCAAAGGGAACAGAGTTGAAGGCATCGGAGAAATCGACGGGAGTGACCTTCAGCTTGGGATGCTTGAGGAAACAGAGATAAGTGGCATGTAGATCAGTACGTGGCTTCTTGGTCGGAGGCATGGGCGACGACGAGAGTTCAACGGCATGGTCACTTGGTTGGGGCTCCGCAGGGGGTGGTTTTGAGTCAGGAGCGTCAGAAGGAGTGGAGGACGCAGCATCGAAAACTGGTAGGGGAGTGTTGGCCAAATGCCAAACTGCATCGTGCGTGGTAGACAAAAGGGGACGACGGTCTTGGTAGGGAGAACCGAAAGTCATTTCTTGATCTAACACATATAGCCAAATCTGTTTCAAACGTGTCTGATGGAGGGGAATCTTGTCTAGTAGGTCCTGTCGCAAGGCAGAATCTGGTTCTTTCACACAAGCCGTGTGGAGATGAAGTAAGTACTCGGAAGCTGTGGAGAGCATGACATGAAGTTCGTCCGGAGAGGCGGGCGCTTGAGTCTTGGGGTCGGTTAAGTCACCGGTGAGATCCAAATTTTCCAGAAGGGCTGTACAGGCATCGTACACGAATTCACTGGAGAGAACCTTGTCACGTTGAGACAAAGGTGGTTCGTGCACAGAAGTGGGGGAACGTGGAGACTGTGCCGAATCGTGTACGGCAGACGTGTCACAGTCGTGCTTGAGTGAAGCGGAAGGTACTTCACCGCATAGTTTGGCATCGTCGTCTTTCGAGGTGTCAGGGGAAGACGACGGATCTTCAAATTGAACGGAGGGACGGGCAACAGAAGGGAAGGCAGCAGGCATGGCTTGGAGGGTTGTTGCTGAAGGCTTGGAGTCCATCACCGGATCATCAACATTGGTCCAAGACATGGTAGAGTCATGGGAGTTGGCATCATCGTCGGCTTTTGGAGCAGCAGCATCCAAAGAGAGCAAGTCGGTGCTCGAATTGTCGGCAGCGAAATCATCATCATTGTCCATCGCCCATGCAGGAACAAGGTCGTTGCCATGGAAGACATGGACATCGTTGGAAGCTTGGTCGGGCAAGGCATCTGCGTTGACATGGTCGTCGTCTTCAGCGGAGTCATTGCTGAAGTTGTCCCAGAACGAGTCTGGGACAGAGCTACCAGCGGAAGAGGAGTCGGGTTCAACGGGTGGACTTGCGGCGCGGACGCTTCGGATGGGCGAGTACAAGGGAAAACGGGTGGCCCAGGCAGATACATCGGTGCAAAACGTGTTGGCTTGAGGTTTGGGGCGCTGCGGCTTCTTGTTGTTCTTGCCCATGCCACTGCAATGCTGTTCAGAGGTATGGTTGGTGGTCCAACGACGACAGACACCACACCAATAGTACGTGACACCGTCAACAGCTCGTGTGGATTCGTTGGGGTCAGTCGGTGGGACACGACGCCAGTTGGTCGATCCACTTGAGCGGTTGGAACTGCGGCTGTTGTTGTCGCTCTGGGATCGGTTGGAGCGATGGTTGGATTGATTGCCGGAGGAACAGGAGCGATTGCTTGACGACTGGAATGAGTTGGACTTTTTTTCGGGCGATTCGATTGACGGCTTGTCATGTGCTGCTGGAGAGCAAGAGTTTGCACAGTGGACAAGTTGGAGAAGGCTCGGGCAGGAGTCTTGGAGTCTCGATTCGAAACGGCGGGCGACCAACGTCCTTTAGCTACATCAGTAACGTAGAGATCGTCAGCAATACGGCAGATATCATCGTAGGAGATACCATCGGCTTCCATAGCACGTTGTTGGTCATCGTGGTGCTTGTAGCGGATATCCAAAATCTTGGAGTGGACCTTGGAGTGGAGCTGGAGAAGGGACTGCTTGTAGAACTCACTTCCATCTGCGAGCAAGAACGACTCGAGAATGGTAAGGACAAGCGACTGCTCGAAGAAACTGGCTGCAACTAAATCATCACACGACTCGCGAGTAGTCTGGGCCATAGTCGTGATGTTCTGTCCAGAGTAGAGGAACGGCGTGCGTGACTTGATATCTTGCTTGAGCTTGTCGTACTTATCAACGGAGTCCGTTTGGACAACCGTGATCAAAATCATCCATGCTTCAAGAAAACACATGTCAGGCTTGAGACAATTCTTCACTTGTTGCACGAGCCGCGAATCCAGAGAGGCCTTAAACATTTGAATGGCAGCAGTGTCATTCTGCACATCGTAGCTGTCATACTTCTTCTTCTGGGTGGCAGCAACGGTAGAAACATACTCAGCGGTGAAGCGAGTGTGCTCGGAGATGATGTTGCGCATCACAGTCGGATCGGCAGGGTCAACAAGGTAAGTTATGGTGTCCATACCCCGAATCTCCAGTGTCTCCTTGATATCTTTCATAAACTGATTCAGATTATGTCCTTTCTTGAACAGGTGCGGTAGTCCGGCACATCGGGCTTCAAAGGCGGAAGCATCCTTGGCGAAGCGTCGTTGAAAGGGGGTCTTGTCGTGGGTGGCAGCGGACGAATCAAGGCCAGTCCAGGTGGCATTCGGCTTACCACCAGTCCAAACGGCCCATTTGGTTTCATCGGTCTGAATCAGATCGCCCATGATGGGTTTCGTCGGACGGAAGGTAGTGGTTGTTGGCGGAGGAGGTGGTGCAGGAGCAGACATGTTTGGCTCAACAATCAACGGTATCTCAACAATCTCTGGCTCGTTGTCTTCGGCGGCGGAATTGTCGGTCAAAAGGATTTCTTCTTCGTCGTATTTGGGGAAGGAGAAACTGCCAAGGCTGTAGGTCGGAGACTCTTGTTGGTCCGACAGCTTGGAAGGAGGCTACCAGTTGGCTGGTGCAAGGGAACGGTTCGGGAACGGGCTCTCGGTGCGAGGCAAAGGGAAGGAGATGCTGCGTCGACTCAACAATCTCCAGGGCGACAAAAGGAAGCGCAAGCAATTGTTAGAAACAACAATTGGGCTCAATAACCAATCAGTGTACGCAAGTAAACTAGGCAATACCACTGGGCTCGCTACAGAGTTGATCAGTCCTCTGCAGCAAGTTGGACGAACAAGTTGCTTTAGCAAAGTTGTTCTGATGATATTATAAGGTTGTTTATTCTAGAACTTTGCTTTTTCAAGGTCGTCTATTCATTCGTTCCTTGTCTGGTTCATTTCATCCATGACTTGACCTAAATCATAGGAACATTAGACTCCCGCATGGTTATGTTAGGAAATCCATGGGAGGGTAGTTTTCCCACGGGTTAGTTCGTTGGCGGTCAGACCTCTCCGAGATCTTCCCGTCCTTGTTAACTCTGACTAGCTCCAATGGACACGAATTTCGAAACCTTTCGACGTCAGGTGATTCGCAATGTGGCCATTATTGCCCACGTCGATCATGGCAAGACAACCATGGTTGACAAGTTGTTGGTGGCAGCCAAACAAAGTTATGACCCAACGTCCGCCGAAGCCTTGTCTCGTCTCATGGATTCGGGCGATTTGGAAAAGGAGCGAGGAATTACCATCACATCCAAAGTCACAAAAGTTCCCTACCAGACCTTGGATGGTGCCTCCATGGTTCTCAACATTGTCGATACACCCGGTCATTCTGATTTTTCTGGAGAAGTGGATCAGACGAGGGCAGTGCTGTCGTCTCACCACATCAGGTGAAACAAATGGTGCCAAAGTAGCTCCAGAAACAGCTTCATACAGAATAGCTGCATCATTCTCTTGACCAGACACATTCAAAGCTGTTTCTGCGTAGGTTGAGTGCATATTTGATGCTGTATTGGTTTGTCGGGACTGGTCGGTCTCTTGACGTGTTCCTGTGATTGTGTCAAAAAAGTGTTGCCAATGGTCCCCAGTATACTCCTTCATCCTTTCAGTCTCTTCCTCCTTCCATTCTTTATTGAAGATTGGTTTGGATAGAAAGTAGAACCATTGCCTAGCATTTCTCTCCTTCTTTTCATGGTTCACAACGACATTGTGCCGTTGTGCCAGGACCCGTTCATGGTCACAAAAATATCTACGGAAGACTCTGATGAGTGTGTCTTCTGTTGTTTCAGGCATCAATTCTTCATGAGCAATGAGGTACTCAAGCCATGCGTTGGAAGAGACCCAATGGTCAAGAAGAGGGGGAAGACCTCGTTTACGTCGTAGGGATCTCGTGATGGCTTCGGAAACATCACTTTTTTAAGCTCATTTCAAAAACCCCCGTGCACAAAATGGCATAAAATGACGAAATCCTTAACCCTATACGGCCCCTTAGCATTTGGAAGACGTGCAGTCAAATCGATGACCCAGCCCTTAAGTTATCGGGCACGCGGAACATGGGCGGAGCATGGATATGGGGGAGCAATGCATGCTCCACGATGCATGCTCCGCGCGTCTATATTATCGGTGGGCGGATGCAGAGATGCGGAGCATGCGCGGCGCGCGCGCTCAAAATCCTCGACCGTCACGGAAACGCGTATGGGTCGCCATAAGTATGGAAGCGAAAAGGAAAGAGAAGAGCAACTTTGGGAAGACGATGGCAAGCAAAGGGGTGGTTTCCGGACACAATAATCATTCCCTTTATAGACTACGCGTTTAGTACCTAATGACAAAACCCTAAAAAATGACATTTTTTTTGTACACATTAAGGTTTCTAGAAATTCGACCATTGTTGTCGGCCGTTCTCGACCGATTGCTGAGCACCATGGGTCAAGTAAGGCCTCTAAACTCCCAACAATAGTGTTCTCAGAAAGTATGTAGCTCCATCTTTGAGTTGGTTGTGGTTGTGGCATCCAAAAAAGAGCCAGAGCAGAAGGCAAATTTTGGTGAGATTCGTGTCATTTTGTGTCATCGACGTCTTCTGCCATACAACTCACCATTTCCTTGCTTGCTTTTGTTGAATCCTAACCCAGGGCTTCTTAGTGGATCACAACAGTTGATATTGTGCAAATAGCCTGCCCAAGGCACCTTGCACAAGGGATTGGTTGCTGGCCGATGCGCCCATCAAAAACAACAAAACTCACCAATCAACCAATATCGAACCGCAACGGCAACCACAACCACAACTACAACAATTACCAAAACAGTGTTGGGCTTGTCGATGGCTTAACCTTGTCTTCATTGATGATGGTCCAGTCTCTACTTACTGGTCGATTGACGGGGGAGTAGTGGTGGCGAATTGCAGGGGGGACGACGACGATTCGCCGCTGCTGTTGGGCGTCGTTGTCGTGTCAAGGACGGGAGAAGATGCACAACAGGATGGTTCATCTTGGATGGCCAACATTCCCATGTCATCTGATGCTGTCTATTGTTTCGGGTCACATTTGCCAAGAATTTCAAATCCAATGTGGGGGTTGGTTCCTTGTGTACGTAGGATGCAAGAAGGTGGTTGGACTGTTTGGAGTGGTGGTGGTGGTTTCAGTCGTAGGTGTATTGGTGAAGGAACCCATGAGAGACGACAACAAGCTGGTGGAAGACACAGACAATCAGAGATTGTGCTTTTTGTGCAAGGCACTGCAGTGGCAGAGGATGTCAGTCGTTGTCCGGCGGCGGCTCTTCGTTGAGCTCGGATGGCAAGACGACTTATAACCATGCAAAAGTCTACGTTCACTAGATTAAAATAAACACAATCAAGTTCAGATTCTTACGAACAATTCAAATTACACAAAGGCTAAACCTGTCTCTTGAGGCCAATTGCACATTCCATTATGGCAGGCTGTCTTGAAAGTCTTCCGACCATTCGTAGACATTTTGAGAGTGATCACCATCGGGTTCATAGTCATTTGGGTGTTGAGAGACCAGTGGGTTGAAATAACAATCTTACCCTTGGTAACAGATCCACCCTTGGAGCAGATTTTCTTGTCGTATGCCTGATTTATGTAGAAAAAGGGAACGACAAGGTCAGGCAAGGTATGCTAATCTGTTTTCTCTCGACCAAAAGCACGGATTGAGAGAATGTTGTCTGGTGCAGAACGCTGTACCAAGAGCATACCACGATCAACAATCAGACGCCCATCATCATCGCCTGGTCTTGAAGGAATGTCGTTTTTCACATAGACATTCACGTCCGGTTCGGCAAACAGAGTGGAGCTCTCGCCTGGTCGGCGTTCTTGTCCCTGTTCAGGAATGATATAAAAACCATTTGGCAACTGCATTATTCTTTTATATATCCAAAGCTGCAGTATATTGTGCGTGAGAGAGAGGAATGGAAATGCGATTCTATTCTTGATCTCAACAAGTTGACTTACCTCTTCTTTTGTGACCTCTCAATCGCTGCAGAAGATGAGGTGGGAAGCGTTTCGAGTCTTGTCGAGTTTGACGAACACGTCCCACGTCCCACGCCTGCAGGCCAGCAATTCTTGGCGCCAGTTGGCGGACTGTTGTCTGTTCAACTAGGTATTCTGTAGTTTTGTATGAGTGACTCGTGAATTGTGAAGCTCTTCATGTGAGTGATGAACGTTTGCCATGTTCTCACAAAAGGAAGCACAGCAGAAAACGGCACGCTTTTGTCCATTTTATCAGAATCATCCATCATGTCTGAATTTGTTGGAGGCCGTCGCCTCAGTGTCCGTAACAAGAACCGAGTGAACACCAAGGAGGTTACCAACAAGAAGAAGGACGTAGTGGCTGGTAAGAATAAGGTTGTGGACTCTTCGGCCAGTGCTCCGATTGCAGCTTGTGCCAGGGCTCCGATTGCAGCTGCTGGTGGTGCTATTAATCAGGCCGCAGAGAAGAAGCGGACCAAGAAGGGTAGAGCAATGCCTGCAGCCAAAGAAGTCATTGATTTAATGACTCCACCGCCAAAGAAAACCAGCGCATGTGGATCCAAGAAGACTGCTACTTCCAACAACTCTTCCCCCTACACAAACAACATCAAGCTGGATCTTGCTCAAGAAATCACGGAAGGCATTGCTGTGATTGATTTAACTGATGATATCAGTTCTCCTGCGCTGATTGATTTAACTGGTGATGACGTCCAGAAGACCAACAACAAGAAGCATGCTGGTGGTGGTCAGGATAATGTTAATGCATCTGTGGAGAAGGCTGTTTCGTTTGCACAGAAGCATATCAAGATCGAAACGAATGACAGTTTGGATTCTGGTGAAAGCAGTGTGGCTTCCATGGAGAGTGACCTTTAATTTCAGTTTGCCGAAACTCAGGACCAAATGCTGTCTAGTCCTTTCTGAAACGAAAACTCTGGTATGTCAATGCACGAGCAAGCCATGGTGAAATGGCAAACTAGGTAGCTAAGCTTAGATATGAGTCAGAACGTTTTTATGGGTCACCAGGTCCCCTTTGTGGATATTTCTATAGTGCCGACTTGGGTTGGTGGACACGACGATGATCCAATGTCATCCGGAGAATAGCCATCTGTGCACAGGCAAGTGAAACAGTGTGTTAGACGTTATGGTACAGTATGTATATGGTCAATGGTAGGCAGGCCAACAATCCCCGATTGGATGTTCCCACGAAGAAACATAGATGTGAGGAGCCATCATCATCCAGTGCGCCCGCCCTGGGACTGGGACCACAAAACACCCCCCAACAAGACCAAAATCCCCCAGGTTCTACATTTTCAACCACAGTCAGTCACACACGACCTGACAGGCTTGGCACCGTTGGAATCAAATTTTGAAGAGAAATCTCGTTCCCTCGTCGTCCAACATGATAGGATGACAATGGCACTTGGAGGCAGCAACTGCAGGTGCACCTTGTTGTCACGGATAAAGGAATCGGAGATGCTGATTGTTGTTTGGGGGTCAGCCCAATGATGGATTCACGCCTCCCACATGGAATCAACCCGTCCATCCCATGCCAAACATGTGTATGTGTGATGACCCAGCATAAACCCAAACGTGACCGAGATGGCGCCACACGTGATGGTGGGATGACGGGTGACAGACCAAAATGCAGAAGATACCATGGTGGACAATGTCATGTTAAAGAGCGTTCAAAAGGCTGTGGAGATATCACGCCTTGTCCCCGGCACAAGTCTGTCGGGAGAAGATGCCATGACAATGGTTGGCATCAGTGCAGAGCAGTTGCAAGGATCAAAAACCTTGTTCGCAGCACTTCAAGAGGCATCATCTGTTAAAGATGGAGAGCCAGACTATTCAACTGACTCAGATTCCATGCAGTACAGAGCAACAATTCTGTTCAACTTTGCAACATTCAACCCGGGTAACAAGTTCCATCCTCAACGGAAGACTCTTTCAGAAATGATGCGACTTGCTGGGTATCCCCATCCAGACACAAAGGGTGGCTCTACTGTCTACAAGCGCTGCCAACGACAGCTACAAAATGAAGGATTCATCCCCAAACCCATTCGACGCAACAAAAATAATACTCGACACTGTCACCACCGCAACCAGAATGGCGAGGGATATCAACATAACAACCAGGACAGCCACAGATCCAATGATCCTGTCAACATGCTCATTAATGTTGATGCGGAGGAGTGGGGTGATGAGCAGGTTCTAGCATCACCACTCACACAAACTGCATGTGGCAACTCAACAACAACAGAAAATACAACGGAATCAAGCAACAACCGTGACATACCACGCATTCGTCTCCTCAACAAAGACAATGGGTCAGTTTTGTCAGCCATTAGTTCGGCATGCAACAGCACTGCCCATCGCAAGACATCCCAGCAAGCACACGCACAAGTCCGTGCGAAAAAGGAATTGGATGATCTGCGGAAAGTTGCTCACAAGGTTGGGACGGTGCTTCTCAACTGTTCCAAGAATGGGGAGATTCCGCTGGAGAGGACTTTCACGAAAGATCACTGCGCCGAAAAGGTCAGTGACATCTTTGGTGTGAGATTTCCCAACGGCAAGACTATGCAGCTTGTTTCGGGACGATCCCTTGAGAGTGCAGTGCAACAAGGGCAGGTTGGTGTCTCGCCAGCAAGGAGAGGACGAAGAAGTGTGATCCCAGAGAAAGAGTACAATGATATTGCTACTCTTCTGCATACATGCTTGGCATTGGAGCAAGCAAATGTGGACATTCGTCTCAGCAGGTCAGAATGCATTTCGTTAGTTGGTGCCGTTGTAAATAGCAAGTACGACCTTGATGACACTGTATTCTACCGGCGGATCACGCAGGACAATGCACGCATGAACAACGTTGGAGCATGTGACCAACAAGATGCACGACGTGTTCGTTGGCTGACCTACCAAGCCCAGGAACAGCACTATAAGAATTGGGAGCACTTTGTGGTAGATAACGGCTTTGCTAAATGGCCTATGAATGATCAAGAACGCAAAGCGCATGGAAATGTGATCTTCCAAGACACATCCAAAATTTTGCAGCCGGATGAGATGGCGTTCACCCTCAATGGTGAGGACGAACATGCAGGTGGACGCCCTTCACTTGTCTACACTGTGCACTCCATTCCTGATGCTGGGGAGCCAGTGTTACGCTCCAGTCTAAAATGTACAATCCTTGCGTGTGTGACATTTGCAGACGAGGCAATTCCACCACTCATAATATTCCCGACATCAGCAAAAGACAAGGTGAAGGTGAACCCAGCTATGCTTCAAGGGTTCCAGCAGATTTGCGGACAATGGGGGTTCAATCGCACGCAAAACTTCGTTGATGCAACAATTGCATACACACCAAAAGGTGGTATGACAAGTGAACTGTGGGCCAAATGGAGCTTACAGGTATTGGTAAAGATCTTCCCCGATGCGAGTCCTGCCAATCCCTATCTGGTTAAGCTCGACAGTGGGACTGGGCGTGGAAGCTTCGGAGCCGCCAGCGCTTCTTTTACTGCACGAGCAAGGGATATGGGGTTCTTTTTTTACCCCGGGCTTCCAAATGGAACTGAGATTGGTCAAGAGATGGACCAGATCTTTGGTCCAATGAAAAAGGTTCTGTACGAGAACCGTGATCTTTTGTACAAGGAGCGTCTTCTTATCGAGGGGGCTGGGAAAGCGACGCTCCCCCTCGATGATATTGGCTACATCCTTTTTGGTGGTGATGTACCATTGCCAAATGGTCAGCTGATCCACCTAAAGGCCGCTTTCACCATGGGCCTTCGTCCAGAAAACATCCGAAGCGCCCGTGAAAAGTGTGGCTACTGCCCGGCGACTCGCAATGCTCTCAAGAGTGACAGGCTTCGTCATGAGATTGTTGAGACGGAAGGTACTGAAGTTGAGAGCGGTGATCCCTACAGCTCTCTCATCTCAATGATGGAGCAGGACAATCACCATGCAGCCGAAGCCTTGATTGCAGCCGGCTATTCCGAGACGGCTGTGAATTCCTTGCGTCGGGATGCACCTCGCATCACTGAAGCACAGGTGTCTGGGCGCAATGCAGTTTCAACGATGCAAAATACAAGAGAGCGCCAGGACCTTCTTGGCACTGTGAAGACAGCTGGGCAGTTCTTTCGGTATACCATGGGTGGGGATGCATTGAACTGCACCGATATGCTCCTCGCCTATGCACGGGCCAACATGGAGGAAGAGCATAAGTCGATGCTGAAACGGAAAGAACTTGCCAGTAAGTTCCAACCAATCAAAGAAAAATTTGATGCACTGATTGCATCGGGTCGTCCTATTCAATCAAACCCCGACTAGCGCATTTTTATTAGGTACAAGCAAGGGCTCAAGTCACCGAGAGGAGAGGCCCTTGGCAATATGACCAACTCTCGATTGAAAGAGCTTTATGAAAAATACAAGAACATGGCCGTTCCCTCGAATGTAGTTTGGACGGAACGTGACGAGCAAAAGCTCTCACAACTTGAGTCTGGCCAGATCAACTCATATTCAGAGTCTGCCTTGTATAGCCGTGCTGTCCAAGCAAACGATGCATTCTTGGTTGGCCAACTCCAAAAGCAATCAACTGAAAGGATGGAACATATTCTCTCGACAGTCTTTGGCTCTATTCCAGAGCAAGAGCTTCGTCGAATTCATTCGTTTTTGGGCACAATCCTTGGGATTGACGGTGCAGCAGTGACAGGGAGGCCATTCAGCAACCTGGATCATCCATCTGCTGATGATCATGATGATGCTGGAGGCTTGGATTCTGCTGGCACCCTGAATGACGGCACTGCTGCTGAGGAGGAGGATGTCTTGGATGCTGCTGGTGGTAGCCTGGTGGACGATGGCACTGCTGCTGAAGAGGATGATGTCTTGGACTCTGCTGGTGGTAGCCTGGTGGACGATGGCACTGCTGCTGAGGAGGAGGATGTCTTGAACTTCTTGGATACCACCGCTGATGCTGGTGGGGACTTGAACTTCTTGGACACCACCACCGATGATGGTAGCCTCGATGCTGCTGCAGAAGATGCAGGAGGCGTAGACTTCGACTCCACCAGCACTGACGATGGTGGTCTGGACGAGCCTCACTCTGTCACTGATGACGACAACAATACACAAGAACACAATGAGAGTACCAGCGCCACTGACCATGTTGATCGGCTTGACCATAGATGCACAAATAATTGTGACGAGAACAGGGAGGACTGCATGGGTGAAATGGAATCTGCCGAGAGCAATCAACAGTGGGATTTTGTCCAACCCAAACACCCAGCTACGTTGGGTGTTGATGGCAAGTACAAGCGCCCGCAAGGTGGTGCTCCCAAGGGATGTGTTTGGGACAACGATTCTGGTTTGTGGAAGAAAAATGTTGAAAACCACATGTAACCAATTGTCCTCGGATGTCGAGACTCATCTTTCCCAGCAGCACTGCATATCTACATATTCTAGTATTCGTCGACTCCCTAAGCAATATAAAAGCCTCTGATTATTTGAATAACACTAATCAATGAGTTATTATAACAGACTCTCTCTCTCTCTTGTTGCGCGTCCGCGCATGTCGATTCTGTACCAGCGTCTGCGGCTCCGGTTCATCCAAGCGAGCGTCAAACGCACCGTGCCATTTCTGGATTCCTGGTGTTCTCCAGAACACCCCACGACAGAGGGAATTGTACTGTTATTTGTGAACCAAATCCACGGTCCTCCTGGGGTTTGTGTGTCTGCGGTGATCCATCTACATGAAAACGTGTTGTATCCATTCCAATCATGTCTTTTGTCGTTTGGCACCCATTGCTTTGTTGTTGTTTCCACAAGCAGAGGTTGTCATGCTCCATCTACATGAAAACGTGTTGTATCCATTCCAATCATGTCTTTTGTCGTTTGGCACCCATGGCTTCGTTGTTTTGCTTTGTTGTTGTTTCCACAAGCAGAGGTTGTCATGGAGTCGAGCGACACGGTATCCTGGTGCGTTTTTTTTGTGGGAATTGGCACTTGTCGTGCATTCCTATGTGGTGTGTTTGGTGATGCCTCCTGTCAGTGAGTTCTCGTCCCGACAACTACTGCTACTAGTAGTACGAGGACGCCGACAGGCACACAAGAGGGCCGGGAGGGGTCGGACCAAACTGTACATGGTATCGAGTTGGGGGGAACACACGGCCGCCCATTGAAAATTGTACAAGCCCATCACAGGATCGTGACATTCCAAGGCTCGAGGATAGGCGGCAATCAGGGGTGCAATACTGGCATGCCAACCCAGGCATGGGTCAAGGGCAATCGACCATCCTTGGCATCTACCATCAAGGCACTCCGAGGACCCCGTTCCAACAAGAGTTGAACGACCAATTCTTGGACGCAAGTACTTATGGTCGAACTGGGCGGCGGCTCGTCTTGGTCGTTTTCTTCGTCGTCATTCTCTTGTTGGTGGCGTGACGAAACCATGCGTTCCAAAAAGGCCGAATGCTGCTGTTGAAGATGTGCTCTCTGTCTAGCCTCTTGGCGAATCAACTTGTCCACCACCATGACCAAGATTCGACACGAGACCAGCAGCAATAGCCAATCTCTCGCCTTGTATCGTCACTGCTCAATGTCTTGGATCGATTCCTCGTTCTCACATCAAAACTTGTGGATCATGAGAAAAACACACTTCCACATGGTGATGTCAATTCCTTTCTTCTATCTACGGCGGTGGAGGTGTCGCTCTCTTTCCTTGGACGGTATCTTGGTACTGCTTGAATTCCAAAGAACAAAAAAAAACTTTTTTTTAAAAAAACCTAAATTTTCCGTGTCATTTGATGAAAATGACGCATTTTGTCATTAGGTATTAAACGTGTACTTATCATTTAGAGTATCCATTGTACATTTCACCTGTTGTTCTGTTGGCCCTACGAGCTCATGTGGGAAAGACACGTCAATTTCCATGCTCTATGGAAACACAACCTCCACCATGAGGATGGAAAAGACTCCTAAAGAGCAAGGAAGCAACAGTTGGCCGACTATATGTACTTGTCTGCAATACTAGTGCCTAGATAGACTCTGTCGTCTCTTTTGTCAAGGATAAATCCATCATCGAAGGACTTTGACTGTTCGACGCATTGAGGGTGTGGTGTGTGGGTGCGTGATTTTGCTTCCAACCTTGCTCCACCTGTCTTATTCGGGTCGTGGGAACAAACCCGGATATGGGAAATCTTTGGGGGTTTCACTGTTTACATGGTTAATATTTTGGGGTTCCTTACATTAGTGGTTTAGCCAATCTTTGGGGGTTTTACTGTTTACATGGTAACTATTTTGGGGATCCTTACATTAGTGGTTTAGCCTTATAATATCTTTAATTTGCACGTTGAATAAGGTATCGACTGGAACAAGACAGTTTATCAGACCCACTGCAGTATTGAGAAGGAGTAAACGAAGTGAACTACAGGAATATGGTAACGAATACTAGAGCTACGACGAAGAATCCACCGGAAACAAGCCCTGAAGGGCAAGGAATGGGAACCGCTGTCCCAGCGGGGGGAGCCAGTACGGATACGGGTAGTAGAAAGATGCCCGCGAGGAAAACAGGAACGGAACGGAACCCCCCGTGGTGGTGGCACTGGTGGAAGTACTGGCGGCTCTAGTAATAGAGCCGGGGGTTCAAGTAGTGGAACGAGAGGAACAAGAAGCGCGCTGACACGGGACGACACCGCTGGAGGTGCACCAGCTGGCGGCGCCGGAGGAGGTGGTGGTAGTGGACACGGCGGTGATGGCGATGATGGTGCACCACCTCCGCCTCCCCCGATCCCACACCCGCCTGCAGGACCACCACCCGTGCTTTCGCAAGTTGGGCTGGTGTTGACCGTGTGCGGGGCAAACGCGAATGAAAGTCAAGTACTAGAAAACATAGAACGTCTTAATTCGTTACACGCCTTCGGACGAATGAGTAACGATGATGTCACGTCCTTAGCTTCAAGGTTGGAGAAACGCCCTGAACCGAACAATATAAGTCTTCCAACAAGCGTCGTGAAGAATCTTCAAGGGCTGTGTTTTTGGGCTTCCAAGGCCCGTAGACAGAGGCATGACATCACTGCCACTGATTTCGACCATGTGGTACTCTCGGATGCCCTCGACGAGATGGAAATTAAAGCAGAAACTGACAAGGCACCGGAAATTAAGCCCGAAATCCTCAAGGAAGAGATCTGGGAAGATTGGTCTCGTGAATTTCCTACCTATTTGTCCCACATAGTTGGGAAGCAACAAGCCCCACTCGATTATGTTATTAGGCCTGAAATTCAACCTGGACACATCTTTCAAACTCTCGGAGAGCAAGGATTGTACACTTACCCTCTGACTGGACCATTCTTTCACGAAGACAACAAGGTAGTGTACCGGTTGCTTAGTGACCGTGTACGCGACCAACCCGCAAGGTGGATTCAACCCTACCAGGCATCCCAGAATGGTCGAGCGGCATGGTTAGCCTTGGTAGTATATCTACTTTGACTGCTAGGAGTGCCGACGTAGAGGGGCGCGACGAGGAGGGCTTAGGACGACGAGGAGGGCAATAGCTTCGAGAAGTGGACCGCTTTAGTAAGTCCGCCTAGAAGCTATTGCCCTCCTCGTCGTCCTAAGCCCTCCTCGTCGCGCCCCTCTACGTCGACCTTACGCGGTCCACGACGAGAAGCTAATTGCCCGACGAGAAGTCTTAAGTACCGACGAGCGCGCCCCGATAAGGAGGCCTACGCGCAGTCACAGTTGAATGCTTCCACTGTAGTGAGGAGTCCGACGAGCTCGCAGCTGAAAAAAGTGACGAGCAAAAAAAACAGTCGTGGGAAAATTTACTTAAGGAAAATTATTTCTAGGCTTATCAACCTGCGCCCCACCAAGGAAGACGAGCTATAATGGTAGCACACTACGATGGGGGCGGCCAGAAAGCGAAACGTATCAACAAGGCCGAAGCTATCCTTAGTTCCGTATTTTATCACAACGAGAGGGCGTTTAGCTTCGACTCTTATTCTACCAAGCTTCTACGTGCGTTCCGCACGCTCGAAGAGACCCCTAATCGAAGCTCGAATGCAAATCAGGTCATGATCTTTCTGGACAACATCCGAATTGCAACGGCCGAGTTTGCCGTCATCAAAAGCACCGTACGAAGCAACTACAGGTCTAATTTAGATGACGCCATCGCCTATATCTCGCGTGAAGTCTCGGAACTGTACCCGAATGTCGTCGGAGGCAGTGGCACACGTCCTGGTACTCGGCACCGGTTTATCTCGGAAACACACACTGGCGAACAGTCACCCTCTTCCCGTCCACGGAATTTTGCGGGTCTCCAACAGCACAACGGTATTTTCACCTTTTACAGCGTCGACGTCACGGACGTTAGCCGCCGATTCACTTCCCAGGAGATGGCCACTCTCGGGCCCGCCGGAAAGGCGTACATCCATCAGGAACGAGCTCGGCTCCGCGGCTCAGGTGATCGTGGTGGTCGTGGTGGCGGCCGCGGCCGTGGCTACGGGCGGGGACGTGGTGATTGGGGGCGCGGTTCTGCTGCTAGTGGACGCGGCATCGGCAACATCGACGTGAATGAAAATAATGAGCCACCATCGGTCATCACAGACCCGTCTGTCGGCGGAGGTACCAATGGACATGCCGGTGGTAGTGCGGCGGGAACCGAGAATCCTGGTAGCAACGACCGTGGCAGCACCAACGGACGCAGATTTGGAGCCGGCGCATATGAGTGACGCCAGGCATCAGTGGTTACTTGTGGGGCCAGGCGTGAGGTGACCACTGACAAGATGAAAGACACAACGATGGATTGTAGCATAGGAAACATGGGAGTCAGCACTGGGAATGGGAATGTTGCATGCAACCAAATGGATACGATGGCAGACACCTCCTGTGCTGGTGTCAATTGGACACTCATGGAAACAACAGGAATGGAATACAAGGTTAGTGACTTTATGGGACAACAGGTAGGAGGTCGATACGTACCGATAGCGACATGTGCAACATGCATCCGAGAGAAAAGTACAGGAGTAGAATACATCTTAATCGGCCACCAAATGTTGTGGTTTGGTAGTGCATTAAAGAAGACTCTCTTGAATCAAAATCAAATTCGGTATTGTGGGCATGTGGTTCGCGATGACCCCACAAGGAAGGAGGACAAAGGATTTGGCATCACGGCCGACGGGTTATATATTCCCTTCGAGATACAGAGGACGACTATCTACTTTGAGTCCCGCGCGCCTCCCAAGCACGAAATTGAGACTTTACCTGCGGTGACTTTGACGCGTCAAGAGTTATGGGACCCAAAAAGTGTGGATTTGAGCTTACCCAATCGTAGCCCGCTGGATGATGCGCGTGAAGAGATCTCACTCGAAATTGGCGCGGTTTCTTGCGCATGTGATCCTGTGGTCGTGGGGCAGCGACTCGACAGCCTCAGAACGGTCGGCGGTCTCGGCTCGGACCGTCACTCGACCGTTTCACCGGAAAATCTCAGCAAGAAATGGAAGATTGGGTTGGAAACAGCGCGGAAAACCCTCCGCGTTACCACCCAACAGGGTATCCGGACAGCTGTTACGCCTAAAACGCGACAATATCGTGTTGACAACTTGGCATTGCATCGGAATCGATTGAATAGTCGGTTCTATACGGATACGCTTTTTGCTCGGACGACATCACTTTCGGGACACAAGTGTGCGCAAGTATTGACGGATGGACAGTACACGGCCGTTTACCCACTCGCTTCCAAGGCACATGTCGGCCAGGCATTGGCCCGTTTTATTGATGAAGTCGGGGTTCCGGATGGTCTGACAGAGGGTGGTTTCTTGCGCATGTGATCCTGTGGTCGTGGGGCAGCGACTCGACAGCCTCAGAACGGTCGGCGGTCTCGGCTCGGACCGTCACTCGACCGTTTCACCGGAAAATCTCAGCAAGAAATGGAAGATTGGGTTGGAAACAGCGCGGAAAACCCTCCGCGTTACCACCCAACAGGGTATCCGGACAGCTGTTACGCCTAAAACGCGACAATATCGTGTTGACAACTTGGCATTGCATCGGAATCGATTGAATAGTCGGTTCTATACGGATACGCTTTTTGCTCGGACGACATCACTTTCGGGACACAAGTGTGCGCAAGTATTGACGGATGGACAGTACACGGCCGTTTACCCACTCGCTTCCAAGGCACATGTCGGCCAGGCATTGGCCCGTTTTATTGATGAAGTCGGGGTTCCGGATGGTCTGACAGAGGGTGGTTTAGGAGATGTAGGGGTAGAAGCATTCTCCAGAGGCACGGATTTTTCAAATGAGGCAGAACGAGGGGTGCGGTTTCGTCGAACTGACGCTGGCGAGGTACTAGTGGTGGTGGAGACTCATCATCGCTGTCTTCAATTGTGTTGTCATCAGGTACGTTGGATGGCAAAGAGTCCATCTCTGCGAGATTGACAATCTCAAATTCTTCTTCTTGTTCTTCTTCAATGGATTCTAACCGCTCTTTCTTTGATTTCGCGGCAATTGCTTTGTTCCATTTGTCGTCGAGTGCTTCAAGAGTATACTCTGGTCCAGGGCACTTTCGGTCGAAGAGCCACCAATGCTCCTTTTCGAGTTCGACCTGCCAGGATCCCTTACCGTATTTCTTTTCCAATTCAACAATCCAAGAGTCGTCCCCTTCGGATTTGGCATCGTCGAAATCAATTACGGCTTGCCACGCACTTGGGTCGTACGTCAAGCAATGTACTTCGGTTTGTTTCTTGGAATGTTGGTTGGTCTTGTTCTTTTTGTTATATACAACAATATACTGCTCAGTGGTGTGGGTGGAATTCCAGTTTCCACAGATGGCACACCAGTACATCGGTTTTCCATTCCAGGTTCGTTCGTGTGGCTCACCGGGACCAGGTGGAGTGGTCCTCCATTCAGGGCCACTGGATTGCGCCGTCGTCTGTTTCGATTTGCTAACCCCCTTGTTGTTTTTGTTTTTATTGTTGTTTTCCCCTTTCTGACGACGGTTGGGATTTTGTGGACAATCTTGCTGAAGGTGAGGACCTCCGCAGATGAAGCAGGGTCCTTTGGCACCGGATTGGGTGGACTGGTGGGGTTTCCCATTGGAAGCCCCTTGATGGACCAGTGTGTTGGCTGAGACTTGTTTGTCTCGGCCCTTTCCTTGTTTAAGAAATGGAACCATGGCGTTGTGTGCTCCAAAGGTAGATGGTGGTGCTTTCTTGTCGGTGACACTGCGTTTTGCCGACCACTCACCCATCTTGACTGCCACCAGATACTTTGCGTTGGCAGTTTCGACCACGTGAGTATACAAGAGCTTGTTTTTCGCCATGTACTTGTCTGTGTCTGACTTATCCATAAAACGGATGTGCTCTACTCCATTGTTGACATCTTTATTCAGATGCTGGAGATTGAACTTGGGTGTATCAGGCCAATCGGCCTTGAGGATGTTTCGGGTCAAGGTAGCGGTTAGGCTATGGTCATAGAGACCAGCCGCGGATAGAGATCGCGCTTTGATCGCGAATGCCTTGGTAAGTTCCGTGATGTCGTGCCCAGAATATTTGTGTGGCACAAGTTTTCTCATTTCATTCTTCACCGCTTCCCAATGTTCAATACTGTCATCCGTGGTGATACGCACGATGATCATGAACAATTCGGGGAAGGTCTTGACATCTCGACTCTGATCTTCGATATCACGTCGAAAGGAGGGTTCGAGAGAGTCCAAAAGGTAATCTTGAGCGCTTGCATCGTTATTTTTATCATACTTATCATACTTCTTTGCTTGCTCTTTCATCAGCTCGCGTATTTTCTCTGTGGTGAACTTCGGATGATCCATGATGATGGTGATCATCTCTTTTGGTTCGGTTGGATTGGGAAGGTACGTAATTGTGTCCATTCCGAATTTCGTAAAGTGACGCAGTAGCTCATCTTGCAGACGTGCAAAATCGCAATTGCAGGTCCAGTGATACGGTCCAGGTACCGTTTGTCGGTAAGTGTCCGCACCTGGAGGCTACGCGTCGGTTCTTTGTCTGCCTTGTCATCTAACCCAGACCAATCGTGCTTGGGTTTTCCACCTGTCCAGGCAACAAAATCTTCGGCTTTGGTTTGAGCAAGACCTCCCATAGTTGGCTCATCTGGTTTGAAGATGATCCTACCTTCTCGTGGCGAAGTCTCGTCGTCTTGCATGGTCTTGCCTGTCTCAACAATCAACCCCTTTGGTGATCGTTTCTTCGATGCAACAACTTGCGCTCCGGTTGGTTCTTTTGTTGGTCCTATCGGCGATCCAACAATTCCTCGATCGGTGTTGTCTCCTTGGTTTTGGTCGGCGTTAGATTCGTCGACCGGTGCGTTAACGTCTGTTTCTTGGTGTGTCCCTGCCTCGGACACAAGCTCAAAGCTTCCGGCTCCACTCGAAGTCGGTGAGTCCTTGTAAATGTCCGTGGTGGTTTCTTCAACGGGATGCTCGATAGCTTCCCTGGTTTGCTAGCGATGTTGGTTTCCTGCAGAGGATGCATGCGGTCGGTTAGCCTCAATTGGGCGTAATAACCACTTACAAGATTCAATATTCAGTTAGTAAAACACGTGTTAGTTTCTCTGTTTGTATATACCAACATAGTCGTAAGATAGACGATGGGGCCCTCACCTTCTATCTACGAATTAGGCTGACTTCTACGGTGCAACAGTTGGTTTAACTTTTGCTGGTTATTAGAGAAGTGAGCTTTACATCTAGATGAAAGTGATTTCGGCTTTGTTGGCCGCTCTGTGAGAGAACGCTTCCATATGTTCTTCCAGAGCTGCCTAGGGAACAGTTCTACGATGTTCTCTTGTTCTTTGCCGTAGACAATGTACTAGGGGATACATAATGGCGCCTTTATGATTGACTTACCTTGGGGCCATGGGATGGACTTGAATACTGCATAGCTATGTCTTAGTTCAGGTAAGTGAGCGGGAAGTAAATTCGGATGCTCGCCCGGCATTGTGCAGGAGTAGGGCGAGAGTGTGGGCTTTAATCATAAACTTCCCGTGTTCGTAGGCGCAGCGCACAGCCTACATTTAGGCAGCTGCTCCAGCCGTTGGGCTAGCTGTTCCAGCCGTTGGGTCATCTGTTGGGTCAGTCGCACAGATGGCAGCTGGTTTGCTCCACGTGCCCATACACGTGTAGCGTCATGCATATAGCTATGTTGCTAGCTATTGGCAAGCTAGAGGCGAGGTAGATGCTATCTCTTAACTAGCAGCGTTCTTCTTCTTGTGCTGCTGCTGTTGGGTTTGGAGTGAAACTTTTTGCCGCTTTTGGTAGGACTTTGATGAGAACAACATTAGGGTTATGAGTATTATGGAGTGATAGGTATTTGATTGAGTACACTTGAAAAAACATTGTAAATGCATCACGCCTAAGCGCTTCAATACTCTACTTGGCAAATGATGCAGGGTCTTTGGTCTGACATGTGTCAGGTGTGCAATCGTGTAGAATGGAACTTGATGGATATCGTACAACAAGTTTTGAACTTTGGAGCAGTAAGAAATCGTGAAACAAAACGCAAGGACAGTGCAAAAGCATGGAAATGGTGTCTTTACGGCTCAATTGGGACATGGCATTTGGTGGATGCAAAAATGAGAGTTCTTTCGACGGGCCACCAGGATTGGACCAACAGAAATTGAAGAATTGAAACAGGGCCGGTCGCCATTCGACTGTCAATTACTGAGAGAAAAGAAGGAACGAATGGCAAGGGAGAAAGAAGATGAATAAAATCTTGTAAACAGAGGTTGGAGGTGCACAAGTTTCACCATTACCTGCAGCATTGATCTGCAGAACTCAAGTGTGGTTCATGATGTCGATGTGAGATTCAATACTCAGACAATTTATGGAATGCTTTTGCCACCCTTTGTCACATCATACTTCAAGATCTCATTGCGTTAGGATGACATATCCCATCCCATGCAATAGCAATCTCATTATTGCGATATCCTGCATCTGTTCACAATCAACCAACCTTTCGATGGAAACTTTCAATGGAAAGATGTCTGTGCATGATATCAGGGCTCTATCTGACGACAAGTCTGTCTTATCATCTGTAAAGCAGGAAGAAGATTACGAAGTCCCCTGCTCTCGGTGTCCAGAAGACCTCTTTCTCCTTTTTCTCAAGACTCGCTTTCCCGAAGTATCCCCTCATGAGTTTGCCAAAAGGCATCCAATCTTCTACCGTTCCCTCTTGAAACAAGCATGCATACTCCTTGGAAATAACATTCAAGATCCCTTGCTACATGTACACAGAGACAAAATAGCGGACTCTGGTTCCAAACTCTATGATACCATGGTCGACTTCAATTCGTGGCTTTATCAACAGAATAACGAATGATCTACAAGGTCCATTACTTCTAGTACTTTCAACGTTAGCTCAACTGGGTGCATCCTTTTGCCATCGCTATAACGGTTTTTAAGAAAATAGAATTGAATTTCTCAAGCTAAAATTTTCGAAGAACAAAAGAAGGGGGGGGGGGCGGTCCAACCGCAACAAATTCTAGAGGAATATCGGCCAAAAAAGGATTATTTTGCTGTTTTTTTGTTATATCGGTGTCAGTGGGAAAACGGGGGGTCTTCTGGACGACAGTGCTAAAAAGTGTACATTTTTCAAAAATATTTTTAAAACGCGTCGGATTTCGCCGGGAATTCCCTGAATTTTAAAATGAGGGATAAGCCGTATTTTGACTGTTGCCGGCGCGTTGGAGACGTTGATTCCGCGAGAATCTCATAGTTGATTGATTGTACGGGAACTCACGACCGCTGAGAAAAATGTTGGAATCAGGAAATATGGGGAAAATCAGCCAAAAAAAAACGGCAGACGACCGATATCGAAAAGTGGGCAAAAATATACCCTGGCGGTAGCCCCTGTGACATCACCTGATCGAGGTCGTAAATCTTGTCTTCCTATCCAACCACAAGCACCACAACCATGGTTTTCGGTTCGTCGTCGCAAGTCAACGAATAATCGTACTTAGTTTCTTGACTTTCCCTCACATCAGAATTATCGTCGATTCTTTAATTTCTCTCATATCAGTTTTCTACAAATCTCCCGTCTCACCGTCACATCATCCGTACAAGTAGATTTGCAGTAGCGACACAATGGATCCTCCGCATCCTATTACGCGCACACTAATTTTTGGGTGTACCAGTGTTGGTTGCCGCTCAATTTTGATCTTGATACCGCCTGAACCTAGTGATTTCATCGTTGCCCTTGTGTTGTGAATTAGGGGTTGAACTATTTGCTCTGTGAGAATTTTATTACGCGTATATTTGATTTGTATTGCAAACTACAGTAGACTATCACGGCATTTGGTTGAAGCTTTCCAATGCCTTGTTGTAGTCTTTGGACTTTTAGGCATACAAGGCCTTGTGATGCATTGAATTACCATGGTAGTTATCATAAAGACGGTCGATGTACACTAGCATCAACTTGTGGTAGAAGCACGTGTTTTGAAAGGAACGGAGATGTTCAATGAACCCATTCTCCGTCATCCGGTACCTGGTGGGGCATTGATCAAGGCCCGGTGTAAACTCACCTTGCCAAGTCAACAATGAAGCTTTATTGGAGCAAGGACACCAACACCATTTCTCGTCGTTCTTAACACTAGGGCGTGCGATCGTGTGGAAACCAAACTCGAAGAAGACGAACGTCGGGAGTTTGGCAACAAACTTTCTGTAGATTGCCGGCGCCATCTCCTCGTATTGATCGACGAGACGATTGCACATGTTAGGTTTACCCATGCCATCAAGAGCTTCGTCGTCGTCACTGTCGTAGTAGTCTTCCTCGTATGTCTTGGCTTCTGAACTCCTTCCAAAGTTGATCAAGCCTTGCACTAATGTAGGTTTTAGCAATCTCTTTTTTTCAGCAAAGTTAGGAGGCAGTTTCTTCAATGGAACTCTGTCTATACCTGTCTTCTCATGGCAAAGTAGTTGTCCCAGTTGCTCTCGATCAGGCTCTTGCAAAGATTCGGCCGGCAATCGACTGTCTTGGTTGTCACGTTTGGTTTTTTTCCCAGCAGGTGGATTCGCTGCATAACACTCCATCTTTCGATTACGTGCACCTAGTCTGTGTTCTCGGTTGTTTCCTTTCGTGCTAATGTTGTCGTTTCTGCCTTGAATTAAGATTGTGAATCCGTAATAACAAAAAATCCACAACTTGAAGGTGAAACCCTATCCGGAACGTGTCTCTGAAACCAGCGTGTTTGTTCTGACACGAGATTCGGTGAAATTGAAAAGATTTGAATGGATGGTCTATGGTGAATGAATTACATGGGATGATGAGACGGTCAGACGGAAGATTGTACTCATCTGATAACCTAGATAGCTATTCCTAGTACTTTAGTCTTCTCCCGTGAGTACTAGCTTGGAAGAAAAACTGATGTGAGGGAAAAGAAAGAATCTACGATAATTTTGATGTGAGGGAAACTCAAGAATCTACGATAATTCGTTCGAGACCGTGAAGGAAAAGGAAGATTCAGACTGATCATAGAGGACATTGATCTTGCGCTTAGTCTTGATCGTGTTCCAGAATGGAACCCTCCTTGGTTTCAGTATCCGGGACTGGTGTGTTGTTGTCAGTAATCGGAACGGACTCGGCGACCGACAGGTCAGTGTCGTCGCTGTTTTGGTCATTACCGACTTTTACGGTAGTGAATTTACGCTAATTCTGATGTGAGGGAAACTCAAGAATCTACGATAATTCGTTCGGGGCTGAACATAGGATCTGAGAGAAAAGCAAGAATCTACGATAATTCCTAGTAGTTAGGGTCAGGGATAATAACGATCGGAAGAAGGTCCCTGATCCGACCCCAAATCATGTAATGCATATTGCGCTGTTGTGGGTAGCAAAATAGGTTTAGTGAACAACTGTACGTTGGAAATGTTACCAAAACAAATATAAGTACTGGTGATCGCATAAAACATTCCAACTAATATATCCTGTGCATGCTACGATTGTAAACATTCCATGAATCTGTCCAGTTAAGAAGATCGGTCGTGACGCTTCCTGGGTCGCTTCTTGTCCTCTTCTTGTGGCCGTTTATTGTTGTTCTTTTCCTCTTCTTGCTTCCAACCGTTCAAAGCATCGAAATCAATCTTGTTCGGGTTTGGAATGTGCAACTTTTCACGTCGTTGCACATGCCACGTCCAATCTTCTGCACGATTCGGCGATAGACCACTGTCCAGTCCACTTTTCAAGTCATACTTCTCCGTCAATGATGCTGAACTCTCATCGGGTGGAATCACAAACACTTTTGTACTATCTTCCTCGTCCTTTTCGTCCTCTCCTATTTCAACTACCCCATTTTCAATCCGTCGTCCTCCATCGTGTTCCTCCCCTCTTTCCGGCAACCTTCGCATTATAGCTTCAGCAATTCTTTCCAGTCTTTCGATTTCGAGGGGTGCAGGAGAGTTACTCATCGTCACACGAAAAGGATCCACCATTTTCCCCTCAGACCCCATGTTGCGCAACACCTCACCCACGCCTTTCCTTCCTTCAGTGCAATCGTCCATAGCGACAATTTTTTCCTCCACACTTCGACGTCAACTTCATCCTGTGCTTCCTGTCCCTACTCCCCTCATTACTCCCTTCCGGTTAGGAATCTTCTTCTACCTCCGGGTCGGCAACGATCCGCCTCGACTAAATTATCGTAGATTCTTGCTTTTCTCTCACATACACTACGGACTACGGAGCGACCAAAGTCGGTCGCTGATCCGGATCCAATTCACGAATTCGACGTCACATGTACTGTATTGTATTATAGTGTTTCTAAGTAGGAAACCCTGTACTAGCTAGACCCTACCTCACTCATTTGGGACTGTCTGTATTTGGTTGAAGCTATGGTTTTCTCGGCGTAGGTAGAATCTACAACAATTTTGATGTGAGAAAGTAGGACGCCGAAAACTTATGTGAGTGAAAATAAAGAATTTACGATAATTCTGATGTGAGGGAAACTCAAGAATCTACGATAATTCGTTCGGGTCTATGAGAGAAAAGCAAGAATGTACAATAATTTGTTCCGGATTGAACATGCACAAAAAGGCAGAAAGTAAACGGCGTACAGAACAGATCAGCTTACATTTTAGCACTTTTTGTGTGAGTCATTTGGTATTTTATATTTGAACATACTGCCATCGTTACTTTTTCTGAGCCTCCTCGCACCATGAAAGAACTACATTCCTTCATTGGCATGGTTAATTTCTATCGTCACATGTATCCTCAGCGATCCCATCACTTAGCTCCGCTAACAGCCTTGACCGGCAAGAAGACCTTTGAATGGTTCCCGCAATGTCAGAAAGCCTTTGAAAACGTCAAAGCCATGCTTGCGCATGATGCGTTCATCCGCTATCCCGATCACAACATTCCTTTCCACGTCTATGTGGACGCGTCTGACTATCAGCTCGGCGCTGTTATCATGCAGGAAACATCCCTGTCGCGTATTTCTCACGCAAGCTCAACCCCGCTCAGCGGAATTACACCACTATGGAAAAGGAGTTACTCTCCATTGTCGAAACCCTCAAAGAGTTCCGCTCCACCTATGCCACTCTCAACTCTCAACGAGTCCTTCGTTCGCGTCTCTTTCTCGAAGAATACAATCCCATCTTTCATTATATTCCTGGCCAGGATAACGTCATCGCCGACGCGTTATCGCGTCTCCCTCTTTCAGAAGAGGAGGAGAAGAGTGTCCCTTCCAAGGTCCCTTCCCACGGTCCCTCGTCTGGACCACGATCCCTTTTCGATCATAGCGGCAAACACTCCGTGTTCCAGGTTCCTCGTGCGCCTTATGATGACCCCCGCTTAGCGTCTCGTGACGCGGATTCTCATGAATCCCCTATTTTTATGGACGAAGAGTTGATCGATGTGTATCTTAATCATCCCGCCATTACGGCCAACCAACCACTACCGGTTGACTATGCTACGATATTTCAGCATCAACAAAACGATGCCGCCTTAATGGCGTTGGTCCTCTCGTGACGCGGATTCTCATGAATCCCCTATTTTTATGGACGAAGAGTTGATCGATGTGTATCTTAATCATCCCGCCATTACGGCCAACCAACCTCTACCGGTTGACTATGCTACGATATTTCAGCATCAACAAAACGATGCCGCCTTAATGGCATTGGTCTTCTCGTGACGCGGATTCTCATGAGTCCCCTATTTTTATGGACGAAGAGTTGATCGATGTGTATCTTAATCATCCCGCCATTACGGCCAACCAACCTCTACCGGTTGACTATGCTACGATATTTCAGCATCAACAAAACGATGCCGCCTTAATGGCGTTGGTCCAATCCAAACCTGACTATTATCATTTGCAACCCTTTCCTACGGAAAACCCACAATACAACCTTGTCTGTTATCGACAATCGGTAAATGCCCTCTGGCGCATTCGCATTCCTGACTCGCTTCTCGCGCATACAGTCTCCAAGTACTTCTAATCGTATTGCTCCAAGCTACTCCTAACGTTCAAGCTATTGATGATTGACGGACAGACACTACCGATTTCAATAACCATTAGGAGTGCCTAGTAGATCATAGACTACCTTTGCAATTTGCATTCCTAGCTTTCGATGGAATAGGGAGCAGTAATCTGTAGGAGTACAGAAGGGGGGTGTTAGTTTGCTAAGGCAGCAATATGATTGGGTGAGACCATGTCTTTAACAATAAAACACTTAACAAAAACAAATAAAGACATGTCTTACATCGATTTAAAAACATTCCCGACTGTGTTTTTCAGTCACGAAATGGCAGCCAAAAAAACTGCCAAGTGAGATTCCGTCCTCCGATCCGGTCGGTCGCACCAATGACTTCGCTCTTTTTCAGACGACGACATCTAAGGGGGGAAAACTCCCCTTTTTCATAAAATGAGCCCCCAAATGCACAGGGGGAGCGAATTTTATGCACTCAAATGCACCTCCCAACCACTAAAATGGACCAAAACGCACATTTAACTACATTTTAAGACACTGAAAAGCAAAAAGTCGCTAATAAGATTTCTCTGAATGCACATTCCTGAATCTTATCATCTCAACAATGACTAGTATGCTCACGACCCGCGACTAACACGCCATTTAAGCGACCAATCCATTCTACACGATTGCACACCCGACACATGTCAGACCAAAGACCCTGCACCATTTGTCAAGTAGAGTATTGAAGCGCTTAGGCGTGATGCATTTACAATGTTTCTCCAAGTGTACTCAATCAAATACCTATCACTCCATAATACTCACATGTTGTTCTCATCAAAGTCCCACCAACAGCGGCAAAAAGTTTCACTCCAAACCCAACAGCAGCAGCACCAGCACAAGAAGAACGCTGCTTCATTGCTTTGCTTTGTTGACGGTCTATAACGATCAGGTTGCTTTCTTCATTTACTGAGCTTGTTCAAGAGAGAAGAGTATTGGATTGGATTGTCCCTTCGGTGATTGTGTTGAATCTATTCGGTTGATTGTCAAAGTGTTGAAGAGAGGAGAGAAGAGAGAAGAAGAGGATCTCATTAGTACTGGATTGGATTTTTCCTTCGGTTTCTATTGAAGAGTGGATTGGATTTTTTCCTTCGGTGGTTGTACTGAGTCTATAGAAGAGAAGAGTGGTAATGGATTGGATTATTTCGTTCGGTGGTTGTGTTGAAATCTATAGAAGAGTGGATTGGAATTTTGCTTCGGTGGTTATGCTGAATCTATTGAGGAGTGGTACTGGATTTATTTTTCCTTTGGTGGTTGTGTTGAATCTATTTGGTGGATTGTTGAAGAGAGAAAAAGAGCTTAGCTGTAACAAGAGTTCCGGTAGTGACTTCTTGCAAAATCTCCATTGGAGTAGAAGTGTTGCCTGGTTCATATTTTGTTTGCTTCAACAGAAGAGGAAAAAGGCAAGATGATGCCAAAAGGGGAAGATAATGAGGGCAAGAAAGAAGACGATGGCAAGCCAATTGAGGAACAGATGCAAGAAGATGCAGAAGTGTCCTCGACAGATTCTACACTCGGCAATCTTTCTGTGCCAGATCCCAGTCGGTTGAACCAGGAATTATCCTGAGAATTAGATGACTTCCTACGATCACCACTGACATTCGAAATGGCCTTGGACAGATACGAAACCGTGTACCGGGATGCATGGTATCGGCATGAAGTAGAATCTCTTCCTATCTTTGGTCCACAAGGAATCCCAGAAACTTGTAGGCTGGAATTGCCAATCATCCATTATCTTGTCTCATATTGCCGTATCTACACCCAAGATAAAATCGGAAGTGGGGTCTCAAAGACACGGGACAATGGAAGAGAGAGAGATTGTGGCAATTGATTTATTCAGGAAGACTTTGTTCACTAATGCCTTGGATATGTGGACGCGGTGTTTCACGGCCTCTGGTGGTCCGCCGAATGAATAAGATTTAGTCACAAAAAAATTTGTCTGGTCGCATGGCCTGATTCAGGAAAGTGACGATAAGGCACGTGCTTTACAGAGGGCTTGAGGCAACATCTACTTCGAAGGAATATGAGGTATCGGAAGACTTTGGATGTTGACGTCCAAAGTATTATTTGGACTCTGAAGCATATGACCAAGGTCTTTATATGTCTTCATCCAGACGGACTTACCATAAGTGAAGAAGGGATGTGCAAAAGTTTGGTTTATGCATTACCTGGAGGGTGGTTTAAAGATGCACAGTTCCAACCATCTTTTCCCGGGTATCACAATCGATCTTTCGATCAGATGATACATATATACACCCAATATTCTGTGTTCCTAAATAGACTTTCACAAGAGAAGGAAATACAAGAAAGAAGGGGGGCTCGGTCAAGGAAGAACAGAAAATCTTCCAAATATTTTCCGAGTTCCGATTGTCGACAAATGCTCGGCGATGTCACACCGGAGAAGAAAAAATTGTCTATCAAGCGTTCTGCTCTGGGATATTACAGTGAACCTGTCCAGAAAAAAAGAAAACTACTGCCGGAGGGACATGGTGTAGGTGGTATGGTGGGTAAAGAAGATAAATCAACAAAACAGCTTCTTCCCTCTGAGCAACCACATGGTGTATGTGGCATGTTGCAAACAGAAGACAAATCGACAAAACGGCTTCTTCCCTCTGAGCCACCACATGGTGTAGGTGGCATAGTGCGTAAAGAAGACAAATCGAATAAACGGCTTCTTCCCTCGGAGTCACTGGAAGATGACAGCGTTCCAGGTAATGCTCTTGCTATTGTTGTCAAAGAGGACCCCGAAGTAACGCTTCAGAAAATTGTTGATTGCGATCCGCAACCTCCTGGATTTGATGTTCAGCTTATACCAAAACCTCAAAAACAAGATCAACGGTTATTGTCGGTTCTGCCACGGGTTGGGCGAAATTTCAGTGACTTTTGTGTTCATACCAAACCTTTGTGTAAGGTTGCCAAATCGGAGTTGTCTGGTCTGGCATACCCCTTGTTCCAATGCCGTGAATGTGCAACATATAACAAGACATTGAGTGTCAAGGCTCCACATAAATATATTTCATTCTTGTCTTTTGCGGAGGCTGATACAAATTCATGGAAAAAGATCATGCAGCATTGGATGACTGGACTAAGAGATGGAATGGATCAGCCATTTTCTCTTCTTGACAGCTTTCTAACATTGTGTTGCCACAATTATCACAATGGAAGAGTGTGTCTTTTTTACGTCTTGAAACCAGATCTTAGCAGACCACCGAGAGAGATACTCGACCAACGATCATGGAAGACGGACAAAACTGAGAAAATCTTGGTTCTTCTTGGCTCGTGAAGTCCACATGTCGCGTTCCTTTGGATTGATTTACAACAAGAACTTATAACATTATATGACACTGTCTCGCGAACAGAAGATTCATATTGGACTCTTGCAATACAGTACACTCTGTGGTACCTTGGCCTTGTTTCTATGTCATGTTCAGATTTACCGAGTGTCGGGCAAAAATGCCAAGGTGGAAACGACAACTGGAACATGATGTTCGACAGATCATTTCAAGGTAAATCCGACGGTGTCTTTCCATCGATTGTGAGAGCATGTGCTATTGGTGAGTTTCTGCTTTCATACCCAGCACCAACCAAAGCAAGTTCAAACACGAAAACAATGTTTCAGGATTGCTTGCGGAAATTCCAAAAATATGGCAAGAAAGCTTTGTATTCTGAGTCAACACTTACTTGTGTTCAGAGAAAGGCCGTGACCAATATCCTTGATGAAAGTGTCCAACTCGACAAAAAGGATTCATCTAAAATTAAAAAATAAATTGGTTCCGCCCCCTGATATGGAACTAACAATCCCTCGCGAGATAACTGTCAAACATACGGAGGATGACGCAAGTTGAATGACAGAAGAACCTGTTGACTGTGAAAAGGATAAAAAACCCATGTTGCGATAGAAGTTCATATTCATAAGCAAAAGAAAACCACCATGGGCAATGAGAAAGGGAAAACAAAAGAGTCAGTCCGCAAGCAAAAGCAAATTACGGCCAACAACAAGGGGCAGACAAAAGACTCGAACTCCAAAGAAGAGAAGAAACGAAGCAGTAGGGAACTCCCTGTACAAAAAAAGAATGCCACGGTGGGTGTACCAGTGAAGGATAACAAAAATGTTTCTGGTCAAGAGAAGAAAACAAGTCTCGAGAATGACTGTGCTCAAGAATCCGAACATCGGGGACCTCTGGGAATTGGATAAGAACACACCAAGACAGGTGATAGTCAAGAAAAAGAAGCACAGATTCCCACACAAGACGATGGAAAAGTCACAACAATCAAGAATGGTAAACCGAATGAAGGACTAGACGACCTAGGGAAGAAGAGACAAGTTTTGACACATGAGAATGAGAAGAAAGTTCAGGAACCCAAGAACATAAGTCCAAAAAAATTGAAACAACCACACTCACATCAACCGCAACATACAACGAAGACTATCGTTCCACAAAGAGAGAACAGGAAAACTGCAACGACTGCCAAGAGAGCACCGCAGAGAAAAACCATGGCGAAAAACACTCCAGCAGGCACTGGACCTAAACAAGTGGAAACTGGAAAAACCTCTCAAACGAAGTTTTTTGCGGATACAGATAATCAGAAACAAAAAAGAAGAAGTTCGTGAAAGGAAAGGAAAAGAATGACACCCGGTATGCACAAGCAGTAGAACGCCGGAAAAAGAGAGACCTGCAATTGAGCAGAAACATGGACTTTATGACCCGTTTGGCTATTGCTCATGCGTGGGAGCCAGATGAAGTTTGTGACAGAGCAATATTTGTCTGTCACACGTGTGGAGTGTACAATAAAAACATGGATGCTGAATATATGGGAACAAACGTCTTCATCCCTCACAAGTCTTGTCGCAAAAGACACTGTTGTATGATCGGATGTGATATAGACCATTTCATAATGAAGTCTTTTATGACCTTGTATCAGCATCAATACCATCAAGACATCTCTCAGTCAGAGGGTCGATGAAGGAATCACCTGGTTTTCCTAAGTTGCAATCTTTGTCCAAGCGATGAAGATATGCTGTTAGCATATGAGGACTATCATCGAGACTTGCTACACATGTTCAAGAAACAAACACCAACACCTACATCGATGTTGTTTCTACTTTCTTTCAAGGAAGAGGGAGAAAGATGTCCAACTGATCAAGCTTCGGAGTTTGAAATATTTCATCATCATTGTCTCCTCCTTCTATCTCCGGAGGAAAAAAAGGGACACTATCTGACCCGTCTGAAAATGGATCCATCGACAAATGGATCTACGGTATTCAGTGGATTCTCCCTCGACTAGGTGTTTTGAATATCCAATCAAATAAAGCACCTCCTGATTTGAAGAGTCCCAAATCAACAACATCTCAGGAAAGATCAGATTCTTCCAGGTCTCCAGGAAAAAAAGAGTTTGGTATAGAGATTTCAGATTGGTATGTGAATCTCGATCAACGCAGCAGAATGTACCTCACAAGAGAATCATATGTTCCATCAAAAATCGTTCTTTCGGTTGTGTTTACAAGATTGTATGATACAATAACCAAGGACGCAAAATGGTCACATGGGAAACTATCTCTGGTGGATCTCCCCACTAACTGCGAAGACTGTCGTATTGCGCTCAACTTTCTCATTCGAGATAGTATTCTGCATGCAAAGTCAACTTCCAGTTTACACCCTTTAATCATTGACGGAAATTTCACATGATATTTAAGAAGCTTTAGTCACAGAGGATGCCACTAAAAATAATGGAAAGAAAGTCGCATCAAAAATATGAGGCGAAGGAACAAAATACAGACACAGTGGTTACAGCAAGTATGTTCCTAAGGAAGAGTATACACAGAGCTTATTGGAGGAAAATTCTGCCTATCAATTGGTTCGTAAGACTATCAAAGAGTTGCAAGATAGCCAAGCGTGTCCAATTTGTCACAATGACGTGGAAAATCCTGAAGAAATGTATTTTTTAGAATGTGGTCACATGGTCCACAAGATTTGTTGGAGTGTTCGGGCTGCTTCGGTCTAGATAATTCAAAATGTCCTGTATGTGAAGCATCTATATCAGGAAAAAAACAGAAGGCAGTAATTTTGTTTTCTGGTTACGAAGATGCCCCGTTCAAAGAGAACTTGATAGAAGCACAGGATTTGGACCAAGAAAACAATGATGAAAACAACGACGTCCCAAATACCGAAAAAGTCATGACCGGAAATAAAGATATGCAAAATGACCGGGCAGGATTAGTAGGCAAGGAAGA
Source organism: Epithemia pelagica (assembly GCA_946965045.2). Lineage (NCBI taxonomy): Eukaryota > Bacillariophyta > Bacillariophyceae > Surirellales > Surirellaceae > Epithemia > Epithemia pelagica. The sequence continues at coordinate 2,961,892 of OX337239.1, read as the reverse complement.
CGATGAATCCGAGAGTAAACAAGAACACATGGAGTCAAAGTCATCCAAGTCCGAACGATAAGATTTACCAATGGAAGAAGATCTAAAACCACCGGCCAAGGAGAATAATGAACAAATGGAAGAGGACCTCAAGCCAGCGGTAGAGGAAAATACCGAGTTGGATGAAAACTTCCCGACCGAGGAACGAATCAGGAAACAAGCTCATTCTCAAAACGACCAAGGCAAAGAATCCAAGAAACAGAAAAAAGATGAGCAAGGCAGAGAGAAAGCCCAAAAGGAGGAAGGAAAAACCCGGGAAGGGCAACGCAAAGAGGAAGCCCAAAAGGAGAAAGGAAAATCCCAAGAGGAGCAAGACAAGGAAACAATGAACGCAAATTCAATGAATGTACCTAGGGTACTACAAGAGGATCCCAACAACAAGAGGAATGATGAAAGGAATGAAAAACAAACTCCTCGAGAACCGACCAGAGAGAGCACGACAACAAGGGAACCAACACAAACAACACCTATCTCACAGTCACAACCCTCAAAGCATTCTCAATTATTGAATTCAGTTCCTCCAAGGAACCATCTGTCTTCACTAGAACAAGGTTCACTAAGTGCACCCGTTCCAAGAACATCAAGCAAAGAATTTCGTTAACATTCACCAAATTCTGTATCTTCACGAGGGAATTTTCCACGGTCAAGAAATTCTGCTTCTCCACGTGGTTCGTCGAGTATTGGTGGTGGTCATCCGAAATGGCAAAGACGAAAATTCCAGGGTCCTCCAGGAAGAGTTCATCCATATATTAGTCAAGGAGATCGATACCACGATTCAATGAAGGAAAGTCTCGATTCCCAAAGTGTACAACGAATTGTTGAATTTTCACCACCACCCGAAGGTTATATGTTGGTGCGGAAACCAGAATATCAAGAAAATCACATGTCATACCAGTCAGTACATCATCCAAATGATGGAGGTAGAGAAAGATCAATGTATTATCCAACCAACAGACATAGAGGATATCCAAGAGAATTTCGAGAATCGGGACGACATGACAAAGACTCTAGAAACACGAATTGGATGGAAAGAGGAAGTAGTAGAGAATACCAAGGAAAAGAAGAGTTCACTAGATCGAGAAGGGTGAGAGAAATACGAGACGTGAGAAGAAATGAAGATGAATGGTCTGTTGATCCTCATAGAAATCGGAGTAGAAGAAGAACACCACATAGATACAATCAGGAAACTGGAACTCGGGATGATGAGTATGATCATGCGGGTAAAGAGTATAGAGTGCGAAGAGAACAGGATTCTATCCCTCGAGGACACAGGGAGAGAGAGAGTATCAAAGGAATGAACTGAGAGAAAGAGAAAGAGAATACCCAGGTCGGAGATCACAAGGGGAAGATGATTCTGTACAGAGAGAAGACAGAGATAGAATTGACTACCCAGACGAGCAGAATGAAGGAAATAACAGAGAAAATCAATCCCCCGAACATCAGAGGGAAAATGGAGAAGATTATAGTAGCGAAGAAGATCAAGAATACAGGTCAGTTCCTTCTTGAACAATTATATAATTAAACCAAGACAAGAAATATTGACCATTGATTCTTTTCCTGTGATTTTAGAAAAATGAACAATATACAAGCAAGTAAACAGCAAGGGTTGGATTGTTCCAAAGAAGAACTTGAGAAATACATAAAGCAAAAACCACAACGAGCCAGGTCGACTATATTGTCAAGAACAAGACACAGTGATGTTGCTCATGAGACACTGACCTTTTTCCAGCAATCGGAATCTGGGAAAATGAAATTCTTCTTCAGGTTTCTTCAGGTTGTTGTCTTTGTGCTTCGGTAGTCCCACAGATCAGAAAATATTCCTGGAAGTTTGTTACGAGAAAGTCGATCCGTGGGAGTCTAGAAATGGGATTGACGGAATACTAATTGACAGACTACCAAGTCTATATTCAATGGCTCTATCTAGAATTGGGGATAGAACAGAGGACATGGCAAGTCATTGTTTCATTGGTCCACACACAGGGTTATCGGTTAGGAGATGCAATGCTGAATGCTTGACTAAGACATGCCCGTGTGCCTTTCTGGTTGAATGTGTGTTGAACCGGAGCAACAAGAAACCCTAACCCTAAGTCAAAGAAGTCTGCATCTATTTTTGAAGAGCGTATATTGGTAATACGCACGAGGAAGGGTTTAGTGGATGATGGATACAACCCAATATTCAGGGATATTATACTGTTCTTTCCATATGCTTCAATATTTTTCACTGGTACACGGACCATGCTGCCATTCCAAAGTCATGGTCACACGAACAGGCTAAGATATTCTACGCAATTTGTACCCTTACCGCTTTCATGGTTACGATTGTGTCATCAGACAGGTCAACCAGCAGCAGGTGGATATATCCGGGAAGTTCTAAAGTGTTGGTCACTGGATTGGTTATCCCTATCCCAAAATGTACCAACCATCAAGCATTGTTTCCAATTCAATGATGCAGAGAGTGGCACACCACTATTGGCACCAGATTATTACCCTATCAACGAAGTAGTTGCTCCAGATCATTGTCGACAAACAGGTAGTTCACACGATGTCTATATTGCAAATTATTGCAAGAAAGCACAACAAACAAATGCCATTGTCGTCGTTATGTAATGGGAGCACTACATCGAAACATTGGGAGTAACTGTTTGAGATATGACCAACGATCCATGGGAGATGTTGTATTTCTTGTCACCATTCGTGACACTAGAGGTCGTCCAGAAGCACTTTCCGTACTACGAATATCTACTTTATCATCTGAAAGTGGCTCACTTTCATTGATGCACAAGGTTTCTACTAAATTAACATCCAAGAAGGCATTTGTGAAGGGAAACTGTAGACGCGATAAAGGTGATTTTGGTGGAATGATGGTAATTGGACAGGCTTGTAAACAATCGACAAACATACTTTGTCTTACCTTATATTCTGGTGAGAATGAAAGGAGACAGCAGGACATATATGGGGTTGTCTATACGCTTATTTCATGGTCTAAGCATACTTTGGGATGGACGGATTATTCGGCATGGAACATCATACCACACTTTGAAAAAAGGGGAACACACGGTTGGATGGTTTTGGGGAGCAAATTCCAGGACAATTAAGGCAGTTGTGAATGAAAATCAAAAAGAGCACAGCATTTCGAAGGAACAGCAATTCTTGTTGAATGGTTAACCTACTCGAATGGCATGTAATTGTAATACGCACCAAATGAGATTGTAAGAAGCCAAATCGACCATTCTTCGGCCTCGTCGATGTGATCAAATGGGCCCATTATCGTTGTCTTACAGAGGGGGACATATAAATCCTTCCACATCTGTTGTGTTGCTTTTTAATCTTCAGTTGTGTATCCCTGGGGACACTGTCGTCACCAATACACTTGGGTTTATATTTATCGAAAAGGAGGGCCCTTCTTGCCAAATGGCAAAAAACACCGGACAAAATACTTATTGTCTGACATGAAACACTTACATAAACTGACACACCTGTTATGTGAATCCAATGGACAGAGACAAGACTTGCAGATCATAGGGATACCACGACGAATTGACTCTGATCTAGTTTCGAGTATTGCACATGAACCGTCATACAGAGCAGCCTGGCAATAGCGTTCGTTCCCAAACCCAGAGCATCCACTCAGGTGTACACCACACCCATAACAACTGTCACGGCATCTTGGATTTGATCCATATTTGTGAACACACTTTTGGGTAATCAACCAATTACTGGTCGGGCTATCTGTCAAAATACAGGAAGGACATAGGGCCTCTGTTTGGAGATCAAAGGATCCGTAGACTGTATTCGCCACTCTTGTAAAGGCAATGACTTGGTCATGCAGCTTTGTCCTATTTCGACGTGGTTGCTCCTCTGGTGAATCTGGTAAGAACTGAATCTTGAACAATTCATTTCTGGGAGATGCTGGATCGTCTATTTTAGTGTTTTTTTTCAAGTATGGATTCACCACTTGTTTTCGAACAACCCCTGTATTGGTGTTCGCTGCCGGTTTTCGATTGATCTCTTTCTCTTGAGGTTTTCGATTGACCTCTTTCTCCTCAAATAAAGATTCCGTTGCATGCTGGTTGTCTTTGGACTCGGATTTTGATACAATATTGGTCGTCTCAGACTGTTTTGGTGTGGCTTGATCTTCTATTCCAATTGGACGTGGTAGTTTGTATGGGTGGGCAATGACACTTTTATAAGTTTTGTAAGGATTCCCTTTTACAGGTTTTTGGACTTTGTATGGATTCTCGATCAAGTTTGAATGCTTCATTTTCATGGTTCAGATTTGTTCTCCTACTTTCAATGGATGTGTGTATGCCGAGATACAACTTGTGTTTTGTCAGAGTGTGACTGTCACGCGGTCGCTGATAACACAACCTGTTTGTTGTTAACACGGTGAGATCAATGTGCTACTGAAATGCGGTATTACATCTAAGTGTCACGTTATATGTACACAAATGCGACTAAAGGGAAAGCCACGACCGAATCAAAAGCCAAGGAAAAGATTTCATGTAACTTCCAAGAGGAAGCAGCGAGGACAGGTATTTGAATTCCAGGGCAACAGTGAGAACGATTCCTTAAGCACAATGGCCGACAATCCAGAGAGTAAACCGCCTGGTGACGAATCGGATGATGAACCTGAGGAAGAACATTGGGTTTTGCGGTTACGTAGACGACAGCGAGAAATGAGGGCGATTGAAAACAGGAACTTGGAGGTGAATGATCGACCTTGTTACAGGAACGCTGGAACCATCTCTTTTGATTTTGATAACGAGGAAGATGTATCACAAGTCGTAAGAGAGCTCAGAGAAGAGCTGCGTGTTGGTCGTGATAACCAGAGTCAATTCAAGCAGTTGGTGGACGAGATGCTTAGAGGTGAGAAGCTCTGTCCGCACTGTGTCATCCTCGGTCGTCCCACACCACATCATCAATGTGGTCATGAAAATGCTATCCTGTTAACACGTGCAGCATATCTCGATTATCCAGTAATTTGGCAGCAGAATTTCTTGTTGCGGTGTGACTCATGCAACCGTCACAGGCATCCACCGTTTCATTGTCATGTTTGTAGGGAATGTTTCCGAGTTCCCGAACTCTCATTTCCTTATGCGGTTCCACAACACGATTTGGATTCATGTTGTGTCTGTTTGGTATCCGAGAACAAGCACTTTGTATGGAAATTCTGTATGCTCATACGCCATATTGTGGCGCGTACCTTTCAAAGAACATCATCATACGACGGAGTAAACTTTCCCCATGAAACAACCTGGCTAATGTTTAGAATTGTCCGCAGCCTATGGAATGATGAATTGAGTTCACGTTTCTATTTTGATGATCGAGATTGTTCCCCATACAATAACGCCCGAGCATCTGATAAAACATGGGCAGTATGGTTACTTTCGGTTCCTCAGTCGAGTATGGGTGGTTTTCTGAACTATATGCCACTCTTCGTCAGGTGCTTCCGTAATTGTCTCAAACGAATGGCTGAGACGGTGGATATGGAACATGGAAACACTGACGATAATGATTCTTGACATATATTATATGTTTTATGTTGTTGAACGTATCTGTTTCCCAATACCGTTCTTCGAATTAAATGGAATGAGCATCTAATAACATCATTCCCCCTAAGGAGGGCGTTGTTCAAAGTTTCTCGAAACACAGACAGAGTAACATACATTGAAGAGCCACATATAGTTCCGGAAACCACTGATGTTCAGTGGTTCTCTCATTGGACTTGAGAGCAACCAAACAGTCCAGTGTTTTTTGTTGTTGACGAACGTATTTGGTTCCCAATACCCTTCATCCCAATAAATATCTCGTCGAATCAATTGTCTCCACCACAAATTGTTCACCGTAAAAAAAAATACTCAAACAGAGCTCTTGTGGAACACGAGTCCAGAATTCTTGTTCAACACTGCGACAATCGCTCCATGGGCACATAGCCCGGATGAGAGCGTATCGGATCAGACCACAAAATTGCCATACAAAATAACGATTGACGGATCCCGCACATGCTTCGCAAGTATCATGTTCAGAAAGAAAGTATGTTGTTATGTGTGATACTAATGGACGGAAACATGTTTTGCATGCACAAAAAGATCTTGGATGAATTTCGAGACGTCCACAGTGGGCACATAATGTGTTGTAGGTTTGAGACCAGATCAATCGCTCACGCAGATTGACCGGACGAGGTGTCATATCTGCCACTCGAGTTTACACCGTACCTGCCCAAGAATGACACACAAGGGACAAAGTTTTTCTTTCTTCGATAGAATTTCATCGACCAATTTTTTGAATTGATGAAGGATTGCATCATGAATCTCATCGCGTTCCTCCCGTTCCTCCTCGTACTCCCTTAATACAACTTGGGCTATACGGTCACATGGGACACAACGGGAATTGAACCTTTGACGATATATCCTCCAAACCAATGCATTGGCTCTGCCATCTTGTTCCTCCTGTTCCCCCCTTACTTCTGGATCGTTCATATCGAGTGGTCGACGATACTCATCCATGCTTCCGTTTGAGATTTTGGAGAGATCCCTTTTCACTTTGGTTCTGTTTTATGGCTGGGTTTGATTGTGACAGTGGCAAAGATCGGTGTATTTTCATGATGGAAGAACAAGGTGGGGTATATCGGTGGACATTACCCCACTAAATGTTGGTCTACCAATAAATCCGAGATCCAAACAATGAGGAATACCTCGAGTGACGACTGTGATCAAACCTTGCTGGTCAATCGCACGCATTCTCAATGAGAAGTCCTCCAAAGACGACTCTCACCAACTATTGGTGGTCAATCACATTCTGAATCATCATCTTCCTCATTCATATTATCGTCGTTTTCAACAGATGAATCCTCTTTTGGTGGTTTCTTTTTTATATCTCCTTTCCAAACTATACGCTGCTTCCATATTGAATTCTATGGCTCACTTTTTATATTCTTTGACCTCCCAAACAACATCACTACACTTCTTCTTCTTGGACCTTAAGTTACGGCAGTCTTCATCCAGTAATTCCTGTTCCAATCCCGAATGTAAATACACTGGAACTTGGTCTTGTTGGAGAATCAATTCTGGGTTTTCATTAATCACCGGTACTGGTTTAAGAATCGACATGACTGGTATGATTGCCACGTCTGCAATCTTTGTTCTCCCATTATATTTCTTCCTCCATCGATGGAAGAGAACAGATGATCTCTTTTTGTCTGTTGCTGTCCCTATTGCACAAGTTCGTACCATGGCGTGTGTTATCTGATTTCTCGTTGAACTGTTAATTTGTGTGTTGCTCGGCTCAGGTAAACAGAGGAAACAAATGACTTGGCAGAGGGAATTTGTCATTTCATAATTGCTTCTAAAGGGTTAACGACCTTCCTTTGGAACTTTTGCTAAGACCCAATCCCTCCACGGACCATCACTCTGATAATTTGGATGAGACCGTATGGTACCAAGTTCGGCTTCTATCTCCAGATGGGCTCTCACACTTTCTAAGTGTCTCTGCAAGAATTCTTTTGCGAATGCTGGGAAATTCATATCAAGAGAAGTTTTACCCACATACTCAACTTCAATGACATCTCTCTTATTACTCGCATCTTCTGTATGATCTTCATTACGAAGATTTTGCGACAAAGTTTCGTTGCTGCCGGAACCTTCTTCAAAAACAACCGCTCCATGTGGTAGTTTGATATTCGATGGAACACTGATTTTGCTGCTACTATTGGAACCACTTTGTTTGACGGCACTAACTTTTGGCACCTTCTTGAACGATATATATATATATATATATATATATATATATATATATATATATATATATATAAAATATACGTGTACTGGTTGGTCCGTGTGTCACACTATGTTGGGAGATATTCGGAGGGGTTTTTTTCTTGCGAACCTCACTTGGAACCTGACCATTTTTCAAGATACGAAGTTCCTCTTGATCAATTCCCAGAGCCACCCGAAGTATTTCCAATGCCTGCATCAGCCAAATGGTATTCCCAAGTTGGCATGTGAAAACACCATTACTCCGTTTCTGCACAGTCTTTGCATTCCTTTTCACGATCTCTTTGTGGTTACTTTCCTCTGATTCGACGTCAATCCCTTTTAGCGGTCCAAAATTTGTGATTTGCATTGGAATATGAGTAAGATTGTGATACTTTGGAATTTTCCATCCGTTGGACATAATACGACCTTTTTTATCAACTCTGGGAGCCAAACGACGTATCCCATCCATCATGATCTTTATGGAATTGTCTGATTTGGAAGATGTCTCCATCGCATTCTTTGAAGTTGCATTGCTTTCCCAGAAAACATCCTTACGCACCCAGCCGTGAAAGCATAATATCGTCTCGTACAAATAAAGGTTATCAAGGTAAGGCTCTCTGTCATCATCATCCCAAATGGATCTGTATGCTTCTGGGTCGTCTTGAAAGGTTGGATCTACAGTAACGTGCGTTGATGTGACGGTATTATTGTTGTCTTCTTCTGGATCCGGTGTAACCCCGGTTATATCCACGGCACTCTCATTATCACTTTCCTCTCCTCTTGTATGTTCCACTAGTTCTCTTTCATTTTTTGATTGTTTACTCTCTCTATTCTTCCATTCACCAACCATTTTTTCCCATTTCTTTTTCATTGTATCCGCATATATAAGCTGTCCCCTGATAGTGACACACAATGCTGCTGATACAAACATTATTCCAACCCATTCATTTGCAGTGATGTTGGATACATTACTGATCCCAGCAGAAAACATCGTCTTGGGGTAACCATATGTTGAGGAATATGAAAACAGTGTTTGGCGACTCGCGCGGAAAATTGAATTGTACAGGTAATCGAACATTGCCCTTTCTGTTTTTGTCATCATATTGAAAAAGTTCATCATGATATACCTGACCACACCTGTTTTCAAAGTATGCATTGCATCACAACAAGCGGCTGTTGTGATCCCATGTTCTTTATTCATGCCTTCACCCATATACAATTGAGTCAATATACTGTCTACCTTGTATTGGCCTATTTCTTGCAAGATTTTTTCTGATTCTTTCACCTTGACTGTAATCTCCCGATTGTTATGGCTTTCTGACTCGACAAGCCGTTCCCCATCATTATTCAAACCCATTGCAGTTAGACTGAGTTCTCGTATTTTATCACTTCGTAAGTAATGACATTCTTGCCAAGGATAACTTGCTTCGACGGGAAGAATATCACAAGCCCATGTAAGACGACCAACCTTGGCATGGTTTGAGGCATATCGACCAACCAAATTATCCTGTGATTTGGCATCATCTTTAATGGCAATCAAGGGTAAGATCAATTTGACAACACGTTCATGACCGTGTAAACGGAGTCTCATCCATAACCCTCCTTTCTCATGGATCCGATGAAGGGCTTGGAATAGGACTCTTAGTTGGGAATGATAATTGCGACAGGGTGCTCCTTTGGATTGTTTATGTTTTGCCGCGGATGATTTTCTATCGAGATCAGAGACCAAACCCAATATAATCTGGCGTTCTGGTTTCCTCATTTCAGATAGGGAAGTAACGGTCGAGATTTTTTTTAACTCTGACAAGAAAACACGTTGCAAGCGTGCAGGTCTATAACGGGAAACCTGATTTCTCGGCTGTTGGCAAAATTTCAAACTGAAATAAATACAGAACGATTCCAACCAAAGCAAGTAAAAGAATTTCAAACCATGATACCAACCGAGTCTGAAGCACCAAACGAGACGATGTGTTTTGAAACCTGGAACCAGGACTCGTTGTTTCTTTCTAGTACATTGATTTGGAACAGTGCTCAGGTTACCCATAAACTGAAAGAAGTGTGGACAAAATGGCAACGACCGGTAGACGCATACAGGTGGATCGAGGAAGCAATGCCCGTCAAAAGGCAATGAGTGACCGCAACACAGCATACAGAGACAGACACGAAAAAGATATAGAGAAACAAGAGAGAGAGGCCAGGCAACGCCAACAGAACCGGGAGAGACGGCAGGCTCAAGATAAGGAAAACCAAGTCGGAAATCAGGCTAACAATCGTCTTTCATTATCTGGGCAAAGTACTAATGTTGGAAACGTACAAGAAACTGCATATGGAGATATTGATAGATTGGTGGAGCAGGGTTCACATGACAGTCCATCCAGACCTCTGTTTGGAGACTCCACGATGAATGATAATATGAGAGATGACAGGTTAGGAGACTCCACGGTGACTGATGATATGAGAGACAGAACAGACACTACAGGTTTGAGAACACAGCCAACAACAATGTCCCAAAGGAACCCCACCAGAGACAATGGTGTGTAATCTATCATTTTTGACAATCGTCACATGGATCATATTCACATACTTGTCCCTCTAATGTACTCAACAGACACAAATCAACAGAGTATGTCTGATATAGCACAACCAGTTGGCGCTGAGGTTAGTAAGTTGTAATGAAATTCCTTTGAAGAAAGGTTGACATTGAAGCCATCGGCAGCTAATGCATGTGGGTGATATGATGGGAACAGGTGGACATGTCGCTCATGATGTTTCTTCACTTTCGGATATGTCCTTTACCACAGGTGGATTTTCCAATCGGAGCCATTTTACAGCTGTGACACATTCGACATCAGAATCTCAAAAGGTAAGAAAAGACTCATCTGCATCTGGTGACATGCCAGTTTCTGAAACAACTTCCTTCAAATGGTTTGCTACCAGGACTTGTTTTAGGGTTTGCAAATAATTGAGTGACAAGGATAACATACCAGATGAAAAAGGGTTGTACAAACTTGCAAAGACTTACTTCAAGGAATATTTTCGAAGGAACGGTCTCACTAACAAAAATATGAAAGAGACATGGTGGGTTGAACATGTTCCTCACGTGAAAAGATATTTGGGAGTGAAAAGGTCGAATGTACTTGCCACATTCGCAAGAGCTTTTAAGGGTAAGACTCGACCCCCATCAGACTGCCATTGTGTTCTTCTTCTTGGCTTACTTGCGTCTCTTCATCTTCTATAGCCCAAGTCAAGAAGGATATAAGGAGGTTTTACAAAGATAGTATGGTAAAATGCCTTCGTTGGGTGAGATGTTGGAAATGAGAGGAGATGATTGTAATAATAGAGCTTATGCATACATGATCTTGGTGTTTGCTCCAGCTGTCTGCGGAGAGTCAGTGACGACGGAAGTTTTTGATTTCGACCCATCAGACGAAAATATACCAGAAGATGAATAGAAGAGATGGTGGAAGAAGGCAGCAAAGAAAATTACACCAAGCGACGAGGCATTCATGTTAACAATTCTTGAGGACAATTGGGATGTGTGGACATCAGAGGCAACCCTTCAGTTGAAATGGTCAATCAAGGCATTAGACCCTGTCTGGTATGGTGAAATGGATATTGAGAACGAACTAGTAAGTGAGCAAGTGGATAAATATACATATTCCGGAAGAATGGGTAGAAACAGAAAGATGGATGCAAGAGGGTTGAACAGGTATGAACAACTACAAAACGATGTTGTTGAAGACAGGAAGAAAGAGGTAGACAATGAGTTTTGAAGATTTCTCAATACAGAGTATTGCAGAGTGATGAACTATGGTAATAAAAGAAAGGGTGGTAGTACTGTGCAACGGAAGCGGAAGTTTTATCTATGTGAGGAGACTGAAGATGAGGAGTCTGTGGATGGGGATGACGATGTGCAAGTGCAAACAGTATTAGTGCCAATTTAGGTAGAGGTTTTATGTCAGAATGAAGTATAACATGATTGCCAAAATGCCCGTATGACAAGTCCTAGTATGCAGTGATGATGCCCATGAATTGAAAATAGAATGACCAAGTGAAAGCACATGTGTTGTTAATATCATGTCAGGGGAATGTCCATGTGTGGTTTATACTATGACGGTGGAATGCTCATGTTGTTGTTTGTATAATGTGAACATGATGTGCCTGGGTATGTTCAGCATTGACTGTTCATGTCCATTTGTGTTCTGGTTTCATTCATGGAAAATGTACATACCGGTGGTATCAAATGGATGGCAATGTACCCCTATTATGAAATGAAAATGTGCCAACTTTCGGATAATTAACGCGCCCATTGGGGTAAATTATATGTATGAACTGGGGGGCATTTTATGTACAATTGGGGTGCATTTTATGTACAAATGGGGGGTGCATTGGGGGTACCTTATTACCCCCTCAGATGGAAAAGACAAGTCTCCGTTTCTGAAAAAAGAGATACCCTCAGGAGGTGACAACGTTGCAAACAAACGACTGTGAGAGACAAGGTGAGGACCAAAACAGTCATAATGGAGGAGCCTCCCCTTGAAACCACTGGTGGTGGAGAGGAGGAGACCATGGGGCCCCAATCGCAGAGACGAGGAAACCTCTACTCGCGATACCCCCAGCAATCAAACAGACGCTCCAACCAAAAAACAGTGACTGGGGAAACCTTGTTTGAATCAAGGTTTGACTGCCCTATTTGCAAGGTTTGACTGCCCTATTTGCAAGGCCAGGGCAATGGGCAGTCAAATCCCCCACAGATCACATCACAAACGCTGCAACTTGAACAGAAAAACGCGGGGAGGAGGCGGGCAAGCGACGACTTACAGGGCAAACAAGGCAACTGTTGCCTTGAGAAGAGCCATCAACACGCCTCTCAGTGCCCAGGAGAAGGGCACAGGCAAATACACAACAAAGGACAACTTGGCTGCCTTCATGGCACCAAGGAACAACTGTGCAAGGCCCCAAAAGTCGTTCATTCAAAGTGAGGAAACGATACCAGATTGGTGCATGCCCGTTGCAACTTCGACACAGCAAAATGTGGAGAGCAACGGTAGTGTGACTGCGAGCGTGCCAGTCAAAAATTTCAAACGAGAAATTTTACATAGGGTGAACACATGTAAGTTCACCGTAACAACGGCTCCCAAGACCATGCTTGCTCTTGCTTCCTATGTGCAGGACAAGTGTCTTGGTAACAAGCGTGAGGTGATGGAGTTGAAGAGCTTCTTTTCTGGTATCAAGTTTTGTGTACCTGCCTTGGGGGGGGGGGGGGGGGGGGGGACACGTGCCCTTTGGATGACTCGTTTGTTGGACAGAAGCTCTTGGTAGTGGATTGGGAACTCTTCTTCCCTGATCTCCTACTAAAATGTCCTACGTGCAAAACAAAACTTGAGCGTACCCGAAGTAATTTCTCGAAGAACAAATGCCTTTTCCCTCTCTTCCGAATGGATGGTCCCCCAAGTTATGCAATCCTCGTGCAGAACTACAAGTGCTCGACGTGCCAAACATGCATCCAAGCCAACGATGGTCACCTATTGTCGAAAATGCCACCCTTCATAGCAATGGAATATCCTGTCAAACCCAAGTATGCCAGAGGTGCAGCACACATTACCAAGGATGCTACAAGTCTATTTGAAGACCTCATGGTCACCTATGCAAATGGTGACCTGTGCTCGAAGATGTTATATGGTGCTATCAACAGAAACTTCAAAGATAGACTTATGAGGTTCTATTCGTATATAACAACAAGAATCACAACCAGCACGAGAACCACCACGACAACAGCGCCAGTATTGCTGCAGGAAGTACATGCAGTACTTTATGAGTGGACGACGTGGTCGACCATCGCATGATGACTCTTGCCCGTCACGTTCGACCAAAAAATAATCCAAATACACGAGCACCAACCAAAACACCAAGAAAGAAAACCAATCAGAAAAATAAGATGCAATCCGAGAACCACCACCAAAAGCCTCCAAGGAACCCAACAGCACGACCACAATCACCACAAACCACAACACTTAGTATTTGAAATCCTGAAGAACCTGAAGAAGATAAAAAGAGAACGAATAGCAATAACAAGTTAGTATGATTGATTTTCAAGAATGAGCAATGAGCACAAACGACATCTGAAAAGATCTCGGGTACGGGTAGGATCCATAGTCACCCGGACCTAGCTGTCAAGATCGCTTTCTGTCTTAAAGGCCAAAACCTTTAAGTATAAGAGCAAAAACAATGTCTTTGTTGAAGGGGATCGCCTTTTCCCCTCAGGACAGTGCTATTGCGCAAACTACGCGAACTGTGACAATCACGTGAATGACGAACGGATTGAGACTCACCTATCCTCGATATGGAATCTGGAATCTAGGTTGCTAACTTCTTCCTTTTTTTTCTCCCCTTCTTCCCCCCCCCCGCTCTCCGGCCTTTCGCTCCCCCTATTTTCTTCTACAGGACTACGGAGAGACCGCTGCTTCCACCCAGTATACGTAGACTAGTACTGGATGGTCGCTGTGGCCATCAATACTTCTGCGAGACACAATATGTTCTACCAGAAGCAAGCTATACGAAACAAAACAAATTGAAATTGACGAAGATAGGACGACTTGAAATGAAGGGAGTAGAGTATGTACTACTCGTAGTTATCGGAGTAGGTGAAAACTACCATGTGTCCCAACACATCAATCATTTTTTTCTCAATTGTAAGTTGTACTTCTGGCTCATAATCGCTCTGGTGCTTTGTTGTCTTGTTTGCACCACTTAGGGCGGTGGAAAGAGAAGTTGGCTCAAGTCACTTTTACGGACTTTCATCATACGGGAAGCGCAATCATTCATTCCATATGTTATGATCGCCATGAACGGGTCATGTACTGCGTCAATAATGCTCATGACAAACGTAATATGGGGACAATTGAGAGGACGTCCAACCGAATAGGACTTATTTCGGAGGAACCAGACATTGGGATTGTCCAAGCCTTCATCGTGATCGGGAAAACCGAGGCAAAATCCCCCAGACCGAGCGACAAGTCGATAGGGTGGAACAGGTTCAAATGCATAGAGGCGATTCGTATACTGTCGACTTGTGAACGAAGCGTTTCGTAGCTTTACCCAAAATGGAATTTTTGTATGACTGATTCCAACAAGTAAATAGGGAAATTTCCCTACGTCATTGCGTTTGTCCGGAAGGGAAAGACAGCATGCTGTTCCCCTTTCTTCAGTGAAGGGATACCATCTTGAAAATTTAGGGAAATAAGTCTCGTCATAGCTTTTGAATGTAGCATTCGGCAAACTACGGGTCTCGAATAGACTTGCCTGTTCCAGCTGTGCCGCAGATGAACTCTCGTTACGGGGTTCTTGGTGAAGTGTCTCGCGCCCGCAGACAACACTGATATTGACGTTCTCCACAATGCGTGGGCCCATCGGATAGATCTGAGCCATGACGCGTCCAGAAGCGTCTTCAAAGTAATTGAAATTCTTTCCTTTTCGGAATTGAGATTGGACACAGGCAGCATTCACGCCCCGGTACACAGAGAAGTGTTCAGAGGAGAATGACGAGCGCAGGGTGGCGGTTCTCACATTGGGTGGTGTGGCTTTCTTGTTGATCCAAATGGGCCATATCAACGTATCTTTGCTAAGATAAAGTTGACCTCGAAGGTTGTACAAACGATAATCTCGACCAATACCGACAATTGTTTCAGCTAAAATTTCGAAATCTGCATTCAGAATTGCAAACGCTGTCATCTCCACATGTCTTTTCCCCCAACCAAACGTCAAATTGTGCTCCAGACAAAACTCCGTGGTAAGACAACTTTGAACATTCGAAACACGATAAAGAGCCAAATACAGTGAGTCCTTTTGAATCCGTGCATCCTGCAACTGGTCAATATCTGGGACTTGATCCTCTGGAAGATACACAAGTGCTGGATTGTATTCCCATAGGTATTTTTTTGGTTCATTGACGGTTTCTCGAAAGTACGAGGTTGCATTGTTTTGATCAACCCATGGAAAACGAAATGTCGATGGAATGGATTTCAGGAAGTGTGTTTCGGCATGTACAGCCACAGGGAACACCTCATCCGGCATCAGAATAGTTTCCTTTGATTTTTCCTTTGATTCCTCAAAGATGCTAGTACTAGTTGTTGTCTCATTCTCCTTTCCATGAACTGATTGAGAGACGGCTTCTTGAGGCAACAACATGTGTTCTGGGCGATGCAAATCGAAAAGATAAACCAAATGAGCCATTACCAAGACCAGGACACCACACGAAAGCATTCGACACAATTTGTGTTTGAAGCGGGGAACGATTTTGGCACCTTCCTTGGACATGGTCTGTACATTGGACATGGTCGGTTCGTTTTGTTTCTCTCTCTCTCTCTTTGGGATGACCTCTATGTCCATACCCAAATCGGAAATCATCGTTCGGACTTAAATATGACTTTTAGAGGATCGCAGACACAGTTCGTACTGATCGGCCCAAAGAGCCTTCAGATTCAAGCCCAGTCAGCTCTACGCCCAGTGAGTTTCAGGAGACTGAATGATCTCAAAGTGAAACAATGATGGGAGTGAGATAGGGAGTCAACCCGCGGCTAGAGATAGGGGACGATTCAGGGTGACCGTTTAGACAGTCTAAAATATTTCGGGTCTAAAATAAATCTAAAAGTACTCGTAGACTGTATAAAATGTCTAAAACAGGGTCTAAAATCTCTCCGTGGTTTTGTACGGCGAAGCAATAACCCTAACCCTAGACAGCCAGCAACTAGGAGCGAGCATTGTCTATGACAACACATCCAGAGGACCTCATAGCTTCATCATCTAAGTTATTGGATGGTATGGATGACATTGTTCTTGCACTCTCTAAAAGCATGAGAGACGATAACTGAGACCTTACTTTGTTCATTGAGATGTCATTGAGATGAATGAGGCAGAACGGTCTCGTACTCACGCAGTGGTGGCGGCGCTACTGTAGTGCCGCGCCGGGTGAGGCGGCCAAAACCTCGAAAATAGCGGCCAAATGACCATGATGGACATCTAGCGTAACTCACTCAATATAGGACGCCCATGCCCCAATATCGAGCGACGTCTTCTTCAAACAAAGCTCTCGGCCCCTGCGGACCACTTTTGCTATAGCGGCCATGGTTATCGAGTTCTAACTCACCATTGTAGGGTCATTTTTTTTTGTCCACGTAATGGCCGCTAGATTGCCCTTTGGCCGCTACATTGATGGTACTATAAGTCGACCACTACGTGCCCTACCATCAAATGGTGCCTACGATATGTCTATCGTAGTGTAAGAAAGAGCACTTTCAGGTCATATGGGCTATCGGTGGGCGTGATAGCGCAAACAAACCCCTGCTCAATTTGGCTCGTTTTTGTTGGAACGAGATTTTCATCCGTAACTCGATGTACTGCCGAAGCTCCAATATGGTAGTTCTACAGTTCATACTTGAAGGGCTTTTACTTTAGGGTCTACCTTCGTGAAACCAACTATCATAACTATCGTAGGTGCCATGGTTATCGCAAAATAGTCGTCCATCGATGAGGATTTTCATCTCTCGCGACACGAACCACAATCGATCCTCATCGTCAGTTTCGCTACTCGTCTCGTTCAATCTTGATTCTCTGCCCCTCCTTTTTTGTAGCATTTTAGTTTAGGACCTACTTGAGCGTAACGAGGTATCAGATTGACCGTAGGCGCCATGGTCATTGAGAATGGGCCATCCATTGATGGAGGCATTTTTCTCGATGTAGCACGTAGCACACAACATTTCGAGACCGAAGGACATTGCTACTCGTCTCGTTCCATATTGTTTCGCTTGCCTTCCTACTTTGTAGCATTTTAGTTTAGAACCTACTTGAGAGTACCCAGGTATCAGATTGACCGTAGGTGCCATGGTCATTGAGAAGGTGCCATCCATTGATGGAGGCATTTTTCCCGATGTAGCACGTAGCACACAACATTTCGAGACCGAAGGACGTTGCTACTCGTCTCGTTCCATATGGACTCGCTGCCCCTCCTACTTTGTAGCATTTTAGTTTAGGACCTACTTGAGAGTACCCAGGTATCAGATTGACCGTAGGTGCCATGGTGTTTATTATCCTAGTAGCGACCATCAACGGAAGTGGTGTTTCCATTTGGTAGTTTGCCCTTTGAATCCGTAAGTTTCTATGACTTCTGAGTGATGATTCAAGGAAGTTGAAGAATAGTCAATGCTATTTTGATTTATATCTAGTTCAACGTTGTTTAGGACTGCATGTAGTTGTCGTAAAGAATCTCGCAGTCATCTTGTTGGGTCTCGGCAAAGTCGAAAGAAAGATCGCTATCAACAGCAGTTCCACGGGAGGATACAGTCTGAGCACTACGCATCGAGATTTATTGAGAAACGTGATGCAGGCTTTTCGATCTCCTCGTTGACTGGGCTAAGGTCGTCGGCAAACTTGATTTTCAGGTGGCGTACTGGAGTCTTGTCTCCACCATTCAATCCTTCTTCCTCTAAATTGTCGCGAATCTTGGTGATTGATTCTTCAACGGTTCCAAGAACAACTACGGTTTTGTCCCCACATTCTTGATCCAATCCTTCCGAGAGCAATTCTGCCTTTCCAATGGTTGCTGTCTCTGCCTTGATTTTGGTTTTCTTGAGGGCACCTTGTTCAGTTGGGCGCACGGCAGATTTTGACACACTGGTTCGAACAACACTTGTGTGTGTGCGGTTTTGAAGGCGCGCACTAACACGGCGCTTGTCGATATAGAGTGACATTGTGTTGTTGCTTTTGTTGTTGTAGTTGCAGTTGTTCTTGATGTGTTTCTCGTTGACGCCGTTTTATGAAGGTCGCTGTCGGCTCTGTCTCTCGTTGATGTTTGATTGATGTGACGTCTCACCATAAAATCGGATCTCGTATGGGAAGCCGGCTTGCGGCTCAACGCTCAACGGAAGAAAATTTTCTTAAGTAACTTGTCACACTTTCGTAATTGCTCCCGAGTGGCAATAGTAGGAAGTCCCCAACCGTTCCCCCAAATCAAATGAAGTTTACTACATGTCGTCTGAGAAATCGATTTTACGACGTAAGAGCTTTTCCGAAGGAGAGGAGAGAATCGATAGGCCACCTGAATGAAGTGCTCACCTGAGGAAAGAGCTTTTGTTTGCAAATCAAAACGAGCGTAGAAGTAAGTGGTTCCGCGGCATCTAAATCATTGCTTACAATGGTGGCAATAACCTTGACTCATTGATTCTCTCTATGCTTAGGACGGATCGAAGTACAATGTCCGAACACGAGAATGAATCGCGCAATCGGATTCTCCTTCCTAACGGCTTTCACCTCGTACAAGATACGGGGAGCAACATCGAGCTCCAAGGAAGCCGCTTAACCATCTACGGTGAAGCGGTCGTGAACGTACACCTTCAAGACGCCACTCTCGGGGAGAAAGGAGAAAAGGGGACACTTGTTGTGGATCGAGGCGTGATTCTTTTACAGCGCTCCAGGTATGGTACCAACGGTGGAATGCTATCAATTTGCGCGTTTGGCCGTGACAAGAAGGACGATTCGATGCCTGACATCGTCATCCCAGTCGGATCGGTTCACAACAAAATTCGCTCCAAGAAGTTCCGTTCCAAAAATGGGTCCCTTGTCAAAGGAGAACTCACCATTGAGACCTCTCACTCCTTGGATACCAAGGTGACAATGGGACCCATGATCATTACTGTGCGAATGAGTCTTACTGGGATGAATGCATTCATGTCGCTCTATGACAAAGCAACGGAGACGTGGCCCAACCAGGAAAGTGTTAAAATCACGTAAGCGGGTAACAAATGATAGTTAGTATTCTTATTCATGGTGGTTTCCTAATTTCATAATATGTAGAGAGGCGCAAACATGTAGAATGAGTGTAGTTCTTGTGCACACAGAAGTTTCATTAAGTCGCATTTCCTCCTTTCGCCGCAGCAAAGTTCATGGCGTGCTGCTCGATACAAGTTCATTGTTTCCCATATCGAATGCTCACAGATGGTTTGCACACTGGTGTTCCCACGTAGGTTATTGAGCGCCAAGTCTTGGTGAACATGCGGCATTGTGGATGGCCACACATGGTTCGCGTGTCATTCTTACAAATAACACATTTACGCTTCATGCCTCTTTGGTCTGATGAAGAAACGTTGTCCTGTTCAACAACGCTGTGACAAACGACCGAATCAATTGTAAGCTCAGAAAATACGGACGCGGGTGATATACTGCTTGAACAGGTATGGCCAACACTGGATGGCACAGTTACGGAGGCATCCGTACACACCGAAAGGTTGTTTGTCACTGGCAAGCTTTCAAGCACACCCGCTCTTCGTTCAACTGAACTGCGTTTGGAATATGGATTGTTGATTAAGTCATAAGCCAGAATATCCGCAAAGTCGTGGATTGAGGTATTCAGGAAAGGTTCCACTTGCATGTGAAAACGCAGTGCAAGATAACAATCAACCACCGTCATACCGAAGACTGTCGTCACAATCCGAAACCACGGATTTTTAGTTAACCATAGTTCTTCGAGGCGTAGAAGACCCTGACGGATGTGATTGTGCCGGTCAATTGCATTGGCGTGCCGAAAGTATTTTGAAATACAGTCGGGACGCTCGACTCTCCGCTGCTTGATATTTCCAAACACATCTGTGAAGCGAGCAATGTATGGTGCGCCCGGTTGAGTATGCCCGGCATCTTTGGTCATGACAAAGAGAAGAACCTTCCTTGTATTGTACTTGTACCCAACCGCTACGAGCTTCACTCCAGTGACAGGGGCAGTACACTCCATGACAAGGTAGGCTCCGGATGGAAAAGACTTCATCTGCTTCTCGATCTGTTTCTTGGGAAACCATGAGTGCGCTGTCTTCACAGCACCAATGAACTCATGTCCATCCGTGTTCAGCCCTTTCTCTTTGTCCACGTAGAACGGAAAGGAAGTGCGATTGCGTCGATCGTCCTGTTCCCTCCACGAACACTTGAGGCATTCAGCGACCTGGACACTTCCAAACCAGGAGTCGCCTAAATACAGGTAGCGCTTGGAGGCCTTTCCAGCTTCGTGGCGTGCGCTTGACAGCTGTCCACTGTATTGTGAACCTTCGACAAGCCGCAGTGTGCAGCCGCCCGATGGACCAGACTTCGCGATAAACTTCTTACGCCGCATTGGGACTCTTCCTTCTTGGATTTCAAGTTGGGTCAGACACCCTGTCGTGGTGTCGGCGACCACCTGTGAATGAAATAAGGTAGTAAGGTCAGACACATTAAGTCTTCAAAACATTGTCTGTCTGGTGTTAGCTTACCTTGAACTCCGTCCCAAGAGGTTTGGGCTTGCGGGCAATAAATGAGATATGCGGCAACAAAGATTGCTTGGTCGTTCGTGGTCGAAACGCACTCATCGACTCGTCAAGCACTTGAACCACGGACGACGCAATTATTAGTCGGCGGTTCTCATTGAACCCATCAGTCAGGGGACGGATTTCATTCCATTTGTCATTCGGATCCGTCCCCCTGAAGGCATGATAGAGATGCGTCTTAATGTCGTTGAACCTACTCTCTGTCATGATGTTTTCGCCTTTCGTTCCAAGATTTACATGTGGTGATAACCGACGAGTGCTAGGATCCTGGAAAAGAGCCTTTCCTCCTACACCAAGGGGACTTGCCGCGACAATAATCCCCCAAACTTTCCACCACTCGCCTTCCGTAACCATTCGAATTTTCTTCTTTTTATCACGCTTTTGATTCAATCGATCTAAACTAAGATTAAGGACTCTCAACTGATTTTGCCAGTTCCCTGTACAGAGGCCGATTGCAAGAAAGTGAGACTGTTGAACTTCTGCGATGTAGAAACAAAGAGTAGTGCTGACTTACCTGGCCAGAAGTGCATCAACAAGTCAAGAAATGGAAAGGAGTATTTTTCATTCTCGTGGCTTATTTCACTTTTACTCATCCTTTTGCCGAAGTTGTAGCCAACGATTGCATTCTTCTCATAGTCCGACACTGGATGATCCGGCGATGAATCCTCGACTATCTTCCACTCAAATCTTCTTTTGTCCTCTTTCCTTCGTAGCTGTTGACCCGTTAAATCGGTCGTTGGCTCACTCTCTCCGTCAAAAAGCACAGTCCATAGGTTTCCTTTTGCCACTGGATTCTTCTTCCCGTCGACAACTGTTCCCCATTGAGCATTGTTGCCATTCTTGTGAACTCGATCTCCAATGTCGATTCCTTTTTTCTTGGGAGGCTTGACGACTACGGTCCAGTTGCTTTCAATAAGATGGTCTTTGGTAAGCTTGTATTGCTCCATTTTTATGCCTGTGACAATCTTCGTCTCTTTCAACCAAAGCCCCGAAAGCCAATTGGCGTGCTTGTGCTTGTTCTTGTTCAGCTCTGTCATCCTCGTCATCATAGACAAGTTCCACGGGTACATCTTCTTCGAGTTCTTCATCGGCAGCTGCATCTTCATCCTGATCTTCATGTTCGTTGTCACTATCTTCATCATCATTTTGCCTGGTCGTTGGTGGGTTGTTCTGATTGTTCGGAGGTGCATCTTGACCTTGAGCGTTGTCCAGGATCGCCGCTTGTGCCAAAACTTCAATTTCTTCATCGTCGCTTACATCTGTTGATATCACTCCACCAACAGTGCGAGGAGCCTCTGAAGTCGTTGTCGTTGCTGCGGTCGTTGCAGTGGTTGTTGCAGTGGTCGTTGCCGTGGTCGTTGGTGCAGCAGTCGTTGTCATTACCGATTGCATTGGTGTGGTTGTTCCTGCTGTCGATGCCGCTGCCGTCGGCCTTGCTGTCGTCTCGACTGGGGTGTTCGTTGTCGTTGTTGCGCTCGTTGTCGCGCTCGTTGCGCTCGTTGTCGCGCTCGTTGTCGCGCTTGTTGTCGCGCTCGTTGTCGTTGTCGTGGTTGCCGTTGGCATTGACGTGGATGTTGCTGTCCTCGATGCCGTTGTCATTGTCCTTGCTGCGGTTTTGGCTGGAACTGGAGTATTTGATACTGTGGTTGTTGTTGAGATCGTAGGTCGAGGTCCGGTTGCTGCAACTGGATCTGGTTGTCCAGGAAAACCTTCATCTTTCTTGGGGAATCGAAGCTGTGGGGAAGAGCGTTCATTTCTTAGCTCTGTTAGATTTCCTCTTTCGTCCACTCCAGCGACCATCCACTTATGAAATTCGACTGCTTCAACAATAATGCATGGGATGTCTCCACGCCTCATGAAACATCTCGATCCAATCCCCAAACCACATGACTTAGGCCTCGGCGGCGGTGGTTCCATTGCTGTATCGTTCTCGTGCGTTTTGGTCTTCTCAAGTTTCTAAGAGGTTATTGAGAATTGCTGTTTGTGTGTCCAATCTCCATTAGCGGTCAAAAGCATCTTTTCGACTTGCAAGCAAGCACATGGTTGATTGTTGAATGAACTGTGGAACGGTGTTGGAGGGAAGATGTAGTTTTTGTGGAGCAGTCGCTACAAAAGCGCGTGTTCCGCATGCCCGCCCGCCTTCATTAAACGACAAGAATGTTCTAAACATAATGAAATATGTAACAAAATTTGACGTTTTAACCGTATTCCCGTTGAATCGAAAGATTTTTTCCAAGTGTGGTCTGATTTGTTTTTTTGTCAAGTGGTCTGCAGACCAGGCAATGACGAACGCTCTCTGTCTGAGAAACGCTCGAAAACCCAAGACTCTCTGAGAAACCCCTACTCTACAAAAAGATGGAGAGGAGAACAATGAAAACACAAAGTCAATCTGAATCGCGTCTTAAGGCGCTTGCTCATGTTGCAGTTGCTGCCTCGGAGGCGGAGTCGGAGCCACATTCACCATCACCTATGGCAGCAGCAGACGAAGCAACAATGGCAGCAACAGAAGAAGCGAGAGCAAGCCATCGGTTTCTTACAGACGAAGACCTCCATAAAGTCAACGAGAAAAAGCATGCAGACAGTCGTCGCGGCAAGCTAAAGGACGACAATGCATACACGGACTCGGCGTCGGCTTTGAAACAGCGCCTCAGCGAGCAACGGAAAAAGGATTATGCGGAGGCTGTCGCTGCAGTAAAGAAAGTCAAGGCCTATGGACGGGATCCATGGGACAATTTCATCCGAGGACTGAAGTTTCTGTCCACTTCGATCAAGGATGGCACTGTGCTGATCAACGCATACGGAGTGTTTGTGGCAAAGAAGATTGGCGTCACATTTTCGGTGACAGATGCGCCCATTCGCAAATCAGGCACAGGCATCAAGAACTCTAATACGGCCCCCAAGAAAAATGACTACGGACTGGAAGTTGGGGAAGTTGTGCCCAAGTCCGTTGGGATTGGGATCCCAACCAAGCAAACTCGAAACAACTCGTGCCTCAAGTTTCGACAGTTCAGCTTCTCCCTCAAGAATGATCCGATCTTCAAGATTATGCTGGGGACAAAACACATCTTCACAGTCAAGAAGTCGGGCCTCAAGGCTGAAGAGGGAAAAGAAGGCCCCGGGTTTGGTCTTTTTTCTGTACAAGAGCACAAAGTAGGTGAGGTGATTGGTGTGTATGCAGGGTTGGATATCACCTCTCGGACCGTCGGTCGGACCGAGTACGCAATTCAGTTTGGAGAGCACGGAGAACGCATCGTTCAAGCCGACAACGAGGATTTCTTTTTCATGGGGTTTCATTTGATGAATGATCCCCAGTATCACCTCTACGATACAGAAGAAGGACCTGACGAAGCACACAAGGACTACAACGTGCGTATCGACAAGAATCTGCTAGTTCGTGTGATCAAGGAGATCGCGGAGGGGGACGAGCTGTTTTTATTCTACAACCTTAGCTCGGACACCAAGACGATCGCAGCCTCAAAGGAAGGCGGTGAGGAGCCTGATGAGGATGTGCAGAAGAAGCGAGGTCGATCCAGCCAGGATGATTCTCCGAAGAAGGTGAAGAAGATGAAGATGGGTGGTTCTGGTGGTAATGCTCCTGCTCCTGATGTTGCCATTCAACAGCACTACCAACCGCACGACCTTCAACTGCACCATCCTGTTCCCGCCGCTGCTGCTCCTGATGCTGCCATTCAACAGCACTACCAACCGCACGACCTTTAACTGCACCATCCTGTTCCCGCTGCTGCTGTTCCTCATGATGTTGCCACTCAACAGCACTACCAACCGCACGACCTTCAACTGCACCATCCTGTTCCCGCCGCTGCTGCTCCTGATGTTGCCATTCAACAGCACTACCAACCGCACGACCTTCAACTGCACCATCCTGTTCCCGCCGCTGCTGTTCCTCATGATGTTGCCACTCAACAGCACCACTACAATTCTCCGCAAATACACCACCTTCAACCACACCATCATCCTCAGTACCACAGTCCACCATACCATCATCCTCCACATTCCCACTACACGCCCGGGCATTTCTATGATGAGCATCATCGGCCCCATGTCTTGGTGGCTCAGGGGCAGCTCCCTTATGAAGGATACGGGCAGGTTCAGCCACAACCAAGCATTCCATATGACGCCCCGATACTCAATCAAAACCCCAGTCCGGAGGACTCTCACCAGGTGGAAGCGGTTGAGGAGGAACCAAATCCGGCAGAGAAAGCAAAAGAACTGAATAAAAACTATGGCCACTTGTTGATCAATTATGAGGGTGATCCACGAGGACGTTTTTTGGTCGCTCCGACAGAGCTTTCTGGTCTCTCGGAACGGAGAAGCATGGGGACGACAAGATTTCGAAGAGAATGCGGGGTGTGCAACAATACACCCCACAAATCCAAATGCGCATGTTTGACGGTGAAGGATTAGTGGCACATGACGAATTCACACCCTGGGGGAAGAAGCGGGTAGCTGAAATTGTGGCAACGTTCAAGAAGACTCTTGCTCAAGGCCTTGTGGACATGGAGTACGCAGAGGATGACTCCTTTGCTGAAGGTATCCAGATCCACCTGTCGCTCCTCAAGACCACATTTGAAAAGGTGCAAGAGCCACATCTGGATTTCAAATGGGATGTGGTCACGCCAAGTCCGGACGAGGAACAGGGTTCGACTGAACAGAAAGGGACACCCCAAGGCAACGTCAAGACTCGTGGAAAGGGACGAAAGAAAGTGCCGTTCCGAGAACGTGTCCCATTTGCTGTTTTTGTGCCCCTGACGGAGGACGGAATGACTTTAGAATTGTGGCGGCACCGCAAGGACCACAAGAAGAATAGGCATCAGTTGGGTGAGGTGGTCGACGTTCCCTATGGAACGTTCCTCATGATGCGAGGCGATACTGTTCACGCCGGAGGCTTCTTGACCAGTGCCCAAGGCAATCCACGTGCCCATTTCTACATGTATCAAGGGCGTGATCAAACCATTCATCCATATCTTCCCAAAAACGAGTACCAGTTACCACCCTACTACAACTCAGAAGATCGTCTCGCAAAATATTTCCGGCACAGTCAGCATGTCCACTATAAATCTCCAAAGAAAGTTCGTGGCGCACTTCTTCTAAAATAAAAAACTATAAGTTTATGCTTGCGTGATAGACTTTCGTCTGTTGTTGTAATCCATGACCTCCCCACTTCCATTTCTCGTCTCAATCGTCCCCTGTCTCCGACATCTTCAGACGACACTTAAAAATTGATTTGAAGCTTGCCCAATCTCGTGTGCTTTGTGCTACATCGAGAAAAATGCCTCCATCAATGGATGGCCCATTCTCAATGACCATGGCGCCTACGGTCAATCTGAGACCTGGGTACACTCAGGTAGGTCCTAAACTAAAATGCTACAAAGTAGGAGGGGCAATGAGTCCATTTTGAACGAGACGAGTAGCAACGTCCTTCGGTCTCGAAATGTTGTGTGCTACGTGCTACATCGAGAAAAATGCCTCCATCAATGGATGGCCCATTCTCAATGACCATGGCGCCTACGGTCAATCTGAGACTTGGGTACGCTCAAGTAGGTTCTAAACTAAAAATGCTACAAAGTAGGAAGGCAAGCGAGTCAATATTGAACGAGACGAGTAGCAACGTCCTTCGGTCTCGAAATGTTGTGTGCTACGTGCTACATCGAGAAAAATGCCTCCATCAATGGATGGCCCATTCTCAATGACCATGGCGCCTACGGTCAATCTGAGACTTGGGTACGCTCAAGTAGGTTCTAAACTAAAATGCTACAAAGTAGGAAGGCAAGCGAGTCAATATTGAACGAGACGAGTAGCAACGTCCTTCGGTCTCGAAATGTTGTGTGCTACGTGCTACATCGAGAAAAATGCCTCCATCAATGGATGGCCCATTCTCAATGACCATGGCGCCTACGGTCAATCTGATACCTCGTTACGCTCAAGTGTTCCTAAACTAAAATGCTACAAAAAAGGAGGGGCAGAGAATCAAGATTGAATGAGACGAGTAGCGGAAACTGACGATGAGGATCGATTGTGGTTCGTGTCGCGAGAGATGAAAATCCTCATCGATGGACGACTATGTTGCGATAACCATGGCACCTACGATAGTTATGATAGTTGGTTTCACGAAGGTAGACGCTAAAGTAAAAGCCCTTCAAGTATGAACTGTAGAACTACCATATTGGAGCTTCGGCAGTACATCGAGTTACGGTTGAAAATCTCGTTCCAACAAAAACGAGCCAAATCGAGCAGGGGTTTGTTTGCGCTATCACGCCCACCGATAGCCCATAACTGGACGATTGGGTCTCGATGTTGTCATATACCTTTAGTCTTTTTAGTATGTTATTGTCTATGGTAAAGTGGGACTCCTAAGCGGCGAGTTCGCAAAGGAGTGGGGCTGTGTCCGTGGCAGTGATGAACTGTGCCATTGGAGCCGGGGAGTAGATCGGAGTGACTGGTGCAAAACATGGTGTTGCCAGATTTTGCAATTGTGTGATTCGAGTTTTTCGATTGGATTGGTGATGTTGGATCGCTGTGATGTTATTGTTGGCATGGTTGGCCAGTGCCGATACTATTGCATGTCCCAATGAGGCTTTTGCAAAGTGTCCGATTGTGTATATGTTTGCTTCTGGATAGCTAAACTTTTTTGTGTTTTTGTTTGCCTTGGTAAGCAGGTTGTTTGGCGCTTCTTTCAGTTGTTGCAAGAGTGCGTATGCCGCGGGATGTGATTTGCTTCGCTTTTCGTCTTTTCCAAAAAAGGGGTTATTCCATGGCGGGGGTTCGGTTGTTGATAAGGTTTGGTTGCGATATTCTGATGGGAATAGAAGGGTATCGGCGAAGGATCCCAAGGAACCAAGGTGGTCGACGGTGAATGGTAAGAGATAAACTCCGTTGTGGAGCAGGTGTGTGGCTGTTTGTGGATCCCGACAGAACTTAGCCCTTGCTGCCTCCTGATGCGCCCTAGATGCCATTGTGGCTATTGTTTTGTGGTCGGACGGGTCGTTGATTGGCAAAGGTTGCTGAGGTGGGGGAATTGTGATGTCTATTGCCACATATTGAAAGTGGTTGTTGTGGTGTGGCTTTCGGAGGAGCATCCCAACATCGGCGGGCCGTATGTTTCGCTCGTGTTGCGGAGCCAAACCAGGTGGCTCAACGTGGACGTTGTGGGTGGTTTCGACTGTTCCAGCTGCTGGTGCGAGTTGTCTTAGTACATCGAATAAGGTATCTCGAATTGCATTTGAAAGGGCTGTTTTCGAAGCGGAGGTGCATGAGAACAAATGGTCTCCCAGAGGGTCAATTGCCTTGCTCTTCGAGCAGCGGCATTTCTGTGGCCAAGACTGTGTTGGATCATTCACGAACAGGGGGAGCCGCAATTTTCTTTTGATTGCCGTTTGGAATACTTTGTTTGGATAGCGAAATTGTGTTGCTGTCAAGGGAAGAGACAGTGCCAAACTGGTGAGAGGCGACAATAAACCGGGGAGGAAGGTTCGTTGTTCTGGTGTGGTTTCGGCTACCAATCGCGGTAGGGTGTGCTCGTGGACTGTGTGATGGAGAAGTCTGTTGTGAGTGGTATGGTCATACCTCGTTGGTGTGTACAATTGCTCTTCTGCGTGTTCATTGGCGTATAGTGAAAGTGTTTTTCGGAAATTGTCAGATACTCATCGGTGCTTTCTTGCCAATTGATAAGTTCCCTTTGGTGGACTTTCGGGATTGGTGTTTCTCTTGAGGTTGCTAAGGCGATTGCTTGTGCCGTTTGGGTTAGCAATCTTGGGTACGCCGATGTGGCCGCTTGTTGGTAGCCGAGGCCTCCGAGTCGTTGTGGCATTGCCGCAATGAGGCAAGCCGAAGTGCTGATCTCTGTTTCGGGGAGCGAGGTGAGTTCTGAGAGAAAACGTGTAACGATTTTTTCTGTCTCTAATGTTGTTGGGCTTGACCAAAGCGTCGTTCTTGGATTTGTTGTTGTGTGTGCCAGGTTGACGTCTGATGGTAGCAGGTGCAACAGGGACGATACCATAGTGAATTTGAAAAGGTTGTGTTTGGTTTGGAGGTCAGGCAGTTGCAAGAAACAGTCTAGTTTGTGGTGCATCTTTTTCACTTTGTTTTGGATGTATTGTTGGGCGAATTTGCTGTAGCCTATAGGCTGTCCGAGAAATCGTACGCCGTTTGTGATCTCGGCTTTTGCCGGGTCTCTTGGAGAAAGGAACGACAGCGCTTGTTCGAGGCACTGTTTGTCGGTTGGGTCTAGAGTGTCTGGGGATGTACCGTCAGTGGAGGTAAGAATTGTTGTTTTGTTTTTGTTCAAAATGATTCCCAAAGGCTGACCGAGTGCTTCGAAACGTCTTAGGAACCATGGGACGTCGCAGTGGGTCAAACACACTGATGTGTCATCCATGATGGATGCGGTGTGTCCTATTCCGCCCATTTCGTCGTCGTGTGGGTTGTTGTTGCGCTGTTGTTGTTGTGCTCTTTTGGCTTGTTCTTTGTTCAGCTTGTTTGTTAAGGCCAGTAAGACGAGACAGGAGAATAGCGGGCTCAAAGGGCAGCCCTGTGGGAACCCTTCTTCTTGCCGTAA
Source organism: Epithemia pelagica (assembly GCA_946965045.2). NCBI lineage: Eukaryota > Bacillariophyta > Bacillariophyceae > Surirellales > Surirellaceae > Epithemia > Epithemia pelagica. The sequence goes on along the minus strand of OX337239.1, from coordinate 2,932,184 downwards.
AAACTGTGCTTGTTTGTTTTCGTCGAAGTTCCATTGTTTGCAGGTGTGTTGTGTTAACAGGTCAAACAAGGGGACCAGTGGTGTTGTTTCTTCGTGCTCTAACAAGATTTTTCTTGCTTCGGTTCTGCTCACATTATTGAACATATTTGTTAGATCCAGCATGACCAGTGCTTAGCTTGGAGGTCTCGTCTGGCTGTCGGTTGGTGTTGATGTTGTTGATGGGTCTGTCGTTGTTGGATTTCGGTTGATGTATTGCCGCACTGCCATGACCGTGGTTTGTGCGACAAAGTCGACTCCCCCGGGCACTTGTATGCCGTACTGGCCTCCTTGGAGCATGAGGGGTTGATTGGCGTCGGTAAGGTGAACCAGGGCTGTCTTGGCCGCTACTCTTCTGATGGCTGTTCCAATCCCAATTGGCCCTAACCGTTCCAGATTGTTCATGTCTTTGTGCAGAGCAAGAAAGTAATTGCTTGCGAGAATTGGTTGGATTGTTGTCGGTACTTGGGCAGTCACAACGAGTTGTATGAGTGACTTGATGTTGTGGAAGTACGGTCTTGTTGCATCCGGCGCTTTTGTTGTCTTGTGGAGGGCCATCGACACTATTGTGTCGATGCATGTTGAGAACGGTCCCGAGGCCGTCCCCGGTGTCATCTGCCGCAGTGCTCTTTCGAAGGACTCGTCTGTTAGCTTCAAGTACTGCGCGGCTGGGGGTCCCATTGTTGTTTGACCATGTGATCTTGTTGACGGGGGTGGTCGTTGTCTTTGTGGGAAGAGTTCGTCCTGGCAATGTTTGACTCTTGGTGCTGTCAATGTTGCTGGTGGTGTGTTTGTTGTGAGTCGTTTGACTGCTGCTCGGTAATTGCCAAGGTCGGCTAATTGTTGAGCTGAGTTGATACGCCATTGTGGCAGTTGGTCGGACTGAGAGGGGTGATGTTGTTGTTGATGTCGTTGTTTCTGTTTTTTCTTGTTGATTGCTCCCTGTTTCGGGAGTGGAGTTAGATTCCAGATCATGTTGTGGAGCTCTTCGAGTCTGCCGGTCTTAAACCAGGAGAGCCGGGCCTGAAAGGCGTTTGCATGGGTGAGGTGCACTGTTCCTTTGATTGGTGCCAGCAGGAGGGACTCTAATAGAATTAACAATTTCCAAAAGGGACTGGCGTCGATGTCGTGTTGTGGTGGTCTGTCATCCTTCAGGACCGAGGGGGACAGGGGTGGTGTTGCTTCAAGGATCCAAGACACAACCGTGTTGTATGTTGTGTAAAATTCTGCTCTGATTGGAGGCTTTAGTTTGTGCCAGATACTTCGGCGGAATGGTGGTGGTGAAAGCTGCAGTTTGTGCAGATAAGCTAAGCTATCTTTCCATTGTCTCTCATTTTCTGGTTGAGAATGTCGGTAGGTTTGTAGGACTAACTGGAGGTTTGTTTTCGTCCTACTATGTTTTTTTGTTACGTGTTGTCTTAGATGCCCTTCCGTAGTGAAGATGGCTGTGGGCGTGTCGCATTTGGGGCATGGATGAAAGCCGTGTTGGTTGCAGTATTTGGGTGTGAGGTAGTCTGTTGGGTGAGTTTCGTTGTGCTCGGTGATTAGGTGTTCCTTCAGGGAGGCATGGGGGTTGGTTGATGATGATGGCACCGTCCATGGGCAGTCGGGTACTGGACAGTGTCGGGGAGTTTTTGTCTTTCGTTCACTCATTTGGCCCTTTGGCCCATTTGTCATGCGGGACCACATGGCCGGTGCGCGAGTCGGCGATGTAGGTGTTGCCGGTCTGGACTAAAGACTGGGCAAAGCGCCAAGCATCCTGCGCGTCGGTGTCGTTCGTGAACGACTTTGTATTCTCTAGAAATTCGCGCATTTCGTCGATGCGTGAGGGATTGTTGTTTGCCACATATTTGAAGATTAGTTCGATTTCTTGCATGGTGGTGGCTGAAAACTCATGGTCGTCTTGTTCGTAGTTATCTCCGTTGTCGTCGCTTCCAATGAGGGCACGCGAGTGGTCGTCGGACTCTTCCGTGTCCATCATGTCGTCGTTAGCTGTTTGGTCGTCTTGTTGTTCGGCCAACGGGGCGAATTGGTTCCGTTTGGCTGCTGGTTTTTGGTCGTCGACCTCATTGTTTTGGTTTTGGATGTGGTGGGCTGTCGCTGCCACTGTTGTCCAATCTGTGCCGTCGTCGTATGGGTCGTTGTCCTCTTCCTCTGTTGGTTGCATGGCGGCTGCACTCCGTTTGTTTGGCTGGTTGCTTGGATGGTTGTGCCTGTCCGGAGTCTCGGGTCCGTTGTCCTCTGTCTCGGCTGGTGTTTCGTCGAGGTTGTTGTGTTTTCGCCTGAGAAGACGGTTGGTAAATGCTACGAGTCGGTTGGTGTGGCTAGAAGAAGTCGGAGTTGCTGGTTTGTGGTTGTTTGTCGATTGTCTCGGAGGTGTCGCGGCCACGGCCGCCAGGGTGGGGAGAAGGATGTTGTTCGGGAAGTCGGTGAACTGTCGGATGGTGTTGGTGGTGAGCAAGTGTGTGTCAGGGGTCTTGCGCAGGTAGAGGGTGTAGTATTGCGCATCTGGGTCCTCGTTGTTGTATTCCGGGAATACGGCGACGAATTGAATAAAAACTGACGGCCAGACGCAATATACGGCTTGCAACAATCAAACTATCAGAAATTATGATAACTAAAGTAGGGGTGCCCTTTGGGGGCAAATCGCTCACGTAGGGGCCAAATAGCGACCACGGTACCCACTAGCGAACACATAACTAGGGGCCGGGCGATGCCAGGCGGTGCGTAGCGAGGCATGGCGAGGCCCTTCGTAGGTTACAAAGGGGGCGCCCGTGATTATTTATTCAGTCCCCGCGAACAAAATCGGGGTGGGCAACTTCGTTTAGTTCGTCATATCAGCAGAGGCCAGTCCAGTACGTCGGACTATTCTTCAAAAGGGGCGATCCCATTTTGGATCTAAAAAGGGGTCTGCTACCACATGATACGTTGGGCCAGGAATCGCAATCGAGGTCCGGGTAGCAGTTTGGTTAGGATATCGGCAAGATTCGTTTCACCTTCTTCCCATGCAATGCGCACAAGTCCAGCAGCTTGCGCTTCACGAGTCCGATGATAAGCAATTGCGTTGTGCTTCTTCTTTAGGACTGATTCCGGCTGCGTCGAGTTCTTGAACACAGATTCATTGTCGCAAAACACATTCGTCTCTCCATCCAACGGGATACCCATCATTCGCAGCTTATAACGAAATGCTTCAATCATTTCAATGGCAGTTTTCATCGCCACGAACTCACTGCCAAATGTAGACGTCTCAACAGTGTTTTGTCGTTTTGAATACCACATGATCGGTGCTTGTTGCAAGAACAGTAGGACTCCTGTTTGAGAGCGCCGTGTGACACGACATCCAGCATGATCAGCATCGACAAAGCAAGTCGTGGTGACAGCGTTTCCACGCGGTGCTGGTGCGTTTGGCGGAATCGGCTCGGCAGCATCAGGATAATACTCAGACCAATCCGGTCGGGTAAAACGTGACTCATCGAAGTCAGGGGTTGTGTCGTCGAACACAATGGCGGATTTATCGTACTTCTTCAGATATGCGAAGATGTGCAACGTTTGCTCGAGATGTCCTTCTCGTGGATTCGCCATAAAACGGGACATATGGGAGACTGCGGTTGTAATGTCGATACGACCGAGTTCAACAATCCAACGGAGAATACCGATCAGTCCTTGGTTATAGTTCGCACGTCTTGCGTCGAGTTCAGGAGTCGCATCCAATTCCGGGCGATATCCATCGGCGATCGGCGTCGTCACTTTTGACTTCAGCTTTTCTCCGGATTTCTCCAGTTCCGTTTCGACTTCGGCAAGAGCACGCTTACAATACTTGTCAGCGGACATGGCCCAACGATCACGGTTCGACGGATCTTGCGTGTCGGGTATGGTATAACGCCGTATTTCGGATCCCAAGTATTCGTCTGGCGGTTTGATACTGTCGGGCTTGATCGTATAGCGCCTCTGCAGATCCTGCATCACGGTTTTGGGATCATGACTAACAATCAGCAGATCATCAATATAGACCAAAACATACTCGTAATACTGGAACCCATCAGATGGTCGAGTGTTCGCTCAAAGCCATACATCCGGATCAGCTTGACACATCTTAAATCCCATATCGCGGAGCGTTGCGGCGATGTGATCACGCCACCTTGCGGCAGAACTTTTGAGACCATATAATGCGCGCACTATCAGTGCAGGTTGTCCAACCTTATCTGGTCCAAATTCGAGTCCCGCGGTGGTATAGGTCTTCTCTTTAGTCGGTGCGTTGAGATATGCGTTTTGCACGTCCCCGACGAGAACATCTAGACCATTTAGTGCAGCGATAGTAAAAGCAATGCGTACGCTATCGCGTGATACCACACTAGAATAGGTCGATTCTTTGGGTGGATCAGTTTTGTGGCCTCCGGCCACTTACCGTGCTTTTCGTCGCAGGTCTGATTTGATATCAAAAACCATATGACAGGGAATATGCTTGTATCCAGAAGGCACTTCGCCATCAGCTGGAAATTCGAAAGCAATGCCAACGTTCTTCATTTCTTTCTCAATAGCCTTACGCCAGAAGTCAGTCCCCGTTCGGCGGTCAATCGCCAGGGCTTCTTCCACAGAGTGGGGCAACTCAATGCCATACTTGTGCGTTCGCTTCCAATAACGTGACTTTACCTTTTTGATAATGCGGTCTCGTTTGCGAAGTGCACGTGACACCCACCATGCGAAAGCAGGCTCTTTTGCGATGCCAGTGGATACTGCGTATTCGGCGGCTTCAATCATATTTCCATTCTTGACGTCTTTGAGCGGCAGCCAAACAGTTGATTGATCGGACAGTTCACATTGCAATTCCCAGCCTTTCGTTGTGTGGTGTGATGTGCCGTCAAGGAACGATGCGTCTGTTCGCTTAACTGCGGTCTCATCACTGCGGTGACCCACAATGGCTTTCAATGTGTTGAACGCATTGCCCTCCGGGTCAACTTGCGAATACAGATTCTCTGCGATCATATTGGTTGCATACGACTCGACCGATCCATCCGGAAACTGTACATCGTAGTACCGGGTATCAAGGATTGGGTTTGCGTCGCGCTCACCAATAGGTCGCCCATGAGCATCTTTCGTGCGTCCAATGATTTTCGCTCGAGCGCTTTCACCTCCTCGCGGCAGCATGACTTCAGCGGTGAGGTATTCGTCTAGTTCCTCCGGCGTGTACGCGTCGGATTCCAGGGCTTCGGCCTCTGGGAACAAGGGCTCTAGAAGTTCACCTTCGTCAAAGAGGTCTGGGGGTGGATCGCTCCCAGTTGTGCCATCAGATGGCGGCTCTTTCATTTGCGTTTGAATAGCGGTATCATAGTCCAACAACTGCTGATGAATCGTCGGATTCTTCAGGTCGTCTTCCGGAATGGCCCACACATCTTTCCATGTGACATGATTGCCCTCTTGCGTTAGGATTTCATAGGCCATATCATCGGTGTAATCATCGGCTAAGCCCAACCATCGGCCAATCAGTCTTTTTTCGAAGGGAAACTGTGCCATGGTCATGCGATAATACACCGGCTGATAGAATTGGAACATGGCTAATGGAGAGATGTCTGGCGTTGAGCCAATTACATGCTCGAACGGTGTCCGTCCATCTAATTCAGGGATATCGGATGCCGTGAGTTGCCGTACGTGTGAGCACCATTTAAGAGCATAGCTCCATAAACGTCGTGGTGCGCCGGTCGTCCTCATAATTTTGACAACTCCCTTCTTTAGTTCACGAATGCTCGCTTCGGCGGCGTTCTGCCATGGACTATAAGGAACCGTTTTCTCCATCTTTATGCGGTACTCGTTGCATATTTCACGGGACTTCCCTAGGAACAATTCTCGGGCACCATCAGATACCATTGTTTGGGGAATCCCTACATTGTGAATCAAAGACATCAATCCTTCAGGATGTTGCTTTTTAGACTTCCAGGGATAAACGTGGTCGAATCCTTTGCCGTCGGTAAAGATCGAGGCGCCTGTGTCCCCGTTCAGTGATACTTCTTTGGCAAACATCTCGTCCGAGAACCAACGGCCTTTCACATTAGGGAATTTGAGCCACGGTGCCTTCTTACGGACCTTACGCTCAGATGGGATTAATACGTTTCGTACTCCAGCCTGCGTCGTCACTTTAAGCGTATTCTTCGCTTTGGGTAAACCAATGCCCCAACGTTGTGACAGTACGGCTGCGTCAAGCACTCCCTTTCCAGCAGGATCGGCTGGGGAAGACTCGTTAGCAGTCTTGATCATGTACAGCCGACGTTCACGTTTGTCCTCCGGGACTACATCAGGCTCCTCCTTCTCTGGATGAACAGTGACCGTCGCTATTAAGCGTTTGTACAGGTCGTCGCCTTGTGCGTCGGCGTCCAGATCGGGTGATGGATTGGCAAAAGCATGCTGGTACGTTCGCACTGCTTTGATGAGTCATGGAATGGAGGATGCGGCAATCGAATTCGGATCGCCATTGCGAACGACAGTAGCGGCAGCTACACCCAGTTTCTCCTCCGCGTCCGCAAAGGCGGCAGAACGAGGTTGCCATGGGCTATCGGCAGTTAGCACAACTTGTGGCAAGTGTTCCAGCTCGTCAGAAGTGGGTTTGCGAGTGGCGAAACCACTTATCACACCAGCCATGGTGAGCGGGATGGTGAGATCGGCATCCGGTACGTGGATACTATGCGTGCTGTGCGGGTCAAACTGTTTAGGTACGTCGTTGACAACGATGCCATGGGCACGCATCTGGTTCGGACAAAGTAACGAACTGCCCATACGGTCCCCTAAAAACAATGCTTGGTGGATAACAAGCAAGTAAGACTGGTTTTCGCTGTCAGTCCAGACAGTAGCAACAGTCGCAATAGGGACATTGGTCAGCGGGTTATATTCCTCCGCGAACCGATGCACACTGATATAGCGGTGGGCTTCGGAGAGCATTACGAAGTCTCTTCCCACGGCACAGGTGTCCGCATGTGAGTCCAACTCACAGGTGAGCTCAATGGTCTCAACACCATATTCGTCGGTGTTCATAGCACATAGACGATGTGCGAAACGTTTAGAATAACTATAATGGGTGCCTACATGTGCATTCGATTGAACAATAAGATTCGTTTTATCAAGTTTTACTGCTTCGGCAGCGGATGCACAGGGCACACTCCATCAGGAGGAAGGAGACAGGTCGGCAGACTTGTCAGAGACATTGGGGTCACGGACATCGAATTCAAGATCGGCGGAATAACGACCGCATACATTACGCCTTCGCTCTGCGGCAGCCAATTGTCCATTGGCAAGCATAGTGTATTGCAAAGCTTCGTCGAACACTTCCGTGTGCTCGGCTAAGCGTTTGCACACATGGTACATTTGGCGCTCTTCACGTTCATAGCCTGACATTTTAGACCAGCGCCAAGACCAAATTGGACTATTGTGGACAATAGTGTCGATCTCTTCGCGGAAGCTTCCTTTCAGCATACTTTGGTCATGCTTGGTAAGTGAGCGGACGTTGCGAGTCCCTTCAGCATACTTGCCTTTGACCGGTAGCGGCAGCTTCACAAAGATGTCGCCGTGTTCCGGGACTGGAGGGATGGTCATATGACTCATATCAGGACGTCCGTCCTCTTCCCATTGCCACATCGGTGGATAGGTCTCGTATTCCCCCATGGGGCGAGTACGTACGGATTTGACGGACGCAGATCCGGGTTCGTTCGGTTGTGCTTTAGCCTTATGCGCGAAACGTCCAAAGCTGTTGCCAGCTGAGGACTTTGTCGGCTGCGAATCATCTTCGGATGATTTCGCAGGTGAGGCGGAAGCGCGGAACTTAGAGTGCTTGTCTGGCGACGGTACGTTGTCAACAGAGGAGTCAAGCAAGTTCTCGTCTACTTCCATAATGACCGATACGTTGGTCTTAGCCTCAGGCTTAGCGTCGTCTTCGTCAATGTCTACTGAGATTGCGTCCTCAGCAGTACTCCCATGCGACGTTTTCGATCTCTTCGACGATGCGTTGGAAGAGTCGTCTGTGGTGACGGATCCAAGCTTCCGCTTTTCTTTGCGCTCTCTGCGAAGAGCCAGGACTTGTTTGCGTTCGTCCTCCGTCAGGTCTGCCTATTCGTCGGCATCGTAGTGACCAGCATGAACGCGGTCCTTCTTTTTCTTGCTCTTTTTCTGATTGCGCCCTTTGCCCTTTCCTTTGCTTGGGGTGGTACTAGCAGCGGCGATCTTGCGAGAGTCGTCCTGCGTTTCGGTTTTGGCGGCACTGTGCACAGTCAAGAAGTATTGCTGGCACGCTTCGAAGTTCTCCAACTTCTCCTGGTCACCGTTGACGACGGTCTTTGCTTGGACGAGCGTCGGATCGGTGATCCCATTCATGAAATCGGTCACTTTTTTCGTTTCCGCGACCGTTTCGCCAAGCTCTTCCAGGGTGTTGTGCGCATGTTGGTGACGGTGGATGTAGTCATGGAAGCGGTACTTCCCTCGTCCTGTAAACTTAGCATTTGCGATCTGCGCGTAAGCTTGTTTCTTGCGCAGGATGCTCGCGGCCTGTCCAGTGGCTTGCCGCTTGACGGTTAGGTAGGCCTCACGGCCGTCCTTCGATTTCGCATGCGTTTTTGCAAACGTCCAGGCCGGGCCATCGTAGATAAGAGGGTAGTACAGCTCATACACTCTGCGTCGGTCGGCTTTGTACTGATCCCCCTCATGACGAGTGGTTGCGACTAGGTTGTCGTCAATGCAGTCGTAATCGGCGGTTAGTGCGTCGTTTGGTACGTCGGACTCCTCACGCAATACGTAGGTGAGCGGCACTCCCGTTGTCGGATTACGGTGCTGACCCAAGTACGTGCGCCACATTCCGTTGTGACGTTCCCAATCGGCAAGGTTCGTTAGCCTTTTGGGTGGTACTGGGTCATCCTGACCATCAGTGGTGGTGGCATTCGCGAGTTCCGTTACGCGTTTCATCCACTTGGTGATTACGTCACCAGTATAACCACCAGCATCAAGGTTTTGACCACGGACAGAACGATATTCCAACCACATTCGGAAGCCAAGGAACTTCAGGTTGAACTGGTAGGGTAGGGTGACAGTGTCGGGTAGGTTCTTGGCTAATGTCTTCAGCATGGGCTTTACTTCGTTGATAGGAAACTCCAGGAACTGATCCGTTGTTGTGAAGCCCTGTTGCGTTAGGTGCTCAACGGTGTCATTGTCGTAGCCACAGCGGCCCAGTGCAGTACGGAAGGCATTTGCGGCCATGGTTCAAGGGTCGGATGAAGGGTAGGAGGGTAGTAGAAGGTCAAACGGATGGCAAGGGAAGGCTTGTTCTTGTGCAGAAATTTGCAATTGTGATGAGAGGAGCGAATTTCTGTGAGCCAACAATCTGCGAGTGAATCGGCGAGTAGTCGTCCGGCGATTCCGCGAGCGAGCGAGCTAGCGATCAGCGAATCCGCGAGTCGGCGAACCGGCGACTCCGCGAGCAAGCAGGCACGTGTCAAAAGCCAGCAGGCTTATATAATTGAGTCGTACGGAGCGCGTGGATGGACGGTCCACGTGTACGAGCACGTGCACGGTACGTTGTGCAGTCGCAAGTCACAAATTAGCGAGTGGGTCCCACAGTGACAAAAACAAGTCACAGAGATGACGCAAGCGAGCGAGTGACGAAGCCGCTTAGCGCGAACAACTCCCGAGCGTTGATCAGGCGCTTGCCGTCCGGCGAACAGTGGGGAAACAACAGACAGTGGGTCTGATAAACTGAATAAAAACTGACGGCCAGACGCAATATACGGCTTGCAACAATCAAACTATCAGAAGTTATGATAACTAAACTAGGGGTGCCCTTTGGGGGCAAATCGCTCACGTAGGGGCCAAATAGCGACCACGGTACCCACTAGCGAACACATAACTAGGGGCCGGGCGATGCCAGGCGGTGCGTAGCGAGGCATGGCGAGGCCCTTCGTAGGTTACAAAGGGGGCGCCCGTGATTATTTATTCAGAATTCTCGTAGCTGTCGAAGTCGTTTCCAATCTCCATCGGTCGCTTCCAGGTTGATTGGTTTAAGCTTGATGCGTACGCACGCACCAAAAAATTGGTCGATGTCCTTGATTGCTTCAATTGTTGTTGTCCGATTGGCTTGACTGGTCGGCATGGGAATCAGCTGAATGTTGTTTTTGTTCCATTTCATTTCGGAGTTTCGATTTGCGGCCATGTATGCGTTGTAGCTTCGAAGCAATGCTTCGAAGTTGTTTCTCGTTGATGCCGTGACGTAGATGGCAGGAACCTGTCCTTTTTGTTTGTTCTTGAGCTCGCCGCTAAATGTTCCCGAACGGCAGCCGATGTGGTTGAAGAAGTCCATGTAGTGTAACTTCCTAGGGAGATGAGGGGTGAGGGTGTTCTGGATGTCGGATGTGAGATCCAGTGCCGCCCGGCGGTGTTTGATTGTCTGGGCGGGCACACCGACGATGATTCCGAACGTGTCGCTCTTCCTGTTGTTACAGGCTGGGTGGTACACGTTGATCTGGTCGAAGCGAGGATTGATTGTCGGGTTCGATTGTTTCGTGCCGGGGAGAAGGACTGTCTGGGAGTCGAATTCGTCGTACACTTTCGTACAAACCAGTTCCTAAAAGACTAAGGTTACCACTACGAACAAAACCCCTTTTCCTTCAGTAAGCCGATACGCGGTAATGACCGTTCCGTATTACCCGTGATTACCCAATCCCGTCATGAGGTCATCCAGACAGTCCCCGCAAGAGACTCAACAAGGATCTTGTCTCATAAGTGTGCGGGGTTGGTAATCTTAACTGGAGGACCAGTGGCACCGAATGCCGACGAGTAGGTGAACTGTGACAAGAGCTCATTTCGCCGATCTTGTGGGAGCATCTTTGTGAAGAGATCCGCAATATTCGTTTCGGTACCTTCCTTTCCCACGCGAAGAATTCCCGCTGCTGCTGCCTCTCGTACGGTGTGGTAGTTGATCGCGTTGTGGCGTTTAGACAGCACAGAAGAAGGGATACTGGTATTCTTGACCACTCTGCGGTTGTCGCATAAGAGATTCGCTGCCGTAACCACAGGTACGCCAAACATACGCAACTTGTACCGGATCGCCTCAATCATTTCCTTTGCAATGCGCATGGCAACGAATTCGCTACCAAAACTTGATGTCTCAACCGTGTTTTGTCTGCGTGAGTACCAGAGGATCGGAGCATTTTGTAACAGGATCAAGATACCGCTGTACGACCGACTAGTTATCAAGTTCCCAGCGTGGTCTGCATCCACAAAACATGTCACTTGTACCGGTTTTCCGAGCGGCTCGGGCATGTTGACGGCGGGGAGTTCTTCCGCTACATCGCCATAAAATTCCCGCCATTCTCCCATTGGAACTTTTGCAAAGCAAGTCTCGTCCAATACCACGGCCTTCAGGTCAAAGACTAACTTCATCTTTGCATGCGTCTTCAGGTAAGCGAAAATGTGGTACGTTGCTTCAAAGTGTCCTTGTCGTGGGTCTGCCAAGTACTGTGAGAGTAGTGACACCTCAAGGTAAATATCCACTCGTCCGAGTTCCACTGCCCACCTGAGGATCCCGATTAGTTGCTGATATCGCGCCGTTAGTTCCTTATCCAACTCTTGGCTGACGTCAAGTTCCGGCTTGTATGTTGTCGGGACAGGTACTTTGGCCGTTGTTTTCAGGTGTTTGCCCACTCCATCTTCTTGTAACAGTCCCTCAACAATCTTGACTGCGTTACTCACATAGGCCCACGATCCATCCGGCAGGTTATGTCGATAGATCTGTGCACCCAAATACACGTCGGGTTCCCCCATACTTCTGGCCTTGATTTTATATCTTTTGTCTATCTCGTCGAGCACTGGCTGTGGATCATCACTGACGAGAAGCAGGTCGTCTACATATACCAGAATAAGCTCATAATAGTCCTCCCCTGTTTTCCGTTTTGCCTTGCGCCGTAGAACACATGGATCCGCCAGTGTGTCTCTGAACCCCATCTCGTAAAGCAAGGCCATCATTGTGGCTCGCCAGCTTGCTCCTGAGGATTTCAACCCGTATAGTGCTCGAACCATGACACAAATTCGTCCTTGGTACTCCTTGCCCACTTCCGGCCCTCCAAGGAACCAGATCTTTTCCCTGCACGGCGCATTTAGGTAAGCATTCCCTATGTCACAGGCGAGGATCCGTAGGTTGTTCAGTGCCGCAAGTAGGAAGGCCACCCGGATCGAATCGCGGCTCACCACGCTCGAGTAGGTCAAGCTATTTGGAGCATTTGTCATATGCCCCCCTGCTACCAGTCGTGCCTTGCGGATCAGATCCACCTTCACGTCAAATACCATGTGGCACGATATTTCCGTGTGCCCAATCAATTGCCGCCCGGCTCGTACTTCGTCCAAATCTAGGTCGTCTCTAGCCTCCCATGCTATCTTGACTGCCCGTAGTTCCTTGTCTATGGCGTCGCGCCAAAACGTAGTCCCGGTGATCTGATCTATCTTCAGTGCCTCTTCCACGGAGTGTGGTAGCTGGATCCCGTATTTCGTCGTTGTTTTCCTGTACTTCTTCTTGACCGACGCAAGTGATTCAACACTTGAGGTACCCACCAGTGGAACGCCGGTTCCTGCTCGATGCCCTGCGCGACTGCATACTCGGCAAGTTCCACTGCATATCCTTCCTTCATATCCTTTAAGGGTACCCACTCTTGGTTCCCGTTCTTCCACTCTACCGCAATCTGCCATCCCTTTGTTGTCCTTTTTGGATGTTTGTTTCCATTTGAAGAGATGGTAAACCCATCCTCTCGCGAAACTGCGTCCCCGTTTTTCCGATGTCCGATGATTTCCTTCATCATCAGATGTCGTTTGCCCTCGCTGTCCAGCTGTGCGTGCAAGTTCTCTGCCACCACATTCGCGGTGTATTCGTGCAATACTCCCCCTGGGAACCGAACTGAGTAAGTCCTAGTATCGAACAAGGGGTTGTTGTGTCGTCTCCCAATCGGCCTCCCGTCTAATCCCTTTTGCCTTTTCACCAATGTCCCAACCAATTCTTCGCCCCCGATGTCCATCCTTATTTTCGCGCCCACGTACTCATCGTACCCATCACCATATTCATCTGCCTCTTTTGTTTCACGCTGGATCATCTTCCCATACTCCTCGTCTGTTGGTATCATTCCCAGCTCCCGTCCCCGCCTTTCTTCCTCCGAATCCTCGATGTCTTCCAGATATTCAGGCCCCATTGCCCCATGATCGGTAAAATTACGATCATTCAACCTCTCCGCGACAATCAACTTGAACTGTCGAATCCGTTCCATAACTTTTGGGTCGTCCATGTCGGCCTGTGTGACACGTTGTACTGTGGTCCTTGCAATAACCTTGCCTCCTTTCGTCAGAATCCAGTAGCATTAATCGCTACCAATCCGATGGGCTATCCCGAGCCAGTGTCCAAGGAACGGCTGTTCGTCGGTGGTGTCTTCTTTGGAATTATCATGGTACCAGACGAGGACGTCGAAGAAAGAGAAGTCTAGCCATTCGGATATATCTGGGGTATTCCCAGTAAGTCGCTCCAGTCCAGTACGATTCTCCTGTCCCCGAGCGACGCGGCTGAGAATACCGGCCTCGTAGACGAGTCCATAGTCCCACAAGCGTTTCGGGACCTGTAAGTCTGCCATGCGGCGTCGCCAGCGCTGTTTCAACAGCTCAATCTCGAGGAGTGGCTTAACTCCTCGTCGGGCAATAGCGATGAGGCGTGGACTGCCAAGCGGATCAAAGAAGATCAAGATCAAGGACTGATACCACCAAAGCGGATCGAGGGGGCAGTCCACTCCTCATCGCTATTGCCCGAGGAGGAGTTAAGCCACTTCTTGTGTCAAAGAAGATCAAGATCAACGACTGATACCACCAAAGCAGATCGAGGGGGCAGTCCACTCCTCGTCGCTATTGCCCGAGGAGGAGTTAAGCCACTTCTTGTGTCAAAGAAGATCAAGATCAAGGACTGATACCATCAAAGCAGATCGAGGGGGCAGTCCACTCCTCGTCGCTATTGCCCGACGAGGAGTTAAGCCACTTCTTGTGTCAAAGAAGATCAAGATCAAGGACTGATACCACCAAAGCGGATCGAGGGGGCAGTCCACTCCTCGTCGCTATTGCCCGACGAGGAGTTAAGCCACGAGGAGCACCCTGCGACGAGGAGTCCACCGGGGCTATTAAAGTTCGTTAGCTTCCTTTGTCACGAGGAGTCGTGCCAGTTGCCCGACGAGGAGTTAGGCCACGAGGAGCACCCTGCGACGAGGAGTCCACCGGGGCTATTAAAGTATGTTAGCTTCCTTTGTCACGAGGAGTCGTGCCAGCGCACTGTAGGTATTTTTCAGTCTTCCTAAGTGATCGGCTCTCTCAAGGGAAACTTAGTAATCGCCTTATAAGTTTTGTTTCTTCACTGTAAGTGATCCAGTGTTGCTCCAATGAGATAGTCACAATAAGAAATAGCTCCTCAAAAGAGTAGAGATAATGAAAATGATGGGAATACTGAAATCGGATGCTCCAAAGAAGGTCCATCAAATTGTTCTTGTTGAATGCTCCACCATGCACTACAACCCATGCACAACAACCCAGACAACTTTGTGAAGAAATACAACAGAGCAAGTATTCTTCAGTTTGAAGGATAGCAGCTGAGTTTCCACAATTGCTGTCATAGCTGACAATTGCTGTCATAGCTCACCAGAAGCAATTGGCGAAGTCAAGGATTCTGGATTTCAAATAAGCACAATAGTTGGATGCTTGATAAAGGAAGATGAATAGGACGTCTAGAATCAAACTTCTCATAGATGAAAGAGTATGTGATGTGTTATCTAGAGTATAGTTTGAAAGCTTAAGACATTAAATGAACTAGGATGGGGCATTGTTCATGACATGCATCTACCGTAAATAGCGGAACTTAAGAACCACCGCTTATAAGAACCACTTTGGCCTGGCAGAATTCTCACCAACAACCAGGTGGTGGTGGAATCTACAACTCATCGACTGATGCTAGTATTTTATGGCATCCGATGACATTTTCGCAAAAGTGAGAAAAGAATGACGGCATGCTCGCAGATCTTTAAATTCGGCCAAGGCATGCTCGCAATGCACGTGTTATGAGCGACCGATCGGATATTAATTATGGCCCAACACATGCGCGCCCAATATTCTCAAGCACGCGCAATCAATATCCGAGTACGCACCTCCACGACTTAGCCCAACGGCCTAAGTAACCGAAGCACGAATCACGATCACGCGAGACCATATCTCTATTCCCACAAATCGAAGAATGCAAACGGCAACGCGCCAAGAAAAATACCTATATCACAACAAAGCAAGAGCTGTTGGCATTAGTATATGATATACAAGTGCATATACTTCCAATACACAATATCCATCTCCACTCCAACCAGACCAGTCCTGTCAGCGCCATGAATATATCAGTCATGCACCCTGGCCAGACCTGCACATCAAAACACACACCGTAGTCCTAAAGCTCACAATCTAACAATATTACCATTTATCACATCCTCTTTTGTGTCCCGACTATCCTTTTGATAGACTACGACTTGGTTGTATCTCTGACCCGTGGAGATACTACTATCGGTTGGTGACCTACCTGATTGTCTGCTCTACCGAGCATTATCCCCCATGAGTTTGAAAGAATTCTACTAGATTAACAGTCTCACTGCTTATTTCCCTGCAGTTGCATTTGGAACCTTACTTACCCATCTTACTTACCCATCAACACCCACTACAGATTGAGATACCCCAACAAACAAGAGTTAGAGGACAAAGCTACCCAACCCAACAACAGGGCCAGCCTGGCTAAGGCTAGGGTCACCAACCCTCTCCTATTCCAGGACCTCAAGCTGCACCAGGACTCCGTGCAACTACCTTCCCAATACTCACCTGACCAGTGAACCACTTTGTTGAGGACTACGAGCAAGACGAGCAAGCTACCACTGTCCCTGATTCCCCGGTTCAACTCGATCACCGCAACGAGTCTGGAAGAGACCAAGAATAAGTATCTTTAAGTCGTTTTCACACCAAACCAGAGACAAAACCGAGTTCCGCACATCCGGGTTACCTTTTGGACATCACAACACACATCCGGGTACTTTATACGTGGCATATACGTGGTACATCCGGGTTCATATCACACCACACATTAAATAAAACCAATCAAGTACTACCATGGATCCTCAACCACCCAAGACACCTACGACTCCTAAGGGAGAAGATAACCAAGACAATGTCTCGAACACAGACTTATTCGACCACATCATATATACTGCTTGTCAACACTTTACCAAAGAAAGAGCTGACTATTTAATGAAGTGGATGAAATACCATGGTTTTGAGAACATAACTCATGTTCTCTCGTACATGCAAACCAATACTGAGGAATCCATGAACGAACTAACCCAGTACAAGGTCAACAACAAGACGCATGATCTGCAAGGTCCTACAAGACAACATATCAAGCTCTTAGCCTATTGGGCCATACACAAGACCAATGAAATTCAAGATGAGCTATCCAATAGCGACTGGATGACCCTAACGAGGAAAGAGTTCAACATTTGGAGGATCAATACAAATTTCTCCAATGGACAACCTAGCCAAGTCCCAGTCTTGCCAATGAAGTCGCCGTCATCTGCAAAATCTGTCAGCACAGTTACTGCCGCATCCCAATCTCAACAAGACCTAACGGCGTTCAGAAAGGGAACTAAGCGCGACGCAACTGTATATGAGGTATTCAAGGATGAACGATACTAGGATTCATTCTGGCGTGTATTCAAGACTACAGCTAAGGCACAAGGCCTATCCAACGTTCTGAATTTCAAGTACACACCTCCCAAAGATGATGAGTATGATGAAGAACTATTCCAAGAGCAACAAGTATTTCTTTACTCCGTTCTTGTCCGTATTATCCAGACTGACCAAGGTCGAGCCTATGTACGTGAACATGAACATGATGAAGATGCGCGTGCCGTATTGAAGAAGTTACATTCATTACATACTGAATCTGATCTCGCAAAACGAGAAGTCCTACGTTTAACCAACTACATTTCCAATCTACGTCTTGATGACACATGGCGTGGAACAACACGTCAATTTCTTCTACACTTTCAAGAGCAGCTACGTTTGCTAGACAATCTTGTGACATTGTCTGATCGCATCCCTGATCATACCAGGATGACTTTCCTCATGCAAGCTGTAGAAAAGGTACCTGATCTCCGCCGAGTCAAGATCTTGGACAATGTGGTGAACACAAAATCCGGTGCAAAATCCCTTTGCTATCAATCATACTTTGGTCTCCTTCTAGACGCAGCTTATGACCATGATCAAGCAACCCAGTCATCTGCACATAGTCGCCGTCGACATGTCAAACAACATGATTCACAATACGGCCAAGATACAGATGCTGACTTAAGCCCACAAGATGATATGGAGTATCATGTTCACAACACTAACGTGACATCTGACTCTCCATCCTCTTCATCTAAGGTTAGTCTGCCGCGTGACCTATGGTTCAAACTTTCTGAAGAAGATCGCAAGTTGATCATTGAGTACAGCAAGATGATTCATGCACCATCATCAACAACGCCAAGGAAAGTGCAGACACATGCCCTTGACATTGATCCGGAACCTGATCCTGACCCCAGTCAAGAAGCTGTTTCTAAAAATGCTTCACTTGGTGCGACTTCCGAGCATCAAGATGAGTCAGATCCAGTTACACAATTCATCAACCAAGCCATGACGACTGACATCAATCATCCAGCATCTGACTTGACCAGTGTTCTATCCAACGCCAAGTCAAAAACAAGCAAGAAGGTTAGCCTCAAGGCCAATATGCATAAACAGGAAGGACACATACTGCACTATCTGTCTTCCAGGAAATCTACTCTCCCAGGAAACCAATTGGTTGACCGTGGTGCTAATGGAGGACTTGCTGGTTCTGACATGCGCATCCTTTCTAAGACTGGTCGTCATATATCCATTATGGGTATCGACAATCATGAGCTTACTGAGATTCCTATTGTCACATGTGCCGCTAAGTTTGAAACCAATGATGGACCCATTATTGGCATCTTCAATGAATATGCATTCCACGGAAAAGGACAATCGATCCATACTCCTGGACAATTCGAGCACTTTGGACATGCTGTTGATGAACGATCCGTCAAAGTTGATGGAAAACAATGCATCACAACACTTGATGGCCGTGCTATGTCTCTGCACATCAAAGAGGGACTAGCATACATTCACTCCTTAGGTATCCCCAGTGATGATGACATGGAGACATTACCTCAGATCATCTTCACATCACCTGATACATGGGATCCTGGTGTTTTGGATCATTTGCATCCTGCCTCATCACCTGACAGTGCTTCTTACTGGCAACAAGTCAACACTGATGGTAGTATGACGCATTATGGGGAGTACACTGATCGTGATGTCTGTAACCTCACTCACCTTTTGGATTTACCTACGATCATGGACCTGATACACCTTCCTTCTCCTCAGCCCTTATTGGAGACTCTTGTTCCAAACTGTACCATCAAGATCACAACATGACTCCTTTTGGATTTACCTACGATCATGGACCTGATACACCTTCCTTCTCCTCAGCCCTTATTGGAGACTCTTGTTCCAAACTGTACCATCAAGATCACAACATGACTGAGAAGCGTTATCCAACCGTTAAGAAGATGCCTTACGTCATCATAAACGTTTCTGGTCATCTTACTCTTCAGATCCTCAATGGTCACCCACCCGATTTTTCCCAACCCCTTTTCTTCCTTCTCTGCGACAAGGTCTTCTCCTGTACCGAATCTTATGCACCCTATCTTTGTCCGGATGCCTCTTCAGGGGAGGAGTCACTTCCAAATAAACCCAATGACAAGCAAGCTGACACCGTTTTCATTTGTAGCAAAGGTGAAGATCCATCCGCACAAATGCCTACGATCAAGAACTGCGACAAAATTTTTGGACAAGAGTTTCCTTACAAACCAGCAGAGGGAAATGGGGAGCAACAACAAGCATGTATAATCCAACATGTCAATTTAGAAGAAGAGGCTTTCAAGCAAGAAGCATGTATCAAGAAGTATATTTTCTGCAAACACAAATCCTATATTGACAAGAAGGTGATCTCATGCAGTCAACTTGTGGAATACAATGGACAGGACAACCAGGAACAGGCAACTGAAGATGTTGTTTTCCAATTCAGAGATATTGTCATACATGAAGGACCTTTGAGCAGTAACAACAACCCTGACTACAAAGGGAGTCGCTGGAATGTACTTGTTGATTGGGAGACTGGGGAGATGATCTTTGAGCCTCCAACACCCACCATTACCATTGTCTATGGCAAGAAACATGACCTACTGAATGAACTTGGATGGAAGCATTTCAAGCATTTTTCAAGATCAGTGAATGCCTCATTCAAGCTGCTAAACAGCAGTCAAGAATCAAGCAGCTCAGTTTTTTTGTCAAGTACAAGTTTGGTTACCCACACGTTCCACAGACACACAAAGAAGCAATTGTTTTAGACAAGCAACATGGCAAAAACAAGTGGCAAGACACTACCGATTTTGGACCCTCACAGATTCAATCACTCAAGACATTGAAGGATCATGATCAAGTTCAAGTCCATCTTGGGAAAATGTTAGATGCACAAGAAGAGTATCACAACAAGATTCAAGTCTTTCTTGTGAAACATGATGATAGATGCAAGGCACTTCTTGTCACGTGTGAACATTTTACCAAAGAACCAGTTGAGGCAATCTGTCCATGTGCTATTTCCTTGTGCAACTTCCATACTACCATCTACCTTGGGCCTCTCAATGATATGGATATATGGAGAGCATACATTGGAAATGCATGCAACCTGAAAGCTTTAGCTGGGGAGAAGACCTTGATAGTCGCAAGACAAGAACTCAAGGAAATATGTCACACCTTGGTTACCTACTACAAGACCTCAAATGGATTCGATTCTTCAGGAGCACATCAACATGACTGTTTATTTGATGTCTTTCTTTATATGGATTTGTCACCAAGTAAAGCAATTGCCAATGTTTGGATGAAGAAAGCACCCGGGGAGGAGAGCTCTGAAGGTATCTGCAACAACTTTACACTCAAGAATGTTGGATTTATTATCAACTGCCTCGGACGTTTTTATACACCAATCCAGAAGATGTTCTCGGCAAACATTGGAAATTCTCCACATGATAGACGATGTCCAAGACCTTCTTCTTCCTCTGGATTGGAAACAATCACAAGAACGACAAAGGAAAATAACAATCCTCACTCGACGAATTGTGGGGAGTGCAACTAGGTGGTGGTGGAATCTACAACTCATCGACTGATGCTAGTATTTTATGGCATCCGATGACATTTTCGCAAAAGTGAGAAAAGAATGACGGCATGCTCGCAGACCTTAAAATTCGGCCAAGGCATGCTCGCAATGTACGTGTTATGAGCGACCGATCGGATATTAATTATGGCCCAACACGTGCGCGCCCAATATTCTCAAGCGCGCGCTAGAATTTTGGGTGTAGAATTGCATCTCGTGCAACCAAGACTCTCGTCAGCCATTAATCTCCTCCGCCACCAACACAATGTCGTTCTATCCATCAGGGCAGGTAGTTGAGATTGTTGGGATAAACTGTGGTTCACGTGGACGGAACTGTACCCAGCATACCAACTGTTGTGGCTCTATAGTTGCAGATGATGTTGTGTTGTGTCTCAAGAAGGTCTAGATTGTCAATGACGACAAAAAGGAAGAAACAGCCATTGAGGCTGTTTGGGTCACAGACGGAATCAATCGTTGTCGTGTAGGCTTCCTTCCTCGGCATCTTATCAAGCATTGGCGATCATACCAAGGTGTCCTCTGCCAGGTTTAGGAAGTGTACGACCCAGAAGACAGAGAAAGTCCAACGAAACGGACTCTCAAGAATAAAGGATGTGCTATTGCAGCCATCATTTCGACACCTCTTGCTCCACCTCTTGCTCCACCTCTTGCTCCACCTCATGCTGGAAACAAAAAAGGGTATTGCGCCAACTTTCCGAACTCCAGCACAGAAGCGTCGTATGTCGGATACACCTGCATTTGATATCGTCCGTTCACCCCGTACCAAGCGCAGCAACACTGCTATGGACAAAAGTAATCCGAGTAGTACCTAAGAAAATATATTAGAATGTATGCATTGAATTCTTTGTTAAACTTCTGTGGGTGCAATTACAACCTCAGAATCATCAGAGTCCAAGTCATCCATAGCACCATCCACAGCAACTCTTGTGTTTGCCACCAGGGGTTCAGCAGGTGGGAACAAAATCTCATCACCTGAATCATCGGAACTCATCCAACTCTTTCATCTTCGGTAGCTGCCGTCTCCACTCAATAACTTGCTTGTGTGTGACGTTGAATTGGGCTGCGGCTTTTCGCTGCGACATCCCCTCTCTTGTCATTAAGCTTGTCACGGACTTTACAAAATTTCATTTTGGTCCCAATTGAGAATCTTCTGCGGCGTTTCGACCCTTTCCGAGATTTTGGTAACTGCTCTTCGTCTTCGTCACTGTATGTCTCAGTATCATCCTTGTTGTCTTCGTCACTCATTGTCAGAAAGATGAGCCCGGCTGAAAGGAAAAATGTAGGGGAGACGCGTGTTGAGATGAGCAAGATTTTAAGGAGCCACCCTAATGTTAATGTGCAGAAGATAAGAACCATTTTGCCTAAAAAGAGGACATTTGATGGATCTTAAGTTCCGCTATTTACGGTAGACCAGAAACAATGAACCTGAGCAGAGCAACTAGAACTGCATTCCAAATCACCTAAGAATTAGAGCTCAAGCACCTTAGTGGTGTCCTTTTTTGTCACTGCAGCCTCTCTTGTTTATTGAGAGTATATTCTTGTCTCTGAGCTTATCTTAGTTGGGATGAGCTAAGAGTTGTATGATTGAACCATATCTCCCTCCTGGAAAACAAAAATCCAATTAACTTCAATGAGCATCATTTACAATTGACAATCAATAGACTTGTGACACTTCAAATGAAATCTCTATTGACTGTGTCCCATTCTTGTTCTAAAGAGGAAAGAAAGGAATCCAACGTCACATTTCTGCATACAATTTGTCTCCAACATGTCGTGATGCTCTTGACCTCAGAACTTGGTGCCCATGACTCCAAACATATATAAGGAGGGCGCATTTTGAACCTCGATCCTTTGGTAAGGAACAAATTCAAGGTGATAACCATGCCCATTATGGCCTTGCTTGTCGTCTTGCATGGATTCAATTACAGGCTCATCAATGGAATGACTTATTGCTCCAACAACAAGAAAAAGGAAAATAGCAGAGTTGAACGGAGTACCAACGACAGAAATTGGTGTTCTTGTCTTGTGTTACATACATACAAGTGTGAATGTGGGTGCACTTCCAATCCTTGTGTGTTATTCTGGACAGCATCATCCTCATCCTTCATGGACAGCATATCCCTGTCATTGCAACTACCACCACAATCAACACCAGAAGTAGCATGGTCCCTCCAGTGTCAGGGTGTCACTTTCTTTATGCACATTCCCATAACAGGTGGCACCACCAGGCGTAATACCAATAATTTACTCTTACATCCTTAAGGACACGCAGTCGAGAGTCATCAGGACCAAGCTCTCGAGGAATGGATGACCATGGAAAGCCAGGTGGACACCATGAATACAAACACTCCCACTTTCTTGCAACAGCAACAACAGAAATGGTTAGTATCAGAACATTGAATCATAAATGAAGTAGGACCAACCAGGGTAGGGTAGTATCTACTTTGACTGCTAGGAGTGCCGACGAAGAGGGGCACGACGAGGAGAGCTTAGGACGACGAGGAGGGCAATAGCTTCGAGCAGTGGACCGCTTAAGTAAGTCCTCCAAGGCGGGTGAGCGCGAAACCAATGATTCTAGATGCCATTGTGCTTAAGTAAGTCTGTCTTCGCTTAAGTAAGTCCGCCAAGGCGGGTGAGCGCGGAACCAATGATTCTTGATGCCATTGTGCTTGCTACGTGTTGTCATGCGTGGTGGATCTTTTGTGGCCAGTTGGAGGGCGCTGCTTGGTTATCATCTTCCCAGATGGTACAGACGAAGCTAGGTCCAGCGGAGGCACGTTTCAGATGATTGATGATCTTGGATAGTTGGTTTCGTAGTGGGAGGAGTGTTTGCATACTTGTAGAGGCTGCGATGTATTCGGCTTCCATAGTTGAAAGCGCAATTTCTGTTTGTAGTTTGCTCCACCAGGTTAATCGGGGACTGTGGTAATAATAAATCCGGTTCTCGATCATACGGATCTTGGGTCATCGGAGTCTTCATTGCTCCACAGTCCAGCAAAGTCGGCGTTCACATAACAATCAATGCAGATGAGATCTTTGGATAGTTGTAGGATCAGACCTCTTTCGACGGTGCCCATGAGATAGCGGCCGATTCGTTTCAGTGCCTCGCCATGTAATGATGGGAACAGTACAGTGCTTTTCTGTTTTCTATTCCACAGAGAAAACAACTTCGTTGAGAAATGGTTAAGGGACAATTAGTGACATGAGACTCCTGGATGCCATTCTTCAAGGGTGTAAACCATGATGGATCCAAGACATCCTTTTCATGTCAAGATGTTTGACTTCTTTGAAGGTTTGGAAATTGGGCAAGGTAGATCATTCAGAGAGTATTGAGATTTTGATGGTAGGTTAACTTCAATGAAATCCTCTGATAGCTTGAAGTTAACCTTGTCATGTCAAGATGTTTGACTTCTTTGAAGGTTTGGAAATTGGGCAAGGTAGATCATTCAGAGAGTATTGAGATTTTTAAAAAATATCAGAATCAACTAGAAACCATCCATGATGGTAGGTTAACTTCAAAAAATCCTCTGATAGCTTGAAGTTAACAGATCAGTTAGCACACCTTAGATCAAAATTGATCAGGACCGTGTCATGGTTTTCAATCAATTCTCTTCTCTCTACAAGAAAGAAGACTTGAGTGACCATGATACAAGAATTCTCTTCTCTCTTTGATGGCCAATCAATTCTCTTTTCTCTGAACGAAAGAAGACTTGAGTGACCTTGATACAAGATTTCCACAAGAAGACATAAAGGATAGTAGTAACGACATCACCAAGATGAAGACTACAGCCGTGGTCTGGAAGCCATTGGAGGATCCATCCCCAAGATTCGTTGTCATACTCACGGCATTCCAATTAGTCATTGGTGCAGAAAGTGTAGAGCAACTGTTTTTCTTCTTTCTCAAGTAGAGGATGGTTAAGCCAGGGTTATGGAATAATTTCCAACCTTTTTCAATTACAGGCCATCATGTGTACTCCCTCCGTTTCTGAATTATTGCAACAATTTTTTCGCACAAAAAACTCTCGTAGGCCCTGGTACATTTCTACAGGAGGATGGCCGGCTCATTCGGAGTCGAATTCACTGCGACACGTGCCAAAAAATCTATCCAACCCTTCAATTACACTCCTCAACGGTACAAGACCTCACTCATCTCCCATCATCAACAGCATAAGTCACGAATAGCAGCAACAATGTGTGTATTCTACTCATAGTCCTTGGGTGACAATCATTGGCCGTGCCCCCTGTTCGCCTCCTGTATCAAGTGGAGGTCCACCAGGTATTCAATAAGTGGAGGTCCACCAGGTATTCAATACATTAGTGTCTATTCTTGCACTGGCAGCACATGGGGAACCTCCCCTGTCCTCTCCAGGCCCTGTTTATTCATTATCCATGTGTGGGATACGAATCAAAGGCTTTATGTGTTCCACAAAGGGGCGACTGTACACCTCCAGAAACAAGACAAAGGAACAACGAAACCCAAAACTCTACCCCAGCTAGAGTTAAGAGCACCTCCATCACAGTTTGTAAATCTAGAGCCCCACTTTTTTCACGATGACTATAGTCCAAACAATTTATCCTCAACTCTTTTAGGACGGCTCTTTGACCATTTGGTCAACGATTTTGCTGAACAAAAATGTCGATTACTTATGCTCTCCCCCACGTTAGCGATGACCCGACACTCGTGAATCAATTTCCATTAACCACCATGTGGTCAATTCGCCAAATCGATACTTTGCAAACAACCAAACCATTTGGTCGTTAATCCTCGAAGTATATTTTCTAACGCGGTGCGGACCATCGTGATCCGATGGGTATTCGTTGAATACGTGTGGTTTTTTTTGTTTTTGGTGCGTTGACGTCTCATTTGTACTTGAAACCATGTCAGACCAGTCCAAGGAAGCTACCAACACAGCCTTCCAGTTGCAGCAAGAGAACTGGTCCCAATGCCGAAGAAGAAAATGACTACTCGGCGACGAACCCCCTTTGAAGGATAATGTCCAACGCAATCACTCCGAAAATCGATACATTGACGAACAGATCTCGGCGCCCGATCTTGTTCTTGTCAGCGAACAGGCATGTGCCCAGGCTTTCATCAACGAAGCACCTATGGGATTGTTCTTTCTTTTTCTACCTTCTCGCTTTGTGGACCGGTTTATGCTCAAGGCAACCCAAGATGCACTCAAAGAGAAGGAAAACAGTTCCACCAACAAGAAAATCAACCTAACAACAAAAATGCTCCGCTGGGACACCCGCTATATTTGTAACCACGACCCCATTGGGCTTATTTCTGGTTGGCTGAGATGACTGTACCTCATTTTTCTACACTACCAAAAAAGACATAGGCACGTGTTTGAAAATTACTTAAATCTAGCAATTATTGAAGTCAGAGAAGCCATGCGCGGAGATTCGCCAAATGTATCGGATGCTGTATCGATGCACATACAACCGTATCCAGTCGTGTATCGGGGTTGTATCTAGTTGTATCGGGGGGCTTAGGTACTGTATCGATACAACGGATTTGTATCGGTGTTTGTATCGGGGGACTCGAGTCCTCTGTATCGGGTCTTCCGAACTGGTTGCGATTTGTTGCGATTTGTATCGGGCTGATGTATCGGGTTGACGGTCACCACCGAGCACCGAGCTCCCCGGTGCGAAATTTCACTGCGCTCCTACATATTCGATTCTCGGTGAGATTTCCGGTCCTACGAGATTCACTTCACCATGCATTTTCTTAAATTAAGATGAATTGCCCCTCACACACGTACTAGTACAAGTACCGAATACCGACCGGTTCAATGTTCAATGCAGAGGACAGAGGACGCTCCAGCACAACAATGAACCAGCCTCCTCTACTACGAATTACGAATATGAGGCGAGAGTATCTACCTAGTTAGCTTTGTAAATACTAGTGTTTCATTCGGCGGCAGCGAGTAGTTGATTGTTTCATTGGGGTTGTGGCTGTGTCATCGCCGAGTGTTGTTGTTGTTGGTGTCACCAAGTGTTTCGTTCGGCCCATCACTGTGTTCATGACGGTGGACAGTGGACGGTACTCTCTTCTAGTTGATTGTTCCGCTAATCAATCAAAAAGTTTGGTTGTTGTGTCGTGTTCGACTTCATCAATCGTTGTCGATAACTTCGACCATTTTTTGTTCTTTGCGTTTTGTGATCACGGTTTGCGCAGACTCATTTTTGTTGTAGTATCGGGGATATTTTGTATCGGGGGTGTGTATCGGGGTTTCGTCGATTTGTATCGGCTGTATCGACCCCCTTGTATCGGTTGTATCGGGGTTGTATCGTTTGTATCGGGTTGTATCGTTTGTATCGGAATTTGTATCGTTTGTATCGGATGTTGTTTGGAACAGTTGTATCGTTTGTATCGGGTTGTATCGACCCTCGCCAAATGTGCCGATTCATTTTTTTTCCTCTCTATGTATTCTAATTCACAGAAATATCAATATCGATAAGTATTTTGTTCTATTATAGTGTACCAAAAAGAAAATGAACTTGTCCGTCCTTCGCTCCTTTTGGTATATCCTGTTCAAGGTCCATTAGAGCTATGGTTACAAATATACCGGGTGTCCCTGTGTTATCGGCCTAGACATTGCGATGTCACTGTGCAATTCAACTTCAATGAAAGAACTTTGGAGTTCCAAGATGTTTCTTGGTTCCACATCGTTCATCAACACAATGGCCCGTGACACATTCATCGCTGTCCTTGGCTCACTTTGTGTATATTCTGATTCCACATGCCGCAATCCGGACGATCCTTTATGGATGGATGGTCCGGGCGTTGATGGCTCATGTGCTCCGCAATTTTGCTTCGGTTGCATATGTGGTGGGACCGGTTGCGCTTGACGAGGCAAGCTCTCCAACAAAAGCACAGACAAAGGCGTCGTCCTACCTTCCATGCAAGCCAGATAAGTTTGCCATCTGTTTTTATGCGCTGGTGGGATGGGCTAGCGTGTATACCTTTGCCCTCTGGGACAATGGCACAAGCAACAGTGTCAACCAGACGCCTGCCGAACGATTCCTGCGGGTCTTTGGCAAACTCTGGTCGTCCTTCAACCAGTTCTCTCTGGCCAGCCGAAGCCGGCTGCGTAATGCATGTCCTGTGGCGTTTGAGAGCACCTCGATGCTGTGGGTTCTTATGATTGGACTGCTTTATCGGTCTCTTGCAGGTGCGTCGTCCAACCGACGCAAAACAGAAGACTGCAAGACCGTTGTCTATATGGACAACTACTACACTCGTCACGCGTTGGAAAGAGCATGTGCCAAGTTTAAGGACTCGAGGATGAAGGTCACAGGTACAGTGAAGTTGAATTTGCTCGACAAAGTGAACAAGCCCTCAGTTTCAGAGGCTATAGCACGAATTGAGAAACTTGGACACGGTTCTTGGATATTGGTCCAAGTTTTCACTGCAGTGATCCATCCGGACTCCAAGACGCAACGAGAGAAGAAAAAGACCAAAGAATTCTAAGTCCTTACCAAGAGAACGAGTCGGTATAGAAGAAGATGAAATTATCGAGGTCCAAAAGGAGTTCTGTGTCGTTGCCAAAAATTGTGGTTTCATTGTGTTCATGGACAAAAAACCTGTTGTTTTTTACACTAATGACCTTGCCGACACCCCGAAGGTCAAGTATGGAACTGCAGACGATCCTCATACGGTATCCTGTGTCCACGGGTTAGCGACGCTCTGGCGCTGGACCGGTCACTCGTATCGTGTGAAGAAGTCATTCAAGGTCCCAGCGCCTGTTGTCGCCTATAACTTGTTTATGAATTGCGTCAACCGCGCCGATCAAATGCGCTCTACTAATGCCTGTCGTCGCAAAGAGAAGCAGTTGTCTCTAACTGTTTGGCATTTTTTCGTGGATTTTTTCGTGGACTTGTGCATTCTAAATGCATTTCAAGTATACTTGAAGCTACATCGTCTGGGTCTGATTGAAGTCAAGGAGAAAAATGGAGACGACGTCGTCATGGACAGAGCAATGGCACTTCGCAAATTCAAGCGCCAACTGTCCGTATCGCTATGTGCACCGTATGCTGAATCCTATCGTCTGCCACAGGCATCAAGTTGTGTTTCGAAGGCGGCATCCAAACATGGCTCGAGATACAAGACTTCTCTTGTACGTCGCATTTCAACTAGCGCTCAATCGGAGAGTCGTCGTGCAGCAGATCTTGAGGCCATTGATGAAACTCCGGCCGGAAGAAGCGAGTTGACAAATGCAACAGGAGTGTCGTCGCAAAATTCATTTGAGACAAACCTGAGCCACCATATTCTTCAAGCAAACCCAATGAACCGAGGTCGGTGTCACAGGAGTACATGTTACCTGTGTTTGACTGTCGGATCGGGCAATAACCATCCAATCACCAGCTATGGTTGTGTTCAGTGCCAGCAGTGTTTTCACCCTGAGTGCTTCTCACTTTACCATAACAGCTGGAAAGTGCCGTCATACAACACTCAGTGTCAAAAAATTCACGATCGTCTCCAAGAGTTTTTCACTGCAAACCTTTATGTGCTGGAATACAACATGGAGGGTGATGATCGACCGACGTCCGAAGAGATTGAAGAAGACAGCGAGAAAAGGAAGGGAATCTGCACCAAACCAGCGGATGTGAAAAAATTTGGAGGGATCACGGAATGAATTTGAATGAAGAAAACCACCATGCTTTACATGTCATAAATTGGGAGCTTTTGGAGTTATGGAAAAGTGTCTTTGGTCCGTGTCCATGAAATCTGGTGACAACGACAGCGCCATATGGCCCAGCATTGCACAAAGACGATAACGCCATAAGGGTTTGGCCCTGTTTAGGCCCTTCTACTGCTAAACCATGTGTTCAGATGGTATGGCTCATTACAAGCTGTTCTACTACTAAACCACATGATCAGAGCCTTAAACCACAAATCGTTCTACTGCCCGCCTTTGCCGTCCATGGCTGGTAGAAGCGATTGGAGCTTTGATGCACCAATCAAGGGTTTACGATTCTTGTTTATAGACCACCTTCTTGTTTGCTGGGTCACTATTCCACCATTCCCTTCCCTTCGTTCCCTTCCCTTCATGTGTCTGTTGACCCATACAAGCTTTGTAACAGGTGTTGAATAAAAGCATGTAATTATTGTAGAACCCTTCGATTGGTGGACAAGAAAGTAACCATTGCGACCAAGACTTTTGCGATGATTCATAATTGAACGGTGATTGACCAGGGTATAAGCTGTATACGTTTTCCTTCCATGCATCCATGATCGATTGCTGTTTGATGAGTTGCATCTTTTTCGGGATGCCATTCGAATATAGTGAGGGGTCGAATTCTCCATTTGTTTTCTGTGTATACAAGGCATGTCGTATCAAGGAACAAAAACGTCAGACAAAGTACTTGTTGGGCGATCGAAAACAAGTTGTTCCTCTCCAGCAGTTCTTGTCAAGACCTGGTGGTTGCATGCATGATTTACAAATTTCCGGTAGTGATGAGACAACGGACCGGAGTTCGCTACCATCCTCAATATCATCGGACAGTAGTCGCATTGCATCCATTTCCCAGTTGGCTTTTTTCAAGTACAAATGGGATAGACATTTTTGATCTTCGCAATCATTTGGGCATTCAATCACGTCCATCCCGCAACCATGGCAACAGATCTGGCATTTGTTTTTGACACTTCCGAATCTATGATATGCATCCCTTCCGATGATAAGACAAAATGGGCAAATGGATACCCGTGTTGGTTCATCCTGGTTGATTTTCTCTACGTGGTCAAGAAACTCTTCAAGAATTTCCTTTTGGTTGTTCTTGAGGGAATCCGTCTGTAATATTGATGGGTTTTCTATTTCAATGACACGTTGTTGAACCGAATCAGTTGCTTCTTCAGGAGCAGGTTGCTTTCGAGCGAGCTGTCATCGTGGTGGTTTTTTGTTGGGATGAAAGGCATCTGGGCGTACCGACTTGAAGGCCGGCATCTTTCCTTTATACTTCGAGCCATTTTGCCCATTCTTTCTCTGTCCCCATGTATATGAACGGACTAGAGAATTGCGATGATTCATTCGGGTATCGGAGGTCCTAGTACATCTGTTGGACCGCTTTGACTATAATCACCTGGGTATACCTCGGTATTCCTCCAGCTCCAGTCGTGAGATCGGGCCTATACTCATTCAAGAGCAGAGCCCTTCGTACGATCATGCAGAATCGCCACACAAAGTATTTGTTGTTTGATTTCCAACAGACACGGGCGCTCACACATTCACTGTTCGAGTTACAAGGTCGAAGGCATCCTTTACAGACAATCGGTACATATTTACTCGTCTGATCCACAAGAGTGTCATGGACTCTCCCATCTGGATCATGTATACACTCTCGGCATCTGTATTCATTACCACCTGTCTCGCAAACGTCGGTATGTACCCCACATCCATAACAATGATCACGACATCGGTGGGTTGTTCCAAATGGATGCCAAAACTTCCTTGTCAGATATCGATCTGTTTTTGGGTTATCTTGGAATAAACAAACCGGACAAATCATATTTGGTTCACCAAGTTCTGTCGACCCGAGAACCTCATTGGCGAGTCTTGTGAACTTGAGTACTTCTGGATGAAATTCTGTGTCACGGTCACC
This sequence comes from Epithemia pelagica, assembly GCA_946965045.2. Classification (NCBI taxonomy): domain Eukaryota; phylum Bacillariophyta; class Bacillariophyceae; order Surirellales; family Surirellaceae; genus Epithemia; species Epithemia pelagica. The sequence continues at coordinate 2,901,190 of OX337239.1, read as the reverse complement.
AACGCGATCGGAATAGCTTGGTGACTCAGGAGCTAATGGAATGGTTTTGAATTTCGAGGTCGATGATGATGGATCTAGGATTCGGCTTTTGATGATAAAAGGATTCTTGATCATATTTGTCCTTGCCCTGCTCTGTGGTTCTGTTGTGGATAATTTGTTCGGTGTTGATCCTCGTGTTTTTTGGTTGTTTAATTCTTCTGCCGGCTTTGGTTCCTGTCTTGTTTTATGAAGCCGTTCTTCCTGCAACTGGAAGAGATCTTTGAGAAATGTGATATCATCTTGATCATCGATTTTCTCTTCGGTAACCTTGTCCCTATTCTCCCCTCTCTCTCCATACTTGTCGTTCTTGCATATTGGGTGTTTCTTGCGTGTAACGTACGGGTTGACTATGGTACGGGGTTTTTTGTATGGATTCTTCAACATGTCTCCTTGATCCTAACAACTTCTTGTGATTGTCTCTTGAAGTCTTGAACAGTATCTCATTACACAAGGAATGCGATAATTGTTTCTTCCTATGTGTTATTTTAAAAATGAGGGTCTTTGGCTCGCCTCGCGTCCGTGGATCTATCGCTTGATATTCCCGGATACCGCTCGGACATTTCTTTGGTATTTTTCCTATCTCTATATGACTCTTGTTATACTATTCTGAGTGCCGGTTGGACATTTCTGGTCGATACATACTACTATCGGTTGGTGTCACGAATCATGATACGGACGAAGACCTCCCTCCGCTATCGGCATTGTCCGTGTCTGTTGTTTCTGAATTCGTCCCTCCATTATCGGTAGTGTCTCTGTCTGTTGTTTCTGAAGCCGAGGTTGTTCCTGTTGTATACCTTGCTTTGAGTGTTGTACTGGCAGAGTCATTGAACTCCTTAGCCCATTCCTTTGCACAACGGACTTCCCAGACGATGTCACCATAGTTTACACGGCCGCGATTGTACTCCGCCAGTATTTCTCGTTCCTCATTTGAATGGAGATACATCGGTACCTTATCTCTATGGTCGATCATCTCAGGGTTTTCATCGACAACACCTAGTGATTTGGTTATATTGGTGATTGGAACCAGCACAAGATCCGGAACTCGGGAACTACGACCGAATGCTTTGCGCCACCTGGAAAAGAGGACTGATGCTTTCTCCTTGTCCTTATCATTCTGACAGTAAGTGGTTCGCAATAAAAAATGAGTGACACCATCGTCATATTTCTTCGATGACGTTGATCCATGGTCACATGCTTCCGAAGTATTCTCCTCTTCTCCTGATTGGAGGATTGTTTGTGCATCTTGTTCTTGGTGTGGCATTGGAGTACTTACAAAACATAAAACCTGACCAAGAACCAAAACCATTTCGGATTCTTGTGGTAGTATTGTTCTACTAACACCAACATTGAATGGTGTTCGCTGATGTCGAGGTATCCATGCTCTCACCCAGTCTCTCCATGGACCCTTGCTTTGGAAATTTGGATGTGACCTTATGGTTCCAAGGTCAGTGTCTTTGAACTTGACCTCTGTGCATCCATGAATTGTCAAAGAGTCAGAACCTTCTGTATTCATTCGAGTGAAGAATGTTCCTGCATGTTTTGTGAAATACTCAAGGACTACTTCAGGAAGGGTCATCCCTGTGCTTGTTTTCGATGCATACTTGTAAGTGCACTTGTATTGAATGGAAGCATTCCTGTTGTCGTCTCCAACTTGGTTCTTGACAACAAAGATCTTCAATGTCGTCCCTTGTCCCTTAGACTTTGATTCTTTTTCTCTATGATAGTGTTGGAGTTGACGTTTCTCTCTCTTTTTGACAACTTTCGCTGGTGATTGTCCATTTTTCAGAAGTTCTACGTCATGGCGACCAATTCCTGATATTTTACAGAGTATATCCCATGCTTGCATCTGCCATATGTTGTCACCAAGTTGGCTATTGAAAACTCCCTTGCCACGTTTTTGAACTGTTTTAGCGTTCAATTTGATGATCTCTTTGTGATTACTCTCCTCGAATTCAGTATCAACAATATTTACAGGTCCGAAGTTTGATATTTGCCGGATGATATGCAACAGGTTGTGGTACTTTGGAATCATCCAACCATTGCACATCAACTTCCCCTTTTTATCCAACCTTGGTGCGTACAGCCGAATCCCGTCCATCATGATCTGAACTGACTTAACTGATTTCTCTGCCATCTCCCGAGCAACAGGAGACCGAGGGTTGCTTTCCCAAATTCTGTCCATTCTCGTCCAGCTATTGAAACAAAGTATTGTCTCAAACAGATGTAGAAAATCAATATACGGTTCCCGTTCGCCTTCATCCCAGATCGATGCATATGCAACTGGATCGTCGTCAAACATTGTTTCACTTGTAATCTGTGTTTCTATATCTGGTTCACAATGAAGGTGTTCGTCGTTGTCGAGCACACTACCTGTGTCCTTGTTTACGTTGGGAACATCGGTTTCCTCATTATCCTTCTTCTTGGCCTCTTCATTGACAAACGAGTCAGGTTCATCTTCAGATGAATCGTCAGCAATACTGTGTATCTTTCGATTGTTCAGTACCCGTCTTTTCCGGGTACGTTCTTGTGCTTGTGTCTTTCCTTGTTTTGTCTTTCCTTTCTTACCTTTTCTTTTTTCTTTCTTTTTCTTGTTGTCTTCCTTCTCTTTTTTCTTCTGATTTTCTTCGGCTTCTTTTTGTTTTCGTATTTCTTCTTGTGTCTTACACCACTGTTTCCATTCTTCAACTACGTTCTTCCATTTCACAGCCATTGTTTTCGCGAAAATAAGATACCCACGAGCGGATACACACAGAGCTGCAGAAACAAACATGATACAAACCACTCATTCGCCGTAACCTTTGTGACATTGCTCACACCTGCAGAGAAGGATGTCCTGGGATATCCGTGGTCTGACGAATAAGAGAATACTGACTGTCGATTCGCTCGGAAAAAGGAGCTGTATAAGAAATCAAACATGGCCTTTTCCTTTGTTGTCATCAATGCGAAAAAGTCGGTCATGATATACTTCATGATCCCTGACTTCAAGGTATGTAATACATCACAACAAGCGGCTGTGAAAATTCCATGTTTCTTGTTCATTCCCTCACCCAAATACAAGTGGTTGTAGATACCATTTACTGGGTATTGTCCGATTTGATGTAGAATTTGCTTCGATTTGTTCACCGTGTTAGAATTCTCACCGTATATGGTGGTTAGATTCTACATCTCATCGATTCCCCATGTCACATAGCCTCGTGCTATCGCATCATGCCATCTAGCTTCGAGCTATGTTCCCTAGCTTCGCGCTATATCGACCTATATTTCTTCGCAAATCATGAAAAGTGAGAATAGATTGACGAACTCACTCTCAAGATTTAAACTGGGTCGTGCGGTATTACAACGGACGTAAATTTGGCCGTTGCTCGGACATTATACTAACGCCCTAAGCGTACGCGCCCGAAATCATCGAGCGCGCCCAAGCGACATCCGAGCGCCGTCGGCATCTATCCGACCCAACGGTCTAAGTATCCCAAGCACGACACACGATCACGCGAGACCATATTTCCATTCCCACAATCTCCAAATTGTCAACAAGCTGCGCGCCATGAAAACAACTATGCCAATCCAAAGCAAGAGCTGTTGACCCTGTATATGTTATCCGCCCACATATACATGTCATATACATCACATGAATCGACTCCAACTATTCCAAACCTGTTGCCGCCAAGAACCTATGACACATGACCCTTGGCAGGACCGAACATTTCACGTAGACCTATCGTAGTAATCAACACACAATCTAACAATATCACCATTTATCACATCTTCTTTTGTGTCCCGACTATCTTTCTGATAGACTTCGACTTGCTTGCTTCTCTGACCCTGAGAAGCTTGTATTAGTTGGTGACCTACCTGATTGTCTGCTCTACCGAGCATCAATGTCCCTACGATTCAGAAAGAATTGTAACAGATTAACAGTCTCAAAGCCTATTTCCTTGTGGTTTCATGGATACTAACGAGCTTATCACTCCTGTACGACAGATCTATCGAGCCAAACTGCATCCCGGGCAGCCCGATACCCTGGTGCAGCAGGAGCTGGTGCCGACGCCGAAGGCAGCCAACACATCGGTCAACATCTCCGTCGACAGTTCCAACAGCAACCCATTCGAGACTCCAACCCAGCCTCACGCTCCGATCCCTGCGCCGTTGCTTCGGCCCCCGAGTCCGCCTCGTCGGCTCGTCCCTTCTCGATCCCGTCGTACCACCCGGTTGATTGCTGATCATATCAAGTACTTCCGTCAACCAACTTGTTCGACCTTCGATCCCGAGATCATCCGTGGGGAGACCCAGATCGAACGCCAGTTCCAATCGGTGACCCACATCGTCGACCAAGAAGACATTGACCGTCTGAACGACCAACTTCATCGTTCTCCGAGGCGTCGCCTCATCTTGGCCGCCCTCTCGGGCAACCCCATCCGTACTGTCCACCTCCGCTTCCTAACCTTCGAGCGCCCAACTGGATACTACAATACCATCCACGTTGTGAACGCGACGACTTGCCCTCTGCCTCCTAACGTTGTACGCCTAGATAACTACGTTGCCTACATCCACGAGGTCCATACCATCGAGGACCATCGTGCAACTATCTTCCCTTTGCGTACCGAGGTCGAGAACCACCTGGCTGAAGGTGATACCCCTTCTCCTGTTGCTTGTGCTGCCCCATCTGAGCCTGGAAACGACTCTGATCATTCGGAAGAGAGTGGGGATTCGGAGACCGAAGCTTAATTACTCATAGTTAACTCCCGTCCTCTCAAAACCTTTCCAAGACTTAAACTCAACGCACATCCGGGTACCCTTGGTCGCACAACACGCCACACATTCCCGTCAAATCGCGAAAATTCGGCGAAAATTTGTTGAAACTCGGCGAAAATTTGTCGAAATCAACGGAAATTTCCAGGAGTCGCACATCACAACACACATCCGGGTATCACATACGTGGTACATACGTGGCACACGTGGTACATCCGGGTTCACATCACATCACACATTAAATAAACCACATCACACCGCACATTAAATAAACATCGAACCAACCAAATAACACCATGGATCCTCAATCACCCAAGACACCTACGACTCCTAAGGGAGAAGATAACCAAGACAATATCTCGGACACAGACCTATTCGACCACATCATATTTACTGTCTGCCAATTCTTTACCAAAGAAAGGGCCGACTACTTAATGAAGTGGATGAAATACCATGGTTTTGAGAACATTACCCATGTTATCTCGTATATGCAAACTAATACCGAGGAATCCATGAAGGAACTGACACAATACAAGGTCAACAAACAAACACATGATCTACAAGGCCCCACAAGACAGCAGATCAAGCTCTTGGCTTATTGGGCCATATACAAGACCAATGAAATTCAAGACGAGCTATCCAATAGCGACTGGATGAACCTAACGAGGAAAGAGTTCAACACTTGGAGGATCAACACAGATTTCTCTAAGGGACCACCTAGCCAAGTCCCAGTCTCGCCAATGAAGTCACAGTCATCTGTGAAATCTGTCAGCACAGTTACTGCCGCATCCCAATCTCAACAAGACCTTACCGCATTCAGAAAGGGAACTAAGCGCGACGCAACTGCATATGAGGTATTCAAGGATGAACGGTACTACGATTCATTCTGGCGTGTATTCAAGACTACAGCTAAGGCTCAAGGCCTAACCAACGTTCTGAATTTCAAATACACACCACCCCATGATGATGAGTATGCCGAAGAACTTTTTCAAGAGCAACAAGTATTTCTTTACTCCGTTCTTGTCCGTATCATTCAGACTGACCAAGGTCGAGCCTATGTACGTGAACATGAACATGATGAAGATGCGCGTGCCGTATTGCAGAAGTTACACTCTTTGCATACCGAATCCGACCTAGCAAAGCGAGAAGTCCTCCGTTTAACCAACTACATTTCCAATCTACGTCTTGATGACACATGGCGTGGAACAACACGTCAATTTCTTCTACACTTTCAAGAGCAGCTACGTTTGCTAGACAATCTTGTGACATTGTCTGATCGCATCCCTGATCATACCAGGATGACTTTCCTCATGCAAGCTGTAGAAAAGGTACCTGATCTCCGCCGAGTCAAGATCTTGGACAATGTGGTGAACACAAAATCCGGTGCAAAATCCCTTTGCTATCAATCATACTTTGGTCTCCTTCTAGACGCAGCTTATGACCATGATCAAGCAACCCAGTCATCTGCACATAGTCGCCGTCGACATGTCAAACAACATGATTCACAATACGGCCAAGATACAGATGCTGACTTAAGCCCACAAGATGATATGGAGTATCATGTTCACAACACTAACGTGACATCTGACTCTCCATCCTCTTCATCTAAGGTTAGTCTACCGCGTGACCTATGGTTCAAACTTTCTGAAGAAGATCGCAAGTTGATCATTGAGTACAGCAAGATGATTCATGCACCATCATCAACAACGCCAAGGAAAGTGCAGACACATGCCCTTGACATTGATCCGGAACCTGATCCTGACCCCAGTCAAGAAGCTGTTTCTAAAAATGCTTCACTTGGTGCGACTTCCGAGCATCAAGATGAGTCAGATCCAGTTACACAATTCATCAACCAAGCCATGACGACTGACATCAATCATCCAGCATCTGACTTGACCAGTGTTCTATCCAACGCCAAGTCAAAAACAAGCAAGAAGGTTAGCCTCAAGGCCAATATGCATAAACAGGAAGGACACATACTGCACTATCTGTCTTCCAGGAAATCTACTCTCCCAGGAAACCAATTGGTTGACCGTGGTGCTAATGGAGGACTTGCTGGTTCTGACATGCGCATCCTTTCTAAGACTGGCCGCCATATCACTATTGTGGGTATTGATAACCATGAACTTACTGGACTTCCTGTCGTCACATGTGCCGCAAAGTTTGAGACCAATGATGGACCTATTGTCGGCATCTTCAATGAATATGCTTATTATGGAAAGGGCTTATCTATCCATGCTCCTGGTCAATTCGAGCATTTCGGACTTGCTGTTGATGAACGATCTGTTAAAGTTGATGGTAAACAACGCATCACTACACTTGATGGTCGTGCTATACCCCTTCACATCAAGGATGGGTTAGCCTTGTTAGAATTCTCACCGTCTATGGTGGTTAGATTCTACATCTCATCGATTCCCCATGTCACATAGCCTCGTGCTATCGCATCATGCCATCTAGCTTCGAGCTATGTTCCCTAGCTTCGCGCTATATCGACCTATATTTCTTCGCAAATCATGAAAAGTGAGAATAGATTGACGAACTCACTCTCAAGACTAAACTGGGTCGTGCGGTATTACAACGGACATAAATTTGGCCGTTGCTCGGATATTATACTAACGCCCTAAGCGTACGCGCCCGAAATCATCGAGCGCGCCCAAGCGACATCCGAGCGCTATCGGCATCTATCCGATCCAACGGTCTAAGTATCCCAAGCACGACACACGATCACGCGAGACCATATTTCCATTCCCACAATCTCCAAATTGTCAACAAGCTGCGCGCCATGAAAACAACTATGCCAACCCAAAGCAAGAGCTGTTGACCCTGTATATGTTATCCGCCCACATATACATGTCATATACATCACATGAATCGACTCCAACTATTCCAAACCTGTTGCCGCCAAGAACCTATGACACATGACCCTTGGCAGGACCGAACATTTCACGTAGACCTATCGTAGTAATCAACACACAATCTAACAATATCACCATTTATCACATCCTCTTTTGTGTCCCGACTATCCTTCTGATAGACTTCGACTTGCTTGCTTCTCTGACCCTGAGAAGCTTGTATTAGTTGGTGACCTACCTGATTGTCTGCTCTACCGAGCATCAATGTCCCTACGATTCAGAAAGAATCGTAACAGATTAACAGTCTCAAAGCTTATTTCCTTGTGGTTTCATGGATACTAACGAGATTATCACTCCTGTACGACAGATCTATCGAGCCAACCTGCATCCCGGGCAGCCCGATACCCTGGTGCAGCAGGAACTGGTGCCGACGCCGAAGGCAGCCAACACATCGGTCAACATCTCCGTCGACAGTTCCAACAGCAACCCATTCGAGACTCCAACCCAGACTCACGCTCCGATCCCTGCGCGTTGCTTCGGCCCCCGAGTCCGCCTTGTCGGCTCGTCCCTTCTCGATCCCGTCGTACCACCCGGTTGATTGCTGATCATATCAAGTACTTCCGTCAACCAACTTGTTCGACCTTCGATCCCGAGATCATCCGTGGGGAGACCCAGATCGAACGCCAGTTCCAATCGGTGACCCACATCGTCGATCAAGAAGACATTGACCGTCTGAACGACCAACTTCATCGTTCTCCGAGGCGTCGCCTCATCTTGGCCGCCCTCTCGGGCAACCCCATCCGTACTGTCCACCTCCGCTTCCTAACCTTCGAGCGCCCAACTGGATACTACAATACCATCCACGTCGTGAACGCGACGACTTGCCCTCTGCCTCCTAACGTTGTACGCCTAGATAACTACGTTGCCTACATCCACGAGGTCCATACCATCGAGGACCATCGTGCAACTATCTACCCTTTGCGTACCGAGGTCGAGAACCACCTGGCTGAAGGTGATACCCCTTCTTCTGTTGCTTGTGCTGCCCCATCTGAGCCTGGAAGCGACTCTGATCATTCTGAAGAGGGTGAGGATTCGGAGACCGAAGCTTAATTACTCATAGTTAACTCCCGTCCTCTCAAAACCTTTCCAAGACTTAAACTCAACGCACATCCGGGTACCCTTGGTCGCACAACACGCCACGTATTCCCGTCAAATCGCGAAAATTCGGCGAAAATTTGTTGAAACTCGGCGAAAATTTGTCGAAATCAACGGAAATTTCCAGGAGTCGCACATCACAACACACATCCGGGTATCACATACGTGGTACATACGTGGCACACGTGGTACATCCGGGTTCACATCACATCACACATTAAATAAACCACATCACACCGCACATTAAATAAACATCGAACCAACCAAATAACACCATGGATCCTCAATCACCCAAGACACCTACGACTCCTAAGGGAGAAGATAACCAAGACAATGTCTCGGACACAGACCTATTCGACCACATCATATTTACTGTCTGCCAATTCTTTACCAAAGAAAGGGCTGACTACTTAATGAAGTGGATGAAATACCATGGTTTTGAGAACATTACCCATGTTATCTCGTATATGCAAACTAATACCCAGGAATCCATGAAGGAACTGACACAGTACAAGGTCAACAAACAGACACATGATCTACAAGGCCCCACAAGACAGCAGATCAAGCTCTTGGCTTATTGGGCCATATACAAGACCAATGAAATTCAAGACGAGCTATCCAATAGCGACTGGATGAACCTAACGAGGAAAGAGTTCAACACTTGGAGGATCAACACAGATTTCTCTAAGGGACCACCTAGTCAAGTCCCAGTCTCGCCAATGAAGTCACCGTCATCTGTGAAATCTGTCAGCACAGTTACTGCCGCATCCCAATCTCAACAAGACCTTACAGCATTCAGAAAGGGAACTAAGCGCGACGCAACTGCATATGAGGTATTCAAGGATGAACGATACTACGATTCATTCTGGCGTGTATTCAAGACTACAGCTAAGGCTCAAGGCCTAACCAACGTTCTGAATTTCAAATACACACCACCCCATGATGATGAGTATGCCGAAGAACTTTTTCAAGAGCAACAAGTATTTCTTTACTCCGTTCTTGTCCGTATCATTCAGACTGACCAAGGTCGAGCCTATGTACGTGAACATGAACATGATGAAGATGCGCGTGCAGTATTGCAGAAGTTACACTCTTTGCATACCGAATCCGACCTAGCAAAGCGAGAAGTCCTCCGCTTAACCAACTACATTTCCAATCTACGTCTTGACGACACATGGCGCGGAACAACACGTCAATTTCTTCTACACTTTCAAGAGCAGCTACGTTTGCTAGACAATTTAGTGACATTGTCTGATCGCATCCCTGATCATACCAGGATGACCTTCCTCATGCAAGCTGTAGAAAAGGTACCTGATCTCCGCCGAGTCAAGATCTTGGATAATGTGGTGAACACCAAATCCGGTGCAAAATCCCTTTGCTATCAATCATACTTCCGTCTCCTTCTAGACGCAGCTTATGACCATGATCAAGCAACCCAGTCATCTGTTCATAGTCGCCGTCGACATGTCAAACAACATGAATCACTATATGGCCAAGATACAGATGCTGACTTAAGCCCACAAGATGATATGGAGTATCATGTCCACAACACCAAAGCGACATCTGAATCTCCATCCTCTTCGTCCAAGGTTAGTCTACCGCGTGACCTATGGTTCAAACTTTCTGAAGAAGATCGCAAGTTGATCATTGAGTATAACAAGATGATTCAAGCACCTTCATCAACAACACCGAGGACAGTGCAAACACATGCCCTCGACATTGATCCGGAACCTGATCCTGACCCCAACCAAGTTGCATCTGATGACGACTCACCTGGCGTAGTCCTTGAGCATTCAGATGATTCAGATCCGGTTACACAATTTATCAACCAAGCCATGACGACTGATATCAATCACCCGGCAACTGACCTGACTAGTGTTCTTTCTAACGCCAAGTCCAAGACGAGCAAGAAGGTTACTTTCAAAGCCAACATGCATAAACAAGCAGGACATGTTCCACGCTATCTGTTTTCCAGGAAATCTACTTTACCAGGGAATCAATTGATTGACCGTGGTGCTAATGGAGGACTTGCTGGTTCTGACATGCGCATCCTTTCTAAGACTGGCCGCCATATCACTATTGTGGGTATTGATAACCATGAACTTACTGGACTTCCTGTCGTCACATGTGCCGCAAAGTTTGAGACCAATGATGGACCTATTGTCGGCATCTTCAATGAATATGCTTATTATGGGAAGGGCTTATCTATCCATGCTCCTGGTCAATTCGAGCATTTCGGACTTGCTGTTGATGAACGATCTGTTAAAGTTGATGGTAAACAACGCATCACTACACTTGATGGTCGTGCCATACCCCTTCACATCAAGGATGGGTTAGCCTACATCCACTCCTTGGGTATCCCCAGCGACGATGACATGGATACCTTACCTCAGATCATCTTCACGTCACCCGACACATGGGATCCTGGTGTTCTGGACCATTCGTATTCTCCCACACCCTCTGACAATGATCCTGATTGGAAACACGTCAAGACTGATGGTAGTATGTCGAACCATCCATATGACAACTATGGGGAGTACACTGATCGTGTTGTTTGTAACCTCAATCTCCTTTTGGATCTCCCATACGATCATGGACCTGACGACGCACCCTTCTTTTCTATCTATGCTGACGCAGAAGGTAATGATCCTACACTTCATGCCTCTGTCCACCGTCGTTACCAGGAAGCGTTTGACTGGAAGAAGTTCCGTCCATTCTTTGGTTGGCAATCTGAAGATGTTATTGCCGATACGTTCAAGCACACTACACGTAATGGTAGCATTACTTTTGACCACGACACCCTCAAGAAACATTTCAAGGCTCGCAATCCGGTCCTTAATATACCTCGACGCCATGAACCCGTTGCTACTGACTCGGTTTTCTCCGACACCCCTGCTGTTGACCATGGCGGTAAAGTCGCACAAATCTTTGTTGGTCGAGATACTCTGGTTACTGATATCTATGGGATCAAGTCAACCAAACAGTTTGTCAATACTCTTCAGGACAACATCCGGTTTCGTGGTGCCATGGAGACTCTTATCAGTGATGGTGGTTCATCTCTCATCTCTCAAAAGGTTAAAGACATTCTTCGCACTTTGCTTATTGGGGAGTATCGATCCGAACCTTATCATCAACACCAGAATAAGGCTGAAAACCGTTACCAGACCGTTAAACGTATGACCAACGCTCTCATGAATGCCACTGGTTGCCCTGCCAACACCTGGCTTCTTTGCCTTGAGTATGTCTGTGACTTATTGAACCATACGTCATCACCCACCCACTCCGGTCGCACTCCTCTTGAGGCTCTCTCCGGACGCCCACCCGACATTACTCATCTCTTGTTCTTTCCTTTCTGGGATGAGGTTTACTACCGTGTCGACCCCGCTGAACCCAATTCCGGTTCATATCCATCTTCTTCTGATGAGAAACTTGGCCACTGGGTTGGTTTTGCTCACAACGTTGGTGATTCTTTTACTTGGAAGATTCTCACCCGGGATAACCAGATAATCTACCGTTCTGCCGTTCGCCGTGTTGAATCCACTACACCTAACCTACGTGTGGATCGACCTTCAGGGGAGGATTCGTCTGAGAAGGATGACAATGATAAGCAAGCTGACACTGTCTTCATTCGCAGTGATAGTGAAGATCCATCCAAACCAATGCCCACGATCGATTTTGACGACATGATAGGACGCACATTCCTATGCGACACAGAAGAAAATGGGGAGCGACACCGTGCACGTGTCATCAAACGAGTCATTGATCTTAATGAAGAAGCAACGAAACAGGAAGAACGTGTCAAGTACATCTACCGAAAGACAAATTCTGATGTTGATAAGATGATATCCTATAATCAACTCATGGAGTATATCGAACGAGATAACCAAGCTCAAACCTCTGGAGATAATCTTTTCAGGTTCAGGGACGTCATTGCCCATCAAGGCCCACTGAACACAACTGATCCAGATTACAAGGGGAGCAAATATAATTTGCTTGTTGATTGGGAAACTGGGGAGACTACCTATGAACCTTTATCACTCATCGCCAATGATGATCCGATCACTGTAGCAATTTATGGAAAGAAACATGATTTACTCATCGAACCTGGATGGAAGCATTTGAAACGTTATGTCAAAACAAGCAAACGTCTCATTCGAGCAGCCAAACAGTCAAGGATTAAACAAGTTCACCATTCCGTCAAGTATAAGTTTGGATTCCAAGTACCACGCAATTATGAGGAAGCTGTCGCTCTTGATAAACAACATGGCAACACAAAGTGGCAAGACGCAACAGAATTAGAATTGTCACAGATCCAGTCCTACAAGACATTCAAGGATTTTGGGAAAGCCATCTTCATTAAAGGGAAAGTATCCAATGCATCTGAAGGATATCATAAGATACGTGTACATCTTGTCTTTGACGTAAAACATGATGGACGACATAAAGCAAGACTTGTCGCAGATGGACATCTCACAAAAGAACCTGTTGAGACAATCTATTCAGGTGTTGTTTCCATTCGCAACCTCCGCATTGCCTTATTCCTGGGTACTTTGAATGACTTGGAAATATGGGGAGCAGATATTGGAAATGCATATCTGGAAGCCTTGACAGGGGAGAAAATTTTCATTGTCGCAGGACCTGAATTCAAGGAATTAGAAGGTCACATCCTGATTATATACAAGGCACTTTATGGATTGAAGTCATCAGGCGCACGCTGGCATGATGTCTTATTCGATGTTTTGACAGACATGGGATTTTCACCAAGCAAAGCAGACCCGGATATCTGGATGAGGAAAGCACCTGGAGAAGACTGTTACGAATACATTGCCGTATACGTTGATGACTTAGCCATTATTTCTACTGATCCTGGGAATATCTGCAAGATCCTGAAGGAGAAATACAACTTCAAACTCAAAGGAGATGGACCTATTGATTTCCACTTGGGATGTTGTTACACCAAGGATTCTGATGGAACATTAGTAGCAGATCCAAGACGCTACATTGGTAAGATGATGGACACTTTCGAACGAATCTTCAAGGAGAAACCCAAGAAAGCCAAAACACCTCTTATTGGTGGAGACCATCCTGAATTGGATGATACTGAACTCCTTGATGAAGAAGGTACTAGCCATTTCCAAACTCTGATTGGACAACTCCAATGGGTGATCACTATTGGTCGTTTCGACGTCTTCACCGCTACAATGACGCTATCACGCTTTCGTGCTGCTCCGAGGAAAGGACATCTTGATAGAGCCAAGCGTATCTATGGATACCTTGCACATCTCCCAGAAGGCGCAATCAGATTTAGGATTGGAGAGCCTGATTATTCAAGTCTTCCTACCCAAGAATTTGATTGGACTCGCACTGTCTATTCGAATGCAAGTGAACGTATTCCTGAAGACTGCCCAACACCTCTTGGCCGCTATGTTACCACAACTCATTATGTTGATGCCAATCTCATGCATGACATAGTCACTGGTAAATCCGTCACTGCTGTTCTACATTTGTTGAACGGAACACCTATTGACTGGTACAGCAAGAGACAGAGCACGGTGGAAACTGCTACCTATGGATCCGAGTTTGTGGCTGCAAGGACAGCAATAGATCAGATTACAGAATTACGACATTCTCTCCGCTACCTTGGAGTACCTATCCGAGAGCAAAGTTACATGTACGGAGATAACAGATCTGTTGTGCTCAATGCAACCGTTCCTCATTCCATACTATCCAAGAGACACCATCTTCTGTCATACCACCGAGTTCGTGAAGCCATCGCAGCAAAGTATGTTGCATTCTACTGGAAAGATGGAAAGACCAACCCTGCCGATATCCTTAGCAAACATTGGGATTTCGTATCTATTTGGCCCATGCTCAAGCCATTGTTGTTTTGGAAAGGAGAAGTTCAAGACCTCAACAAATCCAATGATGACAAGGCTGAAACGACGAGTTGTGGGGAGTGTTAGAATTCTCACCGTCTATGGTGGTTAGATTCTACATCTCATCGATTCCCCATGTCACATAGCCTCGTGCTATCGCATCATGCCATCTAGCTTCGAGCTATGTTCCCTAGCTTCGCGCTATCTCGACCTATATTTCTTCGCAAATCATGAAAAGTGAGAATAGATTGACGAACTCACTCTCAAGACTAAACTGGGTCGTGCGGTATTACAACGGACATAAATTTGGCCGTTGCTCGGACATTATACTAACGCCCTAAGCGTACGCGCCCGAAATCATCGAGCGCGCCCAAGCGACATCCGAGCGCTATCGGCATCTATCCGATCCAACGGTCTAAGTATCCCAAGCACGATACACGATCACGCGAGACCATATTTCCATTCCCACAATCTCCAAATTGTCAACAAGCTGCGCGCCATGAAAACAACTATGCCAACCCAAAGCAAGAGCTGTTGATCCTGTATATGTTATCCGCCCACATATACATGTCATATACATCACATGAATCGACTCCAACTATTCCAAACCTGTTGCCGCCAAGAACCTATGACACATGACCCTTGGCAGGACCGAACATTTCACGTAGACCTATCGTAGTAATCAACACACAATCTAACAATATCACCATTTATCACATCCTCTTTTGTGTCCCGACTATCCTTCTGATAGACTTCGACTTGCTTGCTTCTCTGACCCTGAGAAGCTTGTATCGGTTGGTGACCTACCTGATTGTCTGCTCTACCGAGCATCAATGTCCCTACGATTCAGAAAGAATTGTAACACACCGGTTCTCTCCAAGGATCATGTGCTCCTTGTTCTGGTGGCTCTCCTTGGTCTTGTCTAGTAGATGGTATTGGAGTATTGTGGGTGGGGGACTGTTCTTGACCGGAACTGACTTGGGAGGAGTTACCTTCTTTATTACCTTCCTTATCTAGTCCCAGTGCACGGAGACTCTTCAAATGAATGGGATCTTTGAAGAGATAGTTACATTTTGTCCATGGATATCTGGCTTCCCGAGGAGTACAATCACATTGCCAGACAAGCCGGCCTACACTTGGGTGATGTGACGCATATCTCCCGGCAATATTATCTTGTGACTTTGCATCTCCCTTAATCATGAGTACAGGAAGTATTAATTTCACAACCTTTTTAATGCCATGAATGCGTAACCGCATCCACAGGCCACCACGCTTCTGTATCCTCAAGAGGCCATCATGTATTAATGAAAGCTGTGCATGGTAATTAAGACATGGTGATCCTCTATCATGAACATACTTCGCAGCAGAAGATTTGCGTTCCATGTCTGTGATTAAACCCAATATGATCTGTCGATTTGGTTTGCGCATTTCTGACATGGTTAAAAAAGAAGGTACCATGACAACAGGTTCTGCATTTATCCATTCTGCATTTATCCATGTATGATAACAGACCAACAACGAAAGCGTCTTTGTCTTTCCTGTATTTCTGAACCGTCCGTTGGAAAATATGGCCATCTTGGATGTTTTCAAGGTACTCATTTGGTATATAAGGTCGGTACGGATCGTCGTTGTGTAATATGGTATTCTCTGTGCTGGTTGCTTCAGGGTCTTGTAAGACACGCCTGAGTTGATGTATGAAATCAAATACCACTGTATCAACAGATTTCTCACTTTCTGGAACAATGATGTCCTTCTTTGTTGTGATTTCCATTGGTACAGTGACAATTTTTGGTTTAGGGAAGTTGAAGCCTCTCTTTTCAAATTTTGTCATGAATGTCTTTCTCCTTGGATGTTTCTTGTTGAAAAATTCAGTACCACAACACTCTTTTGTGTATTCTAACCACGCAAGGATAGCATCAAACATGAATTTGGGACATCCTGCGTTTCAAAGAAGTACAGCCAGTCTTAATAAGGCCCTGTCGTCGTTGGAGAACCGGATGCCATTGTCTTGGAGGTACAATGGAAAGTCAAGAGGATTTTCTTTGGAGTTTTCATTGGGGACAAGGTTTTCCTTGGATCTATTATTTTGAGGATCAGTATCTTCCCGTTGTTGGTCTTTATCCGGTGAATATTCTTGTCCGTTTGACAAATTGGTGTCATCATCTTGTTCGGTGTCTGTTTCTTCGTCGTTAGATGACAACAAGTAACGAACAATGTTCGCATGATGTTGGTGTTCATTCGTGAAACATTCTTGTTCTCTATGTTGTTGTTGATCAACGACAATCGATTGTCCTTCGACGTCGTCATTGAAATTATCATGGCCGTCGTTTTTCTGTGACGAGATGGACTCTCTATCCTCCTCTGCAAGATTGGTTTCTTGACACATGAGAGATGAAGTACTAAGAACACCCGACTCCGTTGATGTAGGATCAAGTAGAGGAGGACTCTCTTTCGAATTTCTCATCTCTTCTCTCGCCTCCTCACTACACACTTTCTCATATTGAACGATACCACAGATATGGAAAGATACACCACAGTATCTACAATTCTTGTGGTAGGAGAATATGGAATTTGGTATATGGCTGCCATTGTTTTCCCCATGACGACCAGTTCTCAGGTATTTTGGTTTACACGGACGTCCCATTTTCACTTGACAAGTCTCATGAAAATTTTTTGGAGTACTGTACATGACAAATTTCTTGGGTGTGATGATTGGTGGCGATCGGGTTTTTTTGCACCTCGCCACGCTCGCTTTTTCATTGGTTGTTGGTGGATATGTTTATGCCCTTTTGGGTTGTTATTTAATTTTTGACTGACGCGTGTGTACTATGGAGTGGATGAGTAAGTGGAACTGTACGTGGATGCTGGCGTGCTTGGCGGGCAAACATCCACCGTTTGAAACTGAAGATGAGGGGGGGGGGGGGGCTTGGACGACCTGTTACTGGTTTGGATAGTTGTTATGGCATTGTTGGCATGATTGTGTTCTCATTTCATGGTATTGTTTCAAGAGCATCTCTCTCGCTGACCGAAGGTTGTGTCCCAGATATCGCTTCGTATGACGTTGTTGACCACTAGCATTCTTGACGATGTCGTCGTCGTTTTCTCACAACAAGCATTCATATTGTTACAGGCCCAACACTGTTATGGTGCAACCTCCCCGAGCAAACGCCACAAAGACAAGCAGGAATGCCACCGCCGAGGATAGAATAAGAGATGGAAAAGATTAAGAACAAGACAAGGAAAACCACCGAAAGGGTAATGCTGTTTTTAGAGGATTGTCAGGTGGAAAAGGACTTGGAGAAAGCACCGACGAAGAAAGCGAAGACAATGATGAAATCTCCAAGAGTGCTGCTGAAGTAGATGTGAGGCATTAACAAAGAGAGGAGGACATTAGGTCGAAGAGTTCCAGTACTGCCGGTGATAAAAGTCAGGTACTGTTTCAAGATCAGGGAGGTATGTCCTCGTCTGTTGACATCCAAAATTGTACTACAACAACTGGTAGTAGCACCAATGGTACCGGAACAACATTGGGGTTATGTACTCAAGCTCCAACTGGATCACATCATTCTGGATACAATCAAGCCAGTATCACACACCAAGCAAATCCGACTGTTGGTCAACATCAAGTTTGCTATGATACTAATGGAGTATCAGTTGCTCCGTCACCTCCGTATCAACAGATTCCGAATGCCAATCCTTATCCTCATCAACCAAACTCGTATTCTTCTTTTGTACCGCAGCAACAACAACAGTAGATGAACCCCCATTTCACTTCCCAGCAACCTCCTGTTCCTCAACAACAAAATCATTTCCCACAGTAAACAAATGGCTATGTTACGCAGCAGCAATATCCTCTAATGGCTGTTGGCACGTATCCACATGCTCCAATGATACCCCCACCTGGTAATATTCAACAGCTCCAACAACAGACAATGCAGGATGGCAATCATAATGATTATGGACTGAATGTAATGTCGGGACCAGAGGCAGAAGGTATTATGGAGGTAGCCGCGGCTGCTGTTACTGCCGGTGGAAGCGGTGGTTTTTTTTTCCAATGTACCTCCAGTTGCTGCACGTGTTTGTAAGTGAATGTTTGTTGATTTTCTTTCGGAGACCAAGTGGAGTGGAACTCTAATCTGGGTTGATGTGGGATAGGTTTTGATGATATTTCCTCACTTTCTGATCTTTCTTGGTCGTCCTTGTCTGCTATAGCCATGGAGGCAGGAGGCGGTAGTAGTTCGATGGTGTCATCATCTATCTCTGGTAGTGGTAAGAGTGATCAAATCTCTGGGGTTACCAATGGGGGTCAGAGCTCTGGTGCCAATGCTATCAAGAGTTGTACTACGAAGAAGAAAGAAAAGAAGAAGAAGAAGGAACTGCCGAAACCTTGTCAAACGGCGGAGTTCAAAAATTTTGTGTCGGAAGTTGGTTGGAGGTATGTGAAATATTTCTCGGTCCATGATGATTGTGTCATCACTGTTGAGCAGGGTGAGGAAGCCGGGCTATGGAAAGTTGGGAAAGAGTACTTCAAGGCATATTTTGAGCGGGAGAACTACACGAGTGACCAGCAAAAAGAAGACTGGTGGGTAAGGTATTCGCCTCATTTGGGAGTGGACTTTAGGAGAAAGAGATCCAATGCTCTCCAATCCTT
Organism: Epithemia pelagica; assembly: GCA_946965045.2. Taxonomy (NCBI): domain Eukaryota; phylum Bacillariophyta; class Bacillariophyceae; order Surirellales; family Surirellaceae; genus Epithemia; species Epithemia pelagica. Next base: position 2,881,868 of record OX337239.1, on the reverse strand, counting down.
AAGAAACAGGTTTCTGACGAAGTTGACACTTCGTTTGTGGCTGTTGTTGTGGAATATTTGACTCTAACAAAGGAACCATATATCATTTCTTCTGTTGTAGAACACTTTTTGTTGAATCTATGGAAAACTCATGGTGATGGGATTGTTCTGCATAGATTTCCTATGCTGTTAGTCGATGATGAAAACCTTGGTCCAATGCCTTCTCTTGAAGATATATTACAGTTCAGAGGAGTCAATGGTCAAAATGATGCCTATGTTTTCATGTTTGAAGTGTTCGGAGTTTCTGTTTATGGGGATGATATGGTGAGAGATATCATCAATCCAGATGTTTCAGATAGGTCTCCAGAAGAAACGAAAGAAATACGGAAAAAAGCAATGAGTCAGTTTACTACAAGTGATGAAGCCTTTATCCTCCTAGTGCTTGAAGATTCATGGGATGCGTGGACTTTGAAAGGAAGGCAAGCATTCAAACAACTGCTATATGAGAAAGACCCTGCCTGGTGTCAAGACAACCAGATCAATGAAGCAATTGATACATCTGAGGTGGAAAGATACAGGTATTCCAGTTGTCAAAATAAAAAGAGCCGTGGTATGAATAAAGACGGTCTTGATCGTCTTGAAGATTTGCAAGAGATGGTGACGGCTGATCGAGAAGCTCGACAGGATGCCTTCATGGAGTATCTAGCACTGCAGCACCAGACAAGGATGGGGCTTCATGAGAGGGAACAGGAGGAACCGGAGCAGCAGCCTCGGCGAAGACGCCGTCTCTATTCAATAGAATCTTTAGTTTAGTTGAATTGGTTCCGTTGGTGGTTTGGAGCGTGTGAGAGTCATTGATGTGCTTTGCGCTGGTTTT